>OX328130.1:65330468-65457985 GCA_946811695.1 Gonocerus acuteangulatus
TATGTTGAAAAAAATAAGCCCTTTTTTATGGGGTGCTCTATATGTTTCATGTGTTTAAAAATGTGCATTTCGAGAACAAGGGTAATTGTTGGTCTGCTGACAGACGCCTGAACTGGTCCAGTGTTCAACGCAAGGCTTAAAGGTTATGCGGGAGAGTATCTACCAACGCCTTGTAGTCCTTCATGTAGTCTGACTAGAGAGTTGTGTTTTGAATTACAATGTAATTCAAATGATATTTGAATTATGTATTACATTTTTTGATTGTAATTGAAAAGTCTGAAATTATAAATTACAGTAATTGAAAAAATAATTCAATTTGGATTAACTGTATTTCAATTAAATAGAACTCAAGAATTTGAATTACGTAGTTATTTGAAATAAGTGTTGAGTAAATTTGATTTACAATGTAATTCAAATGGTATTTGAATATGAATTAACTTTTGTTATTGCAATGGAAAAGGTTCAAAGTATCAATTACTGTTGCTAATGACCCTAACAGTCGAAACACCCCAAAAAAAAATAAAAATTTATTACAGTAATTGAAAAAAGTATTTGAATAGTAATTGAATTACAATTCTAATTAAATTACTATTACAATTCTTGATGAAAGTGGAATTTTAATTACTCACTATGATAATTGATGATAAGTACTCTTATAATTGAATTTCAATTGTAATTCAATTACAATTCTGGGTAATTGATATTTAAATTACATAATTTGTGCTTCAATTACATTAAAGGTTCACAATGCAATTATAATTCACTTTTTAATTGAATTATTATTCTTGGTGGAATTCTATTTCATGAAATACAAATACAATGCAATCGTAATTCGCAATTCTTAATTGAATTACAATATGCCCTACTCTGACTATTTGTTGTTTTACTATTTATTGTTTTACAAATTACGTTTTTCTTTGATTGAATTTAGTCTAAATTTATCAGAATTAGAAATGGGTTATAATAACTCAAAAGATGATTTTTCATAAAGACCAAAATCGCGCATAAAAAGTTTTTATTCCATCAAAAAGTGGAAACAAATTGTTGTTTTATTCTTAACCTTTCTCTCTCATTCGGTTTTCAAACGGGTTGATACTCAATCGACGCAAAGCATAAGGATTGGGTTTAGGTAATAATTAACGTTCAGATTAAATGCTTTGTTTCATAGGAATATTAGAAAAACATTGAAAAGTCCAAACATAATCGAGATGTTCCCCACATATTGGCAAAATAGTAAGATTTCCTGTGGCAAGCTTCTAAATTAAACACGGAATACCCTTCAATTTATTATTTTGTTGCAATTACGTTGCGTTTTTAGAATGAATAATTACAAAACTTATTTGAGAAGATATGGTCGACCGTTCGGAAGTAGGAAGCGTTGATCGTCGGGGTTTCGGTCAGTGTTCTTATTCAATAAAACATATTTTATTTGCTAAAATGTATATTTATTGCCGCCAACGTTTCGCCTTGCTATACAAGCCATCTTCAGGGCTGTAAAAACATATATGGTATAACAATGGTAAGGACAAAAAAAAGGCTAGAAACATTAACATAAATATGAGTACCTATATGCTTGAAAATATAAATATAAATATATATATATATATATATATATATACATATATATATACATACATATATATATATATATATATATATATATATATATATATAGTATAATAATAGCAATATAAATAAATATACATGTATATGGTATCCAAGAGAATACAGTACAAGTGTCATAGTAACATACCTATTGAGAAGATTGAGAACTGTCCCGTTTCAAGAAGAGAACATTTCTGAATTTTATTAGAACAAAACTTATTATTTTACTGTAAAATTTCTCGTCCTTTGAGAAGGTTCGTTTGAAACAATGTAATACGTTTTGTCTTCCTATTGTCAAATGCAAAACTAAACTTGAGAAAGAATCCTCTCTCTCTTTTGTTGAATAATACATTTGTGATAAAATGTAAGCATAAATTAGTTGAACATTAATATTGTTTCTGTGCGAATGGTTTTCCCCGAAAATGCGAAGGAGAAAATGAATTATTTCATGCATTAAATAATGAGATTCATTACATCGAGTTGACAAATACAATTAGAATTCGAGTCAAGAAATATTCTCCTTCTTAATGAATGCTGAGAAACTCAGCAATAATTCTGGAAAGTTAGTTATTCTCTTGTAGGGTAGAAACAGCTGGTAGAAATAGCTAGCAAAAACAGCTAGTAGAAACAGCAGGTAGAATCGGCTGGTAGAAACAGCTGGTGGAATCAGCTAGTAGAAACAGCTGGCGGAAACAGCTAGTATAAACAGCTGGTAGAATCAGCTTGTAGAAATAGCTGGTAGAAACAGCTAGTAGAAACAGACTTGTGAAATAATCTTGGTAGTATCAGATTATTGATTCAAGCTGCCTAGCGTTATTAAGTTTAGGTTGCGGCTTTTGATCTTCCCGCAACTTGTTTCTCTCAAAAGGGGGAAAATATATTATACCCCGGTCAGATGTGGTCTATTGTGTGTTATTTAATTGAATGTGTGATTGATTTTTGTTATTGTATCCATACTTTCTTGTTTTGTTATGTCTTTTTTTTTATTGATCCGAAGACGCTCACGACTAATTTTCCATTTAAGATTATAATAATAATACACAAATAACAAGCGATAAGCGAGAGGCTCGTTTTTCAATATACTTATAATTTCGTATACTAGAATATGTTTTTTTAAAGAATTTAAGCGATGTATGTTTGCGTAAGGGGATGTTAGTAGAACATGTATAAAAATATTTTTCAAACTCGGCCACCATTTGCCAATTGTAATGGAATGGCCTACCTATTCGTTGTAAATGGTGCTTTTGACCACAAAGAGTCATTTCTGACCTATGGTGCCGTTGACGTTTTTCCTTCCTCATGAATAGAAGATTCAAAATATGCAATAAAAAAATTTGACCTTGAATAACATTTCAAGGTAAATTTTGCGGGGGTCTATATGGGGGTTATTTTTTCCGATCTCGCATTGTAGAATCATCTGGCCAACGGATGACCATTATTTTTGTGACACCTTAGACATACTGCAATACTCATCTATAAATAAAGCGCATACTGACAGAGTGTAGACTCAGGACAAATTTTATATTACCCTACATTTTGACCGACTTACTTTCAGATGATAGCCAGTAAATTGATGAAATTGAACATTCAAACCCTGATTAGACTTGGAAAAGATCAGACTGGCGACTTTAAAACGTAAATTTATAATAATTCAATAAATAGAATTATTGAAATAATGTGATTTTTGAATGAGTTGATAATAAATTTTGATTTTTTCCAAGTCTAATCAGGGTTTGAATGTTCAATTTCAACGATATCAGTGCTGATATTAAGTTAGATGAAAAATAAAATATTATTTTATGTTTGATTGTGAAATAATATACGTAACTTAATAAACTGGAGAAACAAAAAACTAGCTTTCATTTTAAAAAAATCATTGAAATCGGTTAAGATTCGGAGGCTGCAGTCCTTTTTTTGAAACACGGAACGTAATTTGGCCCCACTGTCCGGCGGCAGGAATTTTCTTATCTCACTGCTAGTTGGGAAAATTCCTCGCAGCACCCTTGATGTCGGCACTAATGGCCTAGATGTCAAAGGGCCGTAAAAAAAAAAACAAAAAAAAAATCGTCCAACACTAAAATAATTACTACGAAATTCTTATCATTAGGTGAGTTCTATTGCTTTAAATTAATTATTTTAATGCCTTTATAAAGTAATTGAATTTGATTTTTAGGTGGAGCAAAAAGTTTAGGAAATGTTTATTAAGTTTTACGGAAGCGTAGACCACGTTGATCATAAACTTTTCTGAAAACTTCAAAAACAAAAGTGCGTTTTGCTCCATTCCTATTAACATTATAGGCATTTAAAGGTACTTTTTGGAAAGATAATTTAACCCTCTACAACGTTCATACCGACTACTTTTTTCATTACGGGCATACTTTCTACGTTATTGGCAGAATAGTGACGAAAAACAAGCGTTTTATTGGTTTTCGAAATTTGTTACTCATTGGTACGCTTTAGCGAAAAAATGACAGATATAAAATCGACATAAAATTCGACTCTCTACAATAATCCGTCATAAAAATAACCCCTTTCCATTGGAGATTCCAGAGTTAGGGTCTCTGGAGAAGAACTGGAGAAAGTTGAGGGGCCCTGCATTAGGTCCAATGAAAGTTCATTCCACCACGTTAAGACCCACCAAGTTTCGTTTTTAAATTTCAAAAATTGTGGGAAAAAAGGGAGGGGTCAATCGAGTTTTGAACACCCTGTGTATATATATATATATATATATATATATATATATATATATATGTATATATTATATATCTACAATCGTCCTGTCCTTTTTAGTGTTAAAAAATATCGTTTGTTATAAGGCCAAAATTTCTTTTGATCTGCAGCCTTATAACTACATAAAAATATTGTTGCAGGTGGTGTTTTTAAACTTTTTATGTTTATAGGAATATTGTCTTTGCTAAAGAATTGGCTCAGTTTAAGCAGCTCCAGGCAGTCGGATATTTTGCAGAAACACATGTGAATGCGTGCTTGTAGTCCGTGCATATGTTACACGAGAAGCCGGACTCTAATAATTTGTATCTATTGGGCCCTATATCAAAGCCCTACCGAACTGTAGGCTAGGCCTATGGAGCTAGCCTATAATGGTATATGACTCCAATAAGTCTGTCCAATGAGAAATTGCTGTTTGTAGGAGTGCAACGAGAGATAAAGTACATTAACCCTTTATAGCTGACCTTTTACTAGAGAAATAAGGTTAGATACTCTCATTATTTTGGACCCTTTATAAATTTAGGGGGTGCATAATATTAATTTATAATAAGATGATGACAGTTAGCCTTTGATGAGATAAGAAGTCGAGGAATGTTGGGATTCGGCTAAAAGAAAACATAAAATTGTTAGAAAAATCTATATTTTGAAAGAAGTCCAGGGATGGTCGGGATTCGGCTAGGAGAAAAAAACCGTCAGATCTTCAGACAGAAATCTATATTGGACGTTTCGCCTGCACATTGGCTGCCACCTTTAGCTAAAAATAAATATACACAAATTACAAGTAAGAATAATCAGCCAGTAATGAGCTTTTTTTATAAGACATTATGACAATAAAGTTTGAACCAATCTTATTTTTAAAAAAATGAACATTAGATAGATAGGTAGTTATTATACAAAAGGTGGTCGTCAGTAAGAAAAAGTAAAACTATTAACAGAGAGGTAAAGGTAAACAAATCGCAGAAAGACATAAGCCGAAACCGAACTATAGGCCGTCCAATATAGATTTCTGACTGAAGATCTGACGTTTTTTCTCCTAGCTGAATCCCAACCATCCTTTGACTTCGTATCACCGCAACAATACGCGTGCTTTTTGGCAGCCTTCTTCAACTAAAACATAAATATACATACAAGTCTCGTATTAATTTATTTGAACATATTTTTTAGCTGAAGAATGGTGCTAACGAACATGCCAAAACGTTCTAAATATAATTGTCATGAAGATTAGATAGTTAGCTGTCGAGGTGATAAGTAAAGATGGATGTAGTTAACACAACTTGTGTTAACAGCGGTTTTTTTTAAATATGATGGGAAATTCTACAAACAAATTGAAGGTCTAGCCATGGGCAATTGTCTTGCACCCGATTTATCCTCAATCCTTCTCAACGATCTTCTCAACTCCCTCGTCCCACAGTTCCCTCATGACATCTCATTCATCTGCAAATACGTAGATGATCTTTTGCTGATGATTAACCCAAACAGACTAACAGACATACTTACTTGTTTCAATTCCTTCCACCCTAGGATACAATTCACTGTCGAAACAGAACAGGACAGACAGCTCCCATACTTGGGCATCTTACTAATTAGACAGACTGACGGTACTATTATTACAGACTGGTACACCATACCCACATACTCGGGTCGGTTACTTAATTTTCATTCATCCCATCCTTACTATCTCAAAATTAATGTAGCCAGAAATCTCCTTCGCCGAGTCCTCTCCCTATCCCATGCTTCCTTCCACAATAAAAATATTAATATCGCCTCAGATACATTGGCACGCAACCAATTTCCCCCTAACCTCATAAAATCCCCTGTGGAAAAAGTAAAATCCCAACCTTCCAACACTGTTTCTCCCAATTCTTCCCTAACTCCCAGTTCCCAACACCTGGACTGACTGAGAAACTTACGAAGACGATAAAAAAATCCAAGCCTTCCCTAAATTTTGGTTTGAAAACCATCATCAAACTCAAAACCCTCTATACCAAACTTAAAGATCCCATCCCTTTTGATCAAACCACCCGCTGTGTTTACCAAGTCCCTTGCCAAACCCCTTCCTGTAATGGTGTATACTTAGGAGAAACCATAAATGACATTCACTCGCGTCTTACACATCATAAACGAACCATCACTAACAAAGAAATAGATAAATCTGCACTTGCTAAACACGCCATTACGCAAAAACACACTTTTAACTTCGACGACACGAAAATTCTTTGTACACAACGAAACAAAAAAAGACTACAGATCTCTGAATGTGTACACAAAAACCTAAACAAAAACAAAATAAACTACAAAACTGACAAACAAGGCATTTCTCCTATTTGCGCAAATATTTTTCAAAAACTCTCCCGACCTCCCACCAAGTATTTTCCCATGCCCCTTTTGTATCCTTCCATTAACACCTTTTTCTCCTTTCCTGTCATAAAATGTCATAAACAGGCCTTTGATCCGTACCGACCCCCTCCCACCACCTGGTATGTTTTCAGTTTCATATACCCTAGTAGATTCCTTTTTTCTTAGACACTTCCACAATGGTTACTTAACTGTCAACTTTGGTCTTCCTCTACCTCCCGGCATTTCTATTGGTATGTAGTATCTTATTTCTTTGTAAAATTAATTAATGTTACTATTAGCACCTATTCACATAAACCTATTTATATAAACTTCAATAAAATAGCCTTTTTTCTTCGTTTTCTGTTATGTTTCTATTGATTTTCATTCTACTCATTCTAAGAATTTAAGACGAAATTGTTCTTTTGTAATAAGTTAATTGTATTTATAGTTCTGTTACTTATCTCAATTATAAACTTTTTTCTTTTTTTTTTCTGTATTTATTTCTGTTTTTCTTGTCATTTTAGCTGACGAAGGCTACCAATGAGTAGCCGAAACGTCCTAAATATAGATTTTTTTAAACAAAAATCGTATTGAGATTTCTTTAGCCTAATCCCAACCATTCCATCTTCACATAAATATAATTGTTTCTTGCCTTGACTTCTTATAATATAAATTTCTCAAATAAAACATAACAGGAGATAAAAATAAATTTATAAAATTATATTTGAATATCTTTGAGAATCTTTGCTATCTATTAAAATAGCAAATAGCTTCCTAATATTTAATATTTTGTATTAAATATTACGAAGCCATTTAATATAAAAGTTTCGTAACCTCACCAAGGAATTATTTAATTTACTAACATAGGAACTAACGATATTAAATAAAAGTCCGTCACGCAGGAGCTGCATAACTAAGCACTTTCCTCAGAATTTGGGTAGTGTAGACTGCTTTCCAGAACAATTTGCTTAAAATATCCTACATAAATAAAATAAAAACATGAATAGTTCTCTTTTAAATTTGTAATGAGTAACTGATAAATTAATAATTTACTTCCAGAGTTATGTTTACACATGGTACCTATTACAATACGTAATAAATACAAAAAACCATATTATCGTATTTTGATCTAACGCAGGAACAGGATACAGTCACTCTAGTGGTAGAAAGCGCTCCTTGCGGAGGCTTTGTGAACCTACGTCTGACGGGCTTTTCTATTGAAATATATTACAAATTAAACCCCCGCTTTCCGATTGACCGATTCAGCTCATTTTTACAACACTTCTTTCTCATGAGTTACCCACGACGTATACCGCGTTTCTTTACAATACAGCAGAAATTACGACCGGTATGTGTATATTAGGAATTTGGGTCCGGAGTAAACCCCTCCCCTTCTAATGAACCGATTTAGTTTATTTTTACAACACATATTTACCTGTAGATTACCACTACGAATACCGAGTTTCGTCGAAATATACCAAAAATCACGGCTGGTAGTGGCGAATTGGTATTGTGGGTCCGGAGTAAACCCCCCCTCCTAATGAACCGATTTAGTTTATTTTTACAACAGTTATTTACCTGTGGATTACCACTACGAATACCGAGTTTCATCGAAATATACCAAAAATCACGGCTGGTAGTGGCGAATTGGTATTGTGGGTCCGGAGTAAACCCCCCCTTCTAATGAACCGATTTAGTTCATTTTTATATCTCACTTTTCTCTCTATATTACCACTACGAATACGAAGTTTCGTTGAAATATAACAAATATTACGGCTGACATAGTCAAATTAGTGTTTTGGGTTCGGGGTAAACCCCCCCTTCCGGTGGGCCGACTTTGGTGGTTAACGAACTCGTTCAATCGTTTGCTAATTGAATGCTACATACCAAGTTTCGTGACGAAAAAACAAAAACTCTGGCCGCTATCGTGTTAACAGACACACACATATATATATATATATATATATATATATGCATATGTATATATATATATATATATATATAGATATATATAAATTTTAACGGGGGTCATTTTCGGTGTCTACTAGGTAGGATCGATAAAGATTTGAAGAAATTTTTCAAAAATTCCGTCATGAGTCCAACCTCAATAGCTACTTTCCTTCGGAGGAAAGTGCTAAAAGATATGACGAAATATCACTCAACCTGTCGCATGTATGTAGTGTCTATCAATAAAGCCCTCACATTAAACCTTCCAAGTCATACATGAATGATTTTATTTTGTAATAAACTATTTAATATTCTATTATTTATTATTATAATTGTACTATTACTTTTTATTCTAGTACTTTATTTATTTATTTATATATATTTTTAAGTATTTTATATAGTTTATTTTCACCTTATATTTATTTTTTATGATAGTGTTTATTTATTATATATTTTGAATACTTTATTTAAACCTATTTGTTTTTCTCTTCTATTGATGGTAAACGATCAATAATTATGCGAGGAAATCACCTTGCTTTTGTGGAGCTCCGAAAATAAATAAATAAGAGATGCTATAAGTTGTCACATAAAAGCCAATAAAATTGTAATATATATAGAGTGTCCTAGGAGGAAAAGTTTGCATATAATTATTGCGGAATTGGAGATGATCTAACCGGAATTATTTCTCACAATAATTTTATATTAATTTGTATTTTATTTATATTCATTATTACTTTTTTTTTTAAATTCTCTGAGAAGTCTCTTGATAATGAGGCCGGAATGAGGGCTACCACTAGACGGCGAGACATAATGAGGGACTTCCAGCACCGCGAGGCTCTCTTTATACAGCGGCTCAGAATATATATACAAAATTTTAAACATCATGGATTAATTAAAGTTGTATATACATTTATAAGTTTTTATAAAATTATGCGTTGCTTTGAATTTTATTAGAGGCGTACTTGAGAAAGTTTCGTTATTCTGTTGCTTATACAGTGGAGTCTCACTTATACGAATGTGAGGGGAAACGGACAATGTTTCTTATAAGTGAATATTTCCTATAACTGATTAGTACTACGTTTAGCTATGTCTATTTTTGTTTCTTTGGGGTTGTCATAAACTTCTTTTAGTATGTTTATTTTGTCTACAAGCGTAAGTTGTGTTCCTGTTTTTTTAATAATGAACGTACAATAGAAGACGGCTACTAGAACAACTACTGTATATAGAAGTGATAAACTAGAGAGTGGAGGGGGGATGAATCACTGGCACGTGCAGTGTTATTAGATGGGAACCGAAGGAAATCACACAAGATAGAGTTGATAGAACACGGCTGGATTACTAGAATCACAAGGAAGAACTGAGATGAGTGAGAGACTGGTGGAGGTAAGTCACTGGTAAGTCTGTAAACATGGAAAAGCTGTTGTATCTTCGTATAACTGAATAGTATTCACACCAGGGGAGCAAATTAGCTTTCGTATAAGTGGATATTGCATATAACTGAATATCGCATAAGTGAATAATTCAATACACAGGATTAAATGGAGTTTCGCCGGGGAACGAAATACTCTTCGCATAACTGAATGTTTCGTATAAGTGAGTATCGTGTAACTTAGACTCCACTGCATTTATCATTGATTTACTGAGATACTCATTCTTCCTTTATTTATTTATTTTTTTTAAAATTAAATTCTTAGAAAAACCTAACATTGAAGAGTTGTGTTTCCGCTAAAATCCTTAGTGCCACTTAAAATGTTTGGAATAGAATCAGTTAATAAATATGTTTGATAATGATGTGTAGATAGTTAGGCGTCGATGTGAAAAGCAATCAGGGAATAGTTGAGGTTCGGCTAGGAAAACATGGATTTTTGTAAAAATCTGTATTAAGGACGTTTCGGCTACTCTTTGGTAGCCATGGTCAGCAAAAAGGCAAAACACAAATGTAGAATTAAAAAACAGCATAGTTAAACAGTAAAGAAATTTTAACGTGAGGTATTTTTGTATACTAAAATGAAGTTCAATGAAGACCTGGAGCAATGTGTCATAAATTAATTAATTATTGTAATATCAGTACTGCGTTCCAAAATGTACTAATGAAATGTTCTTGTAAATTTTTTTTTGCAATTTTTTTTATGGGCTAAAATTCTTCCTAAGCTAATCAAAAATGATGGCAAAAAAATACGATTTTCCGATGCCAAAGTCCCGATGCCGATGGTTTTTGAGCGTGTTTCGATTGGTCCCTTTTTAATTGCTAAGTTTTTTTTAGTCCTCCTTCAATAAATTTCCAAATAAAACCCATTTTTTTTATCTTGATTACAAGAAAGTATGAAAGAAAAAAATAAACAGGAAAAACATGTACATTTCAGAACATTAAACTTTTTTTTTTTAAATTTTTCAAATCGGGCGATACTCTGGCGCGTTCAATTTTTGCTCGATCAACTGCAAATATTAACTGCAGGTTTCTAATGATATTTGATAGAAAAGTACCTAGGACCTTTTCAATTCCTTGATTTAAATCGATTTTATGACCAATTTTCGACGGATTTTTTAATAGAAAATAAATAATTGTAGGTAGTTGGTAACAGCTTATTCAGTCTTCATTAATTTTATATTAAATTTTTGTTGTTGCAGAAACGTTTCGGCTATAAGCTATTTTCAATCTAATTGTCTGTATGATTTTGCATTATTTTTTATATATATATAATCTTCAGATTATAAAATAAATGAAGACAGAATAAGCTGTTGCCAACTACCTACAAAATCTTAGTTTTCAACTTAGGATCTACACATATAAATAATTGTTCACCATTTCCGAAAAATTTAATATTTCTTAAAAATGCTACGCACTTTACTAGATTTAATGTTCTTTTTTCGAAATAATTTTAATTTTTCGCTGTAGAATACATATTGCCGCCTGCAGACTATCGCCCATGAAAAAGAGGGTTTCCATTCGTCAGACACTACGCCGCCATTTTTACTTTCGATGAATTGAAAATTATTTTTTTTCGATAATTTAACATCCCGAATAAAACATGAGATAAAAAGAATTGAACATTTTTGATTTATTTATTATTTATAAATTCAATTTGATTTTGATTGTACAAGGTTCCTAGTCACATCAAAATGTATGTGTAACCGGAAGAGAAATTTTAATAAAATTACTAGTATGTAAATGTGTTTTTATTTTATTAATTGGCCTTGGAAAAATTTGGGGCAATTTTTGAGAATCAAAATGTTGTATCTAAGTTAAAGAGAAATCCTCTCTCTGTTCTGACGGAGAGAATCCATCACATCGTGAACCAAGTGTTGTATCTAAGTTTGAGGAAAATTGAAACGAACTTGAATATTGCAAACGAGGGGGAAAAGTTCATGTGAACTCATTGAAGATTCCCGAGAAAGTTCTTGGAGAACTTGAACTATGTTCCATCTGGTTCCTTGTGTTCCTCCGCCAATTCCTCCCTCCTTCCTACAACTTGTCCTCTACTTACATAAAGACTTCTCAGATCTTTATGATATTCAGTCGTCATATCCCAGTAGCTTGTTTTCCAGCATACCTTTACCGCAGTAGATTTCAGATATTTTAAACTGATATTAATTTTAGTTTATGGTAGAGTTTCTGGCCTCTGGAAATGGTGTGGCTCCACTATTTTTCCTGAAATAGCAAAAGAGTTACAGGCCTCTAGAAGTAGTGTGACTCCACGCTCTTCCCTTTATACAGGAGTAGCAAATGATTCCCGGGCCTCTGGAAATAGTGTCAGTCTAATATCTTATCACTATTTCTACTGGGGTATCAGACGAGGTGCTGGCCTCTGGAAATAGTGTCAGTCTAATATCTTCTCACTGAAGAGGTACTGGCCTCTGGAAATAGTGTCAGTCTACTATCTTCTCACTATTTCTACTGGGGTATCAGAAGAGGTACTGGCCTCTAAAAGTAGTGTGAGTCTAATATCTTCTCACTATTTCTACTGGGGTATGACAAGAGGTACTGGCCTCTAAAAGTAGTGTGAGTCTAATATCTTCTCACTATTTCTACTGGGGTATCAGAAGAGGTACTGGCCTCTAAAAGTAGAGTGAGTCTGATATCTTATCACTATTTCTACTGGGGTATCAGAAGAGGTACTGGCCTCTAAACGTAGTGTGAGTCTAATATCTTCTCACTATTTCTACTGGGGTATCAGAAGATGAACTGGCCTCTAAAAGTAGTGTGAGTCTGATATCTTATCACTATTTCTACTGGGGTATCAGAAGAGGTCCTGGCCTCTAAAAGTAGTGTGAGTCTAATATCTTATCACTATTTCTGCTTGAGTAGCAAAAGGGTACAGGCCTCTGAAAATATTGTGAGTCCACTCACAATCTTCTAACTATTTCTACTGGAGTAGCTAAAGAGTTATTGGCCCCTGGAAATAGGGTGACTCCACTATTTCTACTGGAGCAGTAAAAAAGTTATTGGGGTCTGGAAATAGTGTGACACCACTATATTTTAGCCCTTTATATTGGAGTAGCAAAAGGTTACTAGCCTCTGGAAATATTTTGAGTCCACTATCTTCTCAGTATTTCTTTTGGAGTAGTAAAAGAGTTACTGGCCTCTGGAAGTAGTGTGACTCCATTATTTCTACTGTAGAAGCAAAAGAGTTATTGGCCTCTGGAAATAGGGTGACTCCACTATTTCTACTGGAGTAGTAAAAAAGTTATTGGGATCTGGAAATAGTGTGACACCACTATCTTTTAGCCCTTTATATTGGAGTAGCAAACGGTTACTAGCCTCTGGAAATATTGTGAGTCCACTATCTTCTCAGTATTTCTTTTGGAGTAGCAAAAGAGTTATTGGCCTCTGGAAATAGGGTGACTCCACTATTTATACTGGAGTAGGAAAAGAGTTACTGGCTTCTGGAAAAGTGTGTGAGTTCACTACCTTATCAGTATTTGTACTGGAGTATCAGAAGAGTTACTGGCCTCTGGAAATAGCGTGACTCTATTATCTCCTCACTATTTCTCCTTGAGTAGTAAAAGAGTAACTGTCCTCTGGAAATAGTGTGACTCCACTATCATCTCACTATTTCCACTGGAAGAAGGGAGAGCGTAGTTGCTTCTGACTATACTCTGACTCCAGCATCGCCTAAGGACGTTGCCCCGGAACTAATGAACCCGAAACCCAGTTACATGCTTCATGGAACAGTTCCAGATACTCGAGAAATCTCCAGGAAAAAAATACTCCGCTGTCTTCCGCTCCGTAGGATTCAATTAAGAGAAAATGAACTTTTTAAATTGATTCAATTGCATAATAGGAACGCTCCAAGTTTGGCAAATGTTGTGTTCACAGATCAAATGATTTAAACGTACTGTTAGAGATTCGGACGTTAAAGCTATATTAATTTCCGCTGTGTCCATTCATAAGAATCATATAAAATCAAAAAACTGTGATCAGAATATGTTTTCCTATAATGCTTATTCTAGCCACGGAATAAGCATTATATGAAAACATGATGGACATGGCCACGTTGAATAAACCGGTTCCCGTTGATCACCGAAGTTAAGCAACGTCTGGCGTGGACAAAACCTGAATGGGTGACGTGATTTTGGTTTTATGAAAGGTCTTCCTTTTCTGTCCAGTGATTATGAATGGGCAAGTCGGGTTTGGCCTATCCAAAGTCTGGATAAATATACTTCGTCTCGTCAAGTGAAGGATTCTTTAACCAAAGGTTGAAAATAGGGTAAAAACGTCCATTGGTCTCCAGCTTCGTGAAGAAAATGGCGGCGCTCATCAGTTTCCCGCCACATAGTATAGCCTCTATGGAGATTGTATAACCTCTTTGTAGATTGAAGAACCTCAACTACAACAGTACCTAATTATGCCTGTAACAGGCCTCGAGGGCCTAAAATGGGCAGATACTGTAGAGGTATTTTTCATCCTTTTCGTTTTCGATTAATATTATTATATTATATCTTTTAACGGCTAACTTGTTGCACAATTAGCCGTGGGAAAATCAAATAAATAAATATTAAATTATTATGTAATGAGTATTTTGTTCTATCAATCACATATTGTCAGAATGTCTACTGATTGTGAGGCAAAACTGTGACTTAACGGACAACGTGGGTGACCTACTTTCCGATAGTAGCATATATATATATATATATATATATATATATATATATATATATATATATATATATATATTTTTAATTTATTTATTTGAAATCTGTACAGGTTAACAGTACAATGATCAATTATGTTGATGCAGATATTTTATGTACAAGTTGACAAAACTGGCAAAAGTAAAATAATGGCAATAGTAAAATAAAAGCAAATAAATAGACTAGATTTACAATTATTTAAAAAACAACAAACTATTTGAGAGAATATGACGACTATTCAGTATTGAATAATTTATTCATAGTTTATACCAGTAAATGACAAATATGCACCATTAAGATTTATACATTCTCTTTACTACTCAAACACACTTATGAACAAATGACTACCTATAATGACCAAATATAAACATAAAAATTACAGATACAATTTACAACTTCACCACTTATTATGATCGATATTTTTTTTTATGTTCTTATAAATAATGATTTAATTGTTTTATCGCCCAGTACCGTTAAATAATAAATACAAAAATAAATAAAAATTATATGTCGCATGTTGGATTTTCTACTTAATTTTATTTAGGATACTTAAATATTTAAGTTATAATTGGATAAATCTGTACAATTCCAATTGTATAATTGGACCTATAATTGGACTCAATAATAATACATTTTATTGCGGTTGACAAACAATTATTATTAAAAACATTTACGGAAATAAAATATTTAGGACTTGTATTCTTGAATACTTATCACAAATCCTACTCAGGCCAAATAAATTGCCACAAAAAAAAAAAAAAATAATAAAAATAAAAAAATAGGATCAGGCTTACTTCAGCAGGAGAAAATAGTTTTTTTTTTTTTTTTTTTTTTTGTTTTTTTTTTACGGCGCATCGACATAAATCTTGGCCATTAGCGCCGACGTCCAGGGTGCAGCCAGGAATTTTCTCAGCGAGCCCTGAGATGAGAAAATTTCTGGCGCCGGTGGGGATCGAACCCACCATCTCCCGCTTATGAATCTAGCGCGCTAGCCACTAGACCACGGGAGACCCCAGGAGAAAATAGTGTTCGAAGTTATGCAATGTTGATTTCATTTCATTTAATGTCAAACCCTAAAAATTTCTATACTTCCATATTGCACCAAGGATAAACAATATTAGCGCTAAGATGACGCAGTTCCTACGCATGCTACTCTTCAAATGATTCCCTAAGCTGAACGCTTCGAAACTTCTAACGCCAGAGAGGATCCTAAACTGCCTATTAGGTTAGAACCAACTTCCAGCAATCATACCTCGTTGGATTTTCGAAACTGATGACGTAGCCTTAGATTGAGTAATAACTGTGTGTAGTTCCCCTATCGGCCAGTAGAGCGTGCTGATTTCATTACACGCGCTTCATTCGCCAGACACGTGGTCAGTAATAACCAAGTTAGCCGCATCAACGTTTTTATCATTCCACTCCGTTAAACCCTCCGGAAGTAAATTATTCGCTATCAACATCTCACTTGAACGGTATATATATATATATATATATATATATATATATATATATATATATATATATATACAGTCAGTACAAAGCTCCGGCTGCCTAACTCAACCCTTGAAAGGATAGACTAGCCTTTCACATAACGGTTTTGAAATACATACGAAAAAATACGAAAATCCCAAAACATTAACACTATAACACTGTATCACATTATCTAATCTTGTTTTAGTAAAATGCTCATTTTACTGTTAAATGCAATTAAAATAAGCAACGACCAATTAAAACGTTAGGTAAACAGATACAAAAACCCGTTCAAAAGAGCAAAACTAACAATTGCGAATTTTTAAGTCCTTATTTCTCCGATTGACATCATCTAATCGATAATTACATCAGAATCTTCTTTGTAGACAATTTAGTAAGCTTTCGAATGGTTAAGTTCTACGAACCACGATTTTTCAACCGTTTTCGAGTTATTTTGGAAAATATACGAAAATCCCAAAACTTTTCATGCCTGTTAATGAAATAATTTTTTTCCAGTACTTTTTTAACTACAAACGGAGCCAAAATGTAACTATCATCAGATGAAAGTCCAACGTCTGGAACAAGTTCCAATTAAATCAATCTTTTCCGAATACCCAAACCGAAAATTAGGTTGGAAAAGTATTTGTATGATTGTATCTCGTAAAGGGTTGCTGATATCGTTTTAATTCGTTTCCCTATGTTGAGTAACCTATAAATCGAGTACCTGCAAGCATATGGACTCGAAAACGTAAGCGTTACGATTTCTTTCGAGCGAATTTCGCTCCGAATGCGGTGGACGGATTCTGCTGGCTAACGAACTTGGCCTTTCAAATTAGACAAAAGTCTTGGCCCGAATGAGAATTGGGCATACAAACCTCACGAATTCCTTCCTAATGTCTAAGGACCCTCCACCAATTTGTAGTTCATGTAATGCGCTGCTAACTGTGAAGCACATCTTGACGAATTGCCGGGCCTATGAGCAACAGAAAGAGCAACACCAACTGTCTGACTCCTTAGATGAAATTCTAGGTGATCATACCAACCAAGTCGAGCGACTCTGACTTTTTAAAGGCCGCCAAATTGATGGACAAAATCTAGACAGAACATAAAGAACCGAAATACTCGTTTGTTTGTTTCATTTATATATAATTTTTATATATTATTTTATTAACATTATTCTTTTTTCATTTGATTTTTATTATTATTCTTTTATTACATTTATTATTATGTTTTATTATTTTCCATTTCGTTTTATTTATTTATTTTTATTTTTTATTTTTGTTTTTTTGTTTTACAACCAATTGAGCATTTCTCGTTTGTCGAATTAATAAAATCTGCAAATAGAAATATTATTGATAGCAATTTAATCATAATGTTTACATGTTGATGCTTATTACAGAATTATAATGAAAATTACCACACACAGGAATGACGTTAGTGACCTTAAGGGTTGACACGGCAGAATTTCACAAAAATCGTATATATATATATATATATATATATATATATATATATATATATATATATATATATATATATATATCTGTGGCAGAAGGTCAAATTTTTAAAAACACTCACTTTCTTCTCTACTCTTTTATTACGCTCTACATGTTTCACGTTGTCATGACGCCTCTTCAGGAGCTCTTATACTAAATAAGATAAAATATTGTGACAGCCTATACCTAAGATAACCTTCCGCAGGTAGGACCACAGCTCTCGCTGGACACGATTGACCTTTCAGTCCAGACGTGGCCCTACCTGCGGAAGGTTCTCTAATGGATAGGCTGTAACAATATTTTATTTTGTTTAGTTTAAGTGCTCCTGAAGAGGCGTCATGGCAACGTGAAACATGTAGGGCGTAATAAAAGAGTAGAGAAGAAAGTGAATGTTTTTATGAATTTGACCTTCTGCCACAGATGAATTAATTTTTTATGCGTAACAATCTTTGTGATAAGTACATATTGTAATATATTCTTTCGTTCATAAAAATGTATATATACGTATTTAATTTTAGGGGTATTTTCCCCAAATATTTATACGTTTAATTTGCCTTATATTGTTCCACAGGAACTATAAATTTGTGTAGCGAAAGGATATACGTTTGTAGGCTGCAAACATAGCCATTTGAATCTAGAGTTACTTAATTCACGTCCGCGAAATCGGCTCGACTTCATTGGCTTATCGGATCGACGTTATAAGCGCGTTTCCTTCCTCCTTTTATATAGAGGAAAATCGCTAAGAGGTTGTTATATGCTGATCTTTTTCAATTGGACTCGATCAGGTGAGTATTTGAGAGAAGGTAGGAATATGACGAGGTTGGAGGCCTGAGTTATTGGCCCCTGTCCCCCAGGTCGGGCCCCCCTTCCAGACCGATGATCACATTAGGAAATTGTCTCGTAATCTAATATCGGCCACTCTCTGAGTTGTTTCAATTTAATACAAAGCTCCCCCATCATCGGCCGCTGGATGGAGAGTGCGCCCCCGATCCTATCTGTAGCTCGCCCAATCCGACAATCCCCGACGATGAAGGCACGTGGCTTAGGGGGACGATTCATCACGGAGACAAGGACCGGAGCTGATAGTAACTCTAACAAATGACCTGTAGTCGCCACACCCTCTAGATCATCGTTACCACCCCGTGGCTATCCTCAAAAACAGCTGATTCCATTAAGATAAATACGCTGACCCCTAGTTTAATCTGACTCTAAACCGCTTTTCACTTAGTATATACTCCAGCAGCATTTATGGACTCCAAAGGGCTGATAGAGTCCACCAATTTCCTGGGGAGCTAATTGCCGTCTTTGTTAAACTCGAATCTTAAAACTGCCCTCTATTATCATGAGTCCAATTGTTATAATATAGATTGTAAGAGAAGAGATTCTATTTAACTGGGGGTTAGCATAAAATATTGTTGAGCGATCATTAAATGATTCGCCCAGGAGAATTATACACATATAGCTAAAAATTAAATGGAATAAATGAATGAATTAAGATAGAAAATATAAATTATGTAAGCAATCTTTACTTATATATATATTTATAAATCACCTGTCTGTCTGTTTGTCTGTTTGTTCCTTATACAAATCTAAACCGTTTGACCGATTTTGAACAAACTTGGCACACAGGTAGGTCTTGATACGGGAAATCTCCTAGGCTAGGTCAAAATAGTCAAATTTCAAAATTTGGTCAAAAGTTTTGTACAAGAAAAATTGGCTACACTCAACCATTTAGATTGTGACGGCCATTTTGAATCGACGGCCATTTTGAATAATGTCTCAAATTTATTTGTTGATGTTCCTGATAATTAGATTAACTCGAACTCATTGGTCACTTTACATCATTATATAATCATGTAATGCAGTTTATTTCAATTTTATTTCAACAGTCACTGTCTAACTAAGGAGTGCTGGCCTTTCTTTGATAAGAGCTATCTATTCGCAGGCTCTGGTGCTGGCCTCTGTTGGCTGTCACACGAACTACATCTAGACAGATATAAACAAATTCACACTGTTTGACCGATGTTGACGTAACTGGGTATACAGGTAGCTTTTGATACGGGGAGAGTCATAGGCAGAAAGTAGGTGTAGCATTGCATGCCGGGTAACAGCTAGTTATATATATTTATTTATTTACAGAATATTATAATCTACAATTTCAATTGTATTATGTAATTTGATGTAGGTATAGGTAGCTTGTCCACGCCTCAGGTGTCCCCACTTGTCAGCCGAATATCTTCCTTGTTAGGAAGGATTCTAGGATGACCTGGAGTTACCTTACGCCATCCAAACACATCCTGCGACTAGCAGGGAGGATTGGAGGCGAATGAGGCGTGTCCTGTGATATCATGAGGAGAGAAAATATCCATCTATATCACTCTCAATAATATAATTACACTGATTTTAATCACTCCACGACACTTCACTACCTTAGTAGATCCCGGGGCCACTTCCTATTAATACGTCTTGATGGAGAGGAAGGATGATTGGTGCTGGATAAGGATTGGGCTGAAGGATTAGGATGATTGATTAATTTACTATGGAAGGATGAGAAGCGGCTAGGGATTATATCTTGGACAAAAGAGATATTTAGGTCATTATGGAGGGTGCGATTTGTAACATAATAAGGAGTATTAAAATCGTGGTATCTTAAAAAAACTACATTTTTTTTTTACTATAGGAAAATGAGTTTTATTGTTTGTTGACGTTTCGGCTTGAAATTGAAGCCTTCATCAGGGCAGTAAAACAAGTAGGACAGAGTTAATACTATTATATATACATATAGACAAAAAAAAAAGTCAAGAACAGAAAAACATTATACATGGAACAGACATTACTGGGTAACATAGATATAGATATAAAATAAATAAGTACATGACAAAAATAGGAGAATCAAGGTCAGTTTGAGGAAAGGAGTGGGTGGGGGAGGAGGAGTTTTTGATCACCCATTAAGTTAAGGGTGGCAGTAAAGGAGGGCGGTGTCATAATAGTATGGCGATAATGGAAGAGAGGCAGGTACGAAGTTGCAGGTGGTATAGAGTTTTAGCAGGATGTTTTTAAAAAATGTTGGAGCCGGTGAAGGAGATGACTTCTTTATAAATTTTATCATTTACTGGGTTCTTTTCCAGGTGGATAAATATTGATTCGGAAAGGAGGTGTTATTAGAGTTGGATTCAGTGGAGAGGATGGAGTATTTGGTCAGAGCCAAAGTTAAGTCCGTCTGTGATGGCATGTCTAGTTAATGCGGTCTTTATGTCTTTATTCCTAACGTAATTTTTATCTATTTTGATTCGTTTTCTTATGGACTTCTTACGACCGAAAATTCTACCATCGCATCACCACGATCAACCATCTTCGCTTAACAAAATTATTTAGAGCCAGAGGCCAAACCAAAAATACCTTAAGTTTATAGTTTGAATATTAAAATTATCAGCGTACAAACCATCAAATGCCGGATAATGTATGTAATAAATACAATTTATTTCACGTGATGAATAAATGGTTTTTATTTACTTCCCAAATGACATTTTATAATCAAAATTATAGTATATCAATGTAGGGAGAAATCACTCAAAGTTTCAGAATAAATGCTACCGCATATAGTAGGATTCGAATCCACGAGTTTAGGCACTTTGCCAACCTTACTTAAATGTGTAAGTGGAAAATCGATTTTTAAACATTAATAATGGCCATATTTATTTTATCAGCAAGTACATGGACCTACATTTGGAAGGCCATGCAGAAAAATTGTTCCTACAAAAAGTCGTCAGATTATATGATGTATTATTATTATTATTATTATTAAGACGGGTGCCCAGATGGAGGGAGCTGCACCGAGGCCAACAAGGCCTATTGTGCCACCCGACAAGCCAGCCTGTTACACCAACAGCGCCGTATCCGAGATGAACCTTAATAGAGTCCGAAGGTTCAGTTCAGGTAGCCTTCTAGGGTCATCTATGAAGTCTGCACCAAAATGCAGGTATCTTTTTGCCGCAAGAGCTGGACATCTGCATATGATGTGGTACGGCGTCTCGTCGTCTTCAAAACATAGTCTGCTCCATGATGTCCTGGTCAGCCCCATAGAGTAGAGGTTACAAGAGGTCCTCTACAAGTTACATGATGTAACTTGTAGAGGACATAATAAAAATATTAGTGACTTGTTAAAGCATTTTTAATGTGTTATAATCTCTTATTATGAAATAAATTAGATACATCAGGTGTCCCGATAAGTCATGTCGGTTTATGTCGGTGGACTGTAGAATGTGTCGATCCAAGTTTTTCTGCTAGCTCTTCGACTGTTACAATAGGATTTTCTTCTACAGTAGCCTGCAGGAGTTGGTCGTCAAGCTCTGTTGCTAGACCTGTAAGAGGCACGTCTTAAAGCTGCACTTGTCGCTCAATATTCAGATTTTCGCCACATATTTCTTCAACCTTAATCGAATCCCCATTTCAAATGAAATTTCAGCACAGAATAAATAAATTTCACCAACCAAAACACGATATATAGAAATGTATATAATGCTATAATAATTTATATTGAATATAGAGTTTGCGAAAGTACCTAGCGATTCGCTCTTTTTCATGTGGTGGTAGAAACCACTGACAAACCAATTACAATAAGATTGCATATTATTTTGAGCTTTGAAAATTAAATGGAAAATCAAATATTCTCGAATTTATATATAAATAAATAAATAAATATATATATATATATATACATATATATATATATATATATATATATATATATATATATATATCAATAGACATAAGCATATATATTAGAAAAATTTTCCTAGAAAAAAGCCTGGAAATTTAACGTTTAGAAATATTGTGTCCATTACTTTACTTCACGATAAGTCATACATGTTTTTATAATATCTACAACGTGTGCATTCTAAATGTGATTGTAGATGTTTGTATCTTTTAGGTGGGTGATTATTGTCTTCATGTGTGGACTGTCATCTGTCAGGAGTTCGTTCATGTCGTATGGCAGGTTTAATCTGTCTCGTTCATTGCAGTCAGTTAGTACGTGTTTAATAGTCAAGTTTGTGTTACAGATGGCACAAACTGGTCCGTCCTGTCTCGTCATTAAGTGGCGATGTGTCAGTAACGTATGCCCGATCCGCAATCGAGTAAGGACAACCTCGTCTCTTCTGTTCGATCGGTTGCTCGAGGGCCAAGCACAAACGGTATTCTTGATTTCCCTTAGTTTATTGTTTGTCATGTTCGTCCACGTTTTTTGCCATTCATTTTGTAAGTTTTTATGTTGGTGTGTAAGTCCTGTACCGTTAATTCTTGCAAGTCGACTGTACATTTTTCTGTAATTAGTTTAGCATATTTGTCAGCTTCTGTGTTCCCTGAGATATCCATGTGTCCCGGAATCCACAGAAGCACTACTTGTATGCTGTAAGTTTGTAGATAGACAGATAGATAGATATACTCAGGGCCCCTATCTGAGGGGAAAGCAACTCGACCTAAAAAGATCTATTGTGCCCCTGACACTCTGCTGGGTCACTTTTAGCAGCCCGGCGTCTCTGACAAACCCTCTGATCTTCTGAGGTGTGAGCTCAGAGTCTCTTCCTGGGTCAGTTATTCTAACAGATCCTAGGTACATAAAGCGCCTGCGTGAGAGTACCGCGCAATCACATATTATGTGTGCGGGTGTTTCCTCCTCTATCCCACATAACCTACATAGAGAGGTTGTAGCCAGGCCCATGTTGTATAGATGTTTATTCATCTTAGCATGACCTGTGTAAAGAGCCACAGTCTCCTTCATAGCTTTCCTATGTAGGGACAGAAGCATCTTTGTTCGTTTCCTGTCAATTTGGTTTAGGAAACGCTTTGACTGTCTTTGCGTTTGGACTCTTTGCCAAACGCCTAGATGTTGTAGCCTCGCCCAGTCATCAATTATACCTTTTGCTAGGGTTAGCGATATTCCACAAGCTGGTTCTGGCCCACAAAAGGACTCCTTGGCCCCCTTCTTGTCAGCTTCTGTGTTCCCTCCTGAGTACACAGAAGCACTACTTGTATGCTGTAAGTTTGTAAGTCGTGTATTTCTTGATAATTGTCTGTCAGCAGTGTGTGTGTCTCGTAGACACACACACTAATTTTATAATAAACAAAAAAAAAAAAAAAAAGAGGGAAATATAAACATACTGTAAAACCTACATTTCTGACGGGGTGGCCTGATATATATATCTAAAAGGGTTCAGTTTGTAATAATAAAAAATATAACTTTGTAAAACTTTTATAAAAAAACAATGCTAAACCAATTAATGACCTTCCCGTTAGTTACTCGCCATACGTTAACCCGTCAAAGGGTAGTTCCCCCCCCCCCCCCTTAAATTGAGTTAGGACAGATATAAATAGATACGGGTTTTATATTTTTCTATTTTATATCGCTATGAAATCTTATTCCGTGATTGGCAGTATGGCACTATTGCTTTTTAGCAAAACTGTTATTCACTTACAACCATGTGGCTAAGACCTGTTTTATGTTATTGAATTTTATTCAAATACAATATAAAATAAGACTATATAGAAAAAAATTAAAGTAATGGAATCGTTTGTGGACATAACCTCTAATGCTGAACAAGATAATGCCTTATGCTGTAGCGATTACGCTATAGTGTTAAATACAGTGAAATGCATAACACAAGAGGAATATCTTTTAAGTTTGGCAGAAATAGTTGATGCAAAATCTATTAAATTTTCTTCCTATATGTCAGGAAGCAGGTTTTGTGTTCATTTCAACAGTAGGAACGAAGTTGATAAACTAGTCAACCAACAGCGGAATATAAATATTCGAGGACATTATATTTTATTGAAGCGTTTCCTAGAGCCAGGGAAAAGGATTATTGTGTCAAATGTTTTCTCAGAATGAAGCCATAGAAGAAGCGTTAACTAGCCTTGGAATTGAAATGGTTTCGCCTGTGAAATGTTTAAAAGCTGGCCTTCATAATCCACGGTTAGCACATTTGCTAAGTCATAGAAGGCAGCTGTTTATCAATCCTCAAGGCGTTGAAAAGCTACCTTCTTCATTGGTTATAAAAGTAGCAGATAAACTGTGGAAGATATTCATTGATTTACAAAAACTCAGTTGTTTTATTTGCAAAGGGCATCATATGGCTGCTGTATGTCCACAATAATACTGTTTCATTCAAAACCTTCAAAAATGAATCTACTAACATCAAGAGAGTCTCCATGTTGTATGAAGAACCAGATAAAATTATATCTACTTCCTACAATAAAGAAGAAAGCTCAACATGTTTTACAACTCCAATTTCTGTTGTAACTAACCAAACATCCAAACCAATCGAAAACAGCCGTCAAGATTTTCCTCATATAATAAAGCCGAAATCAGAAGAAAATGAAATAGTAATTGCTGGCTCACAGAAAGAACGTGGAAACATCCATGAATTACTCAGCTCTGTAGAACATATGTTTAAAAGATTGGAAAATCTAGAAGAACTGGCATCGTTAACCTTTTCCTATTCCAACATTCCCGTTTCAGCTGAGCATCTTCCTCTTCAAGATATAGCTGCTGATAGTTCTGAAGAAACGATGGTGACAGCAGGAAAAGAGGATAAGACAGTTCTGATTCCTCGAAGAGAAGAATCGCCCAAGGAACTGGAAAGTAACAAATTACCGAAACCTCGTACTCAGAAATCGTCGATAAAAATCACAGAACCTATAAAACGTAGAGGAAAAACAGAAAACATTAAGAAGAAGTAGATAGTATACTTATTTCGGTAAAAATGCAGTTTCCAGCCCTCCAAACCGATTTCTTTCAAATTTTGCACAATAACGTATTTTGATGCACTAAACACGAATACGATAAAAAAAAACGTCGGATTTAACTAGGAAAGAAGTTATTAAGCACTAAAGTTCACTGTTATGCAGGTTATGAGAGCTATTAATTATAGCGAGTTGGATTGACTGGGGTTTTGTTATCTTCTTTAGCGAGCGGAAACGCATAGCACGTATGCCCTTAAGCGACAGGTGACGATGCCCTTAAAATTGACAATATTTTCGAATAAATAGTTTCTGAACATTTCAAATGAGAGTTCTCTGTTTCCCAATGTTACATATCTGCGCATGCGCGTGTTTACAAATAAGCTGATGACGCCTAGTTTTATAACCTTCCTAACTTTAGTGCTTAATATTATATTCTATTAATTTTAGCGAGTTGGATTGACTGGGGTTTTGTCATCTTCTTGAGCGAGCGTAGCGAGCGGAAACGCATAGCATGTATGCCTTAAAGTCGTCACAAATTTAGTTGTTTACATTAGCTCTCATAACCTGCATAACAGTGAACTTAAGTGCTTAATAACTTCTTTCCTAGTTAAATCCGACGTTTTTTTTTATCGTATTCGTGTTTAGTGTATCAAAATACGTTATTGTGCAAAATTTGAAAGAAATCGGTTTGGAGGGCTGGAAACTGCATTTTTACCCTTATTTCTTAATAGTTCTTTTTTTTAGTTTTTTTTCCAAGAAAATTTCTTTTTCGTACCTTATTTTAATGTAAGGAAGCAGTAATTAGCACAGCTGTTAATTGTATATACTCCATCTAAACCAGATGTGTTAAATTAATGTTGTGTATGTTTTGTTCAAACCTTCGATTTATTCAATTTTATCTTTTCGTTTGTTCATACTAATATTTAAATTTGACTTATGTTTTGTTTGATTAAGAGCTCATCACCTTAGTTGCGAAGCTCTTATTATAAATTTTATTCAGTTCTTCATTACACGGCTTTTCATGAACTAATGCCACCACATTTAGGCTTTCACGGATGATTTTGGAAAAGTTAAATATCTCCAAGATACTTTTCGGTACTTTGAGATAAGGTTGCTAGGCATGTTAGCTAAACTTCACTTAGGAAAAAAGTTCCGGAATAAATTTTATACCGGCTGAATAATGTTTACAAAATCCTAACGAGGAGAGTAAATGTTTGAACAAAATAAATATTTAAAAATGATGTTTCTGAAGATGTTTAATATCCTTTGTATTATACAGTGGTTATAATTTTAATACAAGTAGTAAAAAAAAAAAAAAAAAAAAAAAAAAAAAAAAAAAAAAAAATGTGTCAGATAACAAGTAAAGGGTCCTAATACTGTAGGGATATCTGGTTATTGACTCTACAGCTCCAGGGAGGTACTGTGGTCAGTACTATGTTCCGGCAGCCCGATGTCACCTTTGCAGGTGTTTGGGATTACCTGGGACCTCGACTCCGACCGTTAAACGACGACAGTAAAAGATAAAATAATTTCCTCGCGTCCGAGTTTTGAACTCCAGTCCTCCAGAACATGTATTGAGTGCACTATCACCGTGCCAAACTCGTTCCCAAACCGTAGTGGTACCTTCTAATTAATTAATAATTAATTCTATTAATAATTATCAGATTAGATCAACTGCTTAAAAAAAGTGAAAAAGCACTTGAAAAGCAAAGAAAAAAGATAAATATATGTAATTAAAATTAATATTATACTGATAATAGTATGTAAGTTATGTATAAATGAAACTTACAGATTCCTGCAAAACCACTTTATTTCATTGTTTTCCACTAACTCACCTGAAAAAAAAAATGAATTAAAATTAAACATAATATAAAATATAATACAATTTTTTGTAAAATGCTAATTGGGATATGTATAGTCATTTTTGAGAGATGTAAACATTTTTTAGGAACATTCACAGGAAAATAAAAAAAATTTAAATTATATTTCTATCCTTATTGAGAATGCAAAACGTGTAAGCCAATTTGAACCAAATTTTCAGGACAACCGATTTAATAATATTAGCAATTTGTTTTGCCCGCCCTCTATGCCAACAAAACTGAAAATTATAGTTAACATTATCGTTGGTAAAACATTAACTTTATATGAGGAGCTTAGTATCAAAGTTGGACAACTCCACTTTTGCTTTTTTTTACAGGAGAGGCAAAAAACCATATTGATGTCAGTATCAAGGTGATTTTTTTATATGTTATTCTTAGAGGCCTCAGAAACATTATTTCAAAGGCACTACAAAATTATATGAGTATTAAGGCCGTAATTACACTTTAAATAGTGGAGTTGTCCATGTTTGATACCAAGTCATGGAGTTGTCTGTTTTTGAAACCATTTGAAAATTGAACCTATCCTCTTTTGAAACCAAACAAATATGAATTTGGTATGCTCGAGGGTGTTTTAATATAATGTAATTATGTCTAATGTATTAAATCAAAATTATATAGTTAAAAATTACATGAAAAATGTTATTTAAATACAGTTTGACAAAACTGAAATGAAACTAAATTATCCTTATTTTATTAAGTTTAGAAAAAAAGTGGTACTTTAGCTATCCTCTTCGCACAGTTTTACCTATAACTACATGTATTGAAGTGGCTGTGCTATAATTTTCATCGCCGTACTCAGCCATACCTGTGCACAGCTAATAAAATAAAATTATCAATTAGCGATGCGATTATTTTATGAAAAACGTAGTAACCATTATTATTTTCTGCAGAGAGTTGATGAAAAGTTTTTAATAGCAAATAACTGAACATTAACGATGAGATCTATTTAATATCTAGTGTGAAACTGTCAATATTTATTTGTTATACGCGAAAATTTAAATAAAGAGGAATATGTCGAGAACAGTTACCAGTACCACATTAGCTGTTAATTTATTCACCTGAGGTCTTGAAAATATATTTGGAAGGATACATAGCTCTACCACTTGAGTAAAGTATGAATATTTTAAATTAAATACTTGCTGTTTTTCACGGTTGTTGTTATATAAAGCCCGTTTAATAATAAAATAATTATTCTATAGAATTGTTAGTGGTCTCATTCGACTCGGCACAAAAGAAATTCTTCAAAAATCATACCTAAATCAGAAAGATTCAAGTACCTAGAGGTTTTGTCCCAAAATCCGGCATTCGGAACCACAGTGTGCCGGATAACACCTAGTTATTAATAAGAATTATCGCCAAATGCACTTATTACAAGTAACTATAAACATTCAGCCATGATGGATTTGCAGTGCATGTTGGGAGCACATTGCATGAATGCAAGCTTCTCATTGGCTTCTGAAGGAGTTTTTTCAAACTATGTTGGAATTGTCCATATTTTGATTCTGAACGGTTGAAATAAACGCTATTTTACCTATTTTCTGTCCTTTTTTAATGAAAAACAGTTGTAAAATCGAATGCAGCATAGAAATCCACTTAAGAATCGACCATAATCTCAAAACTGAAAAAAATGGAGTTGTCCAACCTTGATACCAAGCTCCTCATATTCATGTACAGAAATAATCTCGAGTGTCCTAAATTACGTTGGTCGGTATATAATGTTTGTTGAGAAATGTACATCTTTCCCTCAAAATGTAAATTCTTAACTGAGTCTACATGAGAAATACCAATGTTAAATTATTTTTAATGTAGTCACTAATTTTTTTTTTTTTTTTATTTATTTTACTTTAAGAGCGGCACAGCAATGGTGATCTGCCCTAAAAGAATTTATGTAAAATATAATAAATAAAATAATAAATTATAAGCTAAGGATCAGTAACAAAGTTAAAAAATAAAGCGTATGGAGAATGAATAATAAAAGAAAAATAAAGAAAAGAATAATAATAAAAAATAATAAAGAAATATATAAGGATAGGAATTAATAAAATAAATAACTACGGAATTAAACGTATAGTTTTAACGGCAATAATAAATAGTAATCATAATGATATTAGCGGAGTTGAAATCTGTGGTATAATTATATTTTATTATATGTCTTTGTCGTCTTTATGTATGTCAGTATGGTATCAATGTGGGGGCCCCGATCAGATAACAGTTCACTGAGGCTTCGAGGAATCTGTAAGTTGTCTCTTCTAGGGCAGTCTGTTAGTAAGTGTTTTACAGTTAAAGCTACGTTGCATGCCTCACATAGTGGTTTGTCTTGTCTTGTGAAGAGGTACGAATGGGTGAGTCGTGTATGTCCGATCCTAAGTCGCGTTAGTGTTACTTCGTCGCGTCTTGTCCTTAGCTCTCCTGTCGAATATGGCCAGTATTGATGTACGACGTACATTGTGCTCAAAAATTGTTTTTTAATGATTTCCTTAATGTAAAAAAAATAATGTAAAAGTTTGTGCTGTAAGAAAAATTAAAAGCGACTTAATTCGATATAGCCTCCCAACTCCTGAATTGAATTCATTATTATCCATTAAGAATTTCCGTAATTAATTAAACATTATTATCATCCAGACACATTTTATTTTTACAATAAAGTATGTACTTGTTTTTTTTTTTATTATTATATATCAGTAATGTTCAGTAAACAAAATCACTCAAATAAATAATTTTCTTTAAAAGTAGGAAACATTTTAATGAACTTAGTCATTTTTATCAGAAAAGATTGTTAGAATAAATCACTTCTATTTAACGTAAAATCTCAATCAAATCAATCAATTTTATTCAGTAAAAATTTGCATTCGAAAAAATTACTTTTATTCAATAAAAACTTTCATTTAATTATTTTTCTTCAACAAAAATTTTCATTTAATGAATCATTGTTATTGAATAATTAATAAAAATAAAAAGTTACGTTATTCATTGAATGACTGAATAATGAATGAAATATTATTCATTATTCTGAATAATTTTTGCTAAATGCTTGGGTTATCCGAAAGGGCAAGTTTTAACATTATGTTGACGTTCTTTCACCTATAAATAATCTAACTTAAGCATTTTGTGAATTTGTATTCAGAACTTGTTAATATATTTCAAAAAAAGTTCTAAAATCATGATAACGTTCTTTGAATGGTATTTTTAAAGAAAGGTGCAAGTTTGTTTGATACTAAAGTTTGGCGGAAATAAGACGGGCTAGTATCAATTTGATAGTTATAATTTGATTATATATGATAAGTGGTTCTTCATAGAAGGGAAGTTAATGGAAGCTACTAATGATATTAAAGACTTCAGACTATTGATCTGAAGTGCCAAAAGGTGAAGATAGTGAATTATAGTAGGTTATTAGTGAAGCGATGGCCACTTCTCGAAGTTCAGCAGTGAACTTCAGAGCTAATGCTTTGAGGATAGTCCTTCTTTTAGCGCGTTTCCGACGCGACGAGCCTATGACGCATTCCGGAGAAGCAGACAAGAAATATCCACGTAGCAGGCTCTATAGGTCACGTAAATAACAATGGTTGTAAACGTGTATACAAATTTTTTGCGTGATTTTAAAGGTCGATTTCATTAATCAATAGACAGCGGAACATTTATAGTGAACTACGTGCTGAAAAAATCGTAACACTTACGTTTTTGCGTTACTAGACTTCCAGGACACGTTTCATAATTAATTGGAAGTGGGGGATCTTATAAAATCGTATATTATATAAAATCGTATCTCCTAACCGTTTTTGAAAAAATTGGAAAGTAAGTGACCTTTTTTTGGACTTTTTGGGTAGTCTTATGTATCTCAAAACCGGTTGGGAATAATTAGTTATTGCAAGGTATCTACACGAAAGCTTTCCAGAACAATTTGCTTAAAATATCCTACATAAATAAAATAAAAACATGAATAGTTCTCTTATAAATTTGTAATGAGTAACTGATCAATTATTAATTTGCTTCCAGAGTTATGTTTACACATGGTACCTATTACACTACGTAATAAATACAAAAAACCTCATATTATCGTATTTTGATCTAACGCAGGAACAGGATACAGTCACTCTAGTGGTAGAAAGCGCTCCTTGCGGAGGCTTTGTGAGCCTACGTCTGGCGGGCTTTTCTATTGAAATATATTACAAATTAAACCCCCGCTTTCCGATTGACCGATTCAGCTCATTTTTACAACACTTATTTCTCATGAGTTACCCACGACGTATACCGCGTTTCGTTACAATACAGCAGAAATTACGACCGGTATGAGTATAATAGGAATTTGGGCCCGGAGTAAACCCCCCCCCCCCCTTCTAATGAACCGATTCAGTTTATTTTTACAACACATATTTACCTGTAGATTACCACTACGAATACCGAGTTTCGTCGAAATATACCAAAAATCACGGCTGGTAGTGGCGAATTGGTATTGTGGGTCCGGAGTAAACCCCCCCTCCTAATGAACCGATTTAGATTATTTTTACAACACATATTTACCTGTAGATTACCACTAGGAATGCCGAGTTTCGTCGAAATATACCAAAAATCACGGCTGGTAGTGGCGAATTGGTATTGTGGGTCCGGAGTAAACCCCCCCTTCTAATGAACCGATTTAGTTCATTTTTATATCTCAATTTTCTCTCTATATTAACACAACGAATACCGTTTCGTTGAAACATAACAAATATTACGGCTGCCATAGTCAAATTAGTGTTATGGGTTCGGGGTAAACCCCCCCTTCCGGTGGACCGACTTTGGTGGTTAACGAACTCGTTCAATCGTTTGCTAATTGAATGCTATATACCAAGTTTCGTGACGAAAAAACAAAAACTCTGGCCGCTATCGTGTTAACAGACACACACACACACACACACACATATATATATATATATATATATATATATATATATATATATATATATATATATAAATTTTAACGGGGGTCATTTTCGGTGTCTACTAGGTAGGATCGATAAAGATTTGAAGAAATTTTTCAAAAATTCCGTCATGAGTCCAACCTCAATAGCTACTTTCCTTCGGAGGAAAGTGCTAAAAGTGAGTATCACATTGGTAATAGTGTTTTTCTAGAGCAAACGTCGAGAAAGAGGATGGAATAATTTTCGATTAACATCCCTTTGAGATCTCATTTTATATTTTTCACGATAGATGAAAACCCATGAATAAATGCGTCTATTTATTTACTAATATCACTAGAAATAAGAACGAAAATTCGCATCATTAAAAAACAAACACAAATTCAGAATAACAAAAAAGAATAATCGCTTACATACTCGTATTGTTTTAATTATTCTGTTTTGTAATTCTGAATTTGTGTTTTTTTTTTTTTTTTGTTTTTTGTTAACTTGACGAAGGCTACAAACGAGTAGCCGAAAAGTACTGTATATAGGTTTTTATATAAATCTTATTGATGTTTCCTAGCTGAATCTCAACTATTTCTTGTCTTCTTTTTACCATTTTTCATGTTTTTGTTTTTTGTCTACGCAAATTGTATAGGAAGCAAATTTGTGTTTATTCTTAATTTAATAAATAACCTTTTCCATCGATTCTATTGGCTGTTTATATTGTTTTTTTTTGGGGGGTCTATTTCGGAAAAGGGGTGCCAGTGATTTTCTCTGTAACTGTGATTATTTTAATTAAATAAAATAATTTTGATTCTATAAAGTATGTATACATATCGCCCTTGTATTTCTAAACTGACAATTCAAAATAGAACTCAACTGAAAATGGGTCACTCTTTCCTATGTAGGGGGCATATCATTCAGACAGGAAGAGTGACACAAGTGCCCTCTGGTGTACAAGCTCTGAAGCTAGGTAAATACAAGTATGATGATTGATAAAGATATATTTACCACTAGCCGTTACCCGGCGTGCCATGCTACGCCAACTTTCTGCGCATAGAAAAGCCTAAATAAATTAGACACCAAATAAGTATTATTAAAATCTAATAACACGAATCTGTAACTGTTATGAACCCGTGGCCTCCCAACTGTGAGTCCTAGACGACTTTGACCTAACCTATAACACCCCCGTATCAAGACATACATGTATACCAAGTTTCGTAAAAATTGGTCAAACGGTGTGGATTTGTATAAGGGACAAACATACAGACAGACAGCTGGTAGATTTTTTTGACCTAGCCCACGGCACTCCTCAGATTAAGATCTACCTGTGTACCGAGTTTAGTCAAAATCGGACGAACGGTGTGGATTTGTATAAGGGACAAACATACAGACAGACAGCTATAAGACGTTTTTGACTTAGCCTACGACACTCCCAAGATTAAGATTACATGTGTACCGAGTTTAGACAAAATCGAACGAACGGTGTGGATTTGTATAAGGGACAAACATACAGACAGACAGCTAGTAGATTTTTTTGACCTAGCCTAGGTCAAAATTATTCCAAGTTTCGTCAAAATCGGTCAAACGGTGTAGATTTGTATAAGGAACAAACAAACAGACAAACAGAAAAACACGTGATTTTTATATATATAGATGTCTTTCATAGTCATAACTGAAATACATCGATTTTTGAGTTGTGTCACTTTAGAAATACTAGTGCCATATATTTGAGTTGTGTCACTTTAGAAATACTAGTGCCATATATTTGAGTTGTGTCAATTTAGAAATACTAGTGCCATATATTTGAGTTGTGTCACTTTAGAAATACTAGTGCCATATATTTGAGTTGTGTCACTTTAGAAATACTAGTGCCATATATTTGAGTTGTGTCACTTTAGAAATACTAGTGCCATATATTTGAGTTGTGTCACTTTAGAAATACTAGTGCCATATATTTGAGTTGTGTCAATTTAGAAATACTAGTGCCATATATTTGAGTTGTGTCACTTTAGAAATACTAGTGCCATATATTTGAGTTGTGTCACTTTAGAAATACTAGTGCCATATATTTGAGTTGTGTCACTTTAGAAATACTAGTGCCATATATTTGAGTTGTGTCAATTTAGAAATACTAGTGCCATATATTTGAGTTGTGTCACTTTAGAAATACTAGTGCCATATATTTGAGTTGTGTCACTTTAGAAATACTAGTGCCATATATTTGAGTTGTGTCAATTTAGAAATACTAGTGCCATATATTTGAGTTGTGTCACTTTAGAAATACTAGTGCCATATATTTGAGTTGTGTCACTTTAGAAATACTAGTGCCATATATTTGAGTTGTGTCAATTTAGAAATACTAGTGCCATATATTTGAGTTGTGTCACTTTAGAAATACTAGTGCCATATATTTGAGTTGTGTCACTTTAGAAATACTAGTGCCATATATTTGAGTTGTGTCATTTTAGAAATACTAGTGCCATATATTTGAGTTGTGTCACTTTAGAAATACTAGTGCCATATATTTGAGTTGTGTCACTTTAGAAATACTAGTGCCATATATTTGAGTTGTGTCAATTTAGAAATACTAGTGCCACATATTTGAGTTGTGTCACTTTAGAAATACTAGTGCCTTATATATTTCGGTAATCGTACCAAATTTACTAATTTTGTTATAGATTTATTTCTTATCTTGAGTCAAACGTAATAAATATATTTCAGTAAAGTGACCATATGAGGAGCTTAGTATCAAAGTTGGATAAGTTGGATTTTTTTACAGGAGAGGTAAAACACCATATCTACTATAGGGTTGTTAGTATCATGGTAATTTTTTTTATATGTTATTCTCCTAGGTCCAAAAAACATGTTTTCAAAGGCATTACAAAATTATATGAGTATTAAGGCCGTAATCACACTTTAAATAGTGGAGTTTTCCAAGTTTGAAACCAAGTCATGGAGTTGTCTGTTTTTGAAACCAAAGGGAGCCATTTTAAAATTGAATATCCTCTTTTGAAACCAAAAAAAAAAAAAAAATATGAATTCGATATGCACGAGAGTGTTTTAATATAATATAATTATGTCTAATGTATTAAATAAAAATCGTATAGTTAAAAATTACTTGAAACAGAATTATTTAAATGCAGTTTGACAAAATTGAAGTCTTTGAATTATTGTCACACCTTAGAAAGAACTAGTTGATCAAAATCTGCAATCAACACACTCACAGTGTCCACTGTTGATAACATTAGCAGTTTCACTCTGTACTGTGAGGTTGCGGTACCACTGCAAACACTCACAGTGTCCTCTGTTGATAACATTAGCAGTTTCACTCTGTACTGTGAGGTTGCGGTACCACTGCAAACGGTCTCTTTCTTGCTAGTTATCTCCGAAGTACTTGGAAAAGAGATTCTTGACACCTGTAAGTTTATTGGGGTTGTAGCCGACGGGAATTGGTGCAGGATCAAGTTCTAGAACTGACTTGGCATTCTTTGTTATGGACATAAATATACCGATATTAGTGTTGTATGCCACCTCACCAGATACTAGTATATTCTTGTGGATCTTGGTTCTTTTAAATAGGAAGCGCTTACATCTGGTGCGGAGAGTGAAGGCTTTGGGTTGGGTTTACCACCAAACAAATAGCCAATATCTTTCTACAATTTTCACTCATATCGTCGATACAAAAGCAAACTAACGAATATGAAAATCACCACTTTTCAGAGTGAAAAAGTATTCATTCATAACTTTTTTTTTGGACTGTCAAATATTCGGCAGATTTGACCTTTTGATAGTGGAATACTTTCCCTTTAATAGAGTGAAATCAGATTCAAGAATTTGCCGCACATAAGTCCAGCAGAAATTAGTAAAGATTGACAATGAAAGATGCATTTTTTCATATTCTTTAGTTTGCTTTTGTATCGACGATATGTCGAGAACAGTTACCAGTATTACATTAGTTGTTAGTTTATTCACTTCAGGTCTTGAAAATACATTTGTAAGGATTCAGAGATCTACCAATTGAGTAAAAATGATTTTTTTTTTAATTGAATACTTGCTGTATTTCACGGTTTTTGTTATATAAAACCCGTTTATTATTTAAATAATTATTCTAAAGAATTGGAAGTGGTCTCATTCAATGTTGGGCAAAACTAAAAACTAAAACTAAAATTAAAACTAAATTCACTTTTTGGAATAAACTAAAACTAAACTAAAAATTGCAACCTAAAAAAAACTAAAACTAAAATTTTACTAATTAATGGATTTTAACTAAACTAAAACTAAATCTTTGGGAATTGACTAAAAACTAAACTAAAAATTTAGTTCAGTTTAGTTTAGTTTAGTTTTACTAAAATAACATGAATTAATATAAATCATATGTTATTTCGATAATTAAGTAAATTATTAAAACTAATAGAACTTGCTTAAGAATAAGAAATTGTGGCTTTTTCTCGTAATTTGAAAACATATGTTCTTTGATAAACTAAATTAGTTAACTAAAAACTAAAACTAAACTAAAATCACAAATTTAGGTCTCTTTTACTAAACTAAACTAATTGCATTACTAAAAACGGAGTCCATATGATTAATAATTATACAAATCTAAAACTAAACTAAAACTAAAACTAAAAATATAACATTAGTTTAGTTTTAGTTAGGGAAAACTAACGTTAGTTTAGTTTATTAACGTTAGTTTTGCCCAACACTGGTCTCATTATACTCGGTACAGAAGAAATACTTAAAAAATGATACCTAAATCAGAAAGATTTAAGTACCTTGAGGTTTTGTCCCAAAATCCGGCGTTCGGCCAACAACGGTGCCGGATAACAGCTAGTTATTAATAAGAATTATCTCTAAATGCACTCATTACAAGTAACTATAAACATTCAGCCATGATGGATTTGCAATGCATGTTGGGAGCAGATTGCAGAAATGCAATCTCATTGGCTACTGAAGGAGTTGTCATTTTTTTAAACCAAACTATGTTGGAACTGTCCATTGATTCTGAACGGTGCAAATAAACGCTATTTTAACTATGTTCTGTCTGTTTTAATGCAAAACAGTTGTAAAACCGAATGCAGCATAAAAAGCTCCTTAAGAATCGACCTTAATCTCAAAACCGAAAAAAATGGAGTTTTCCAACATTTGATACCAAGCTCCTCATATCAGGACTGAAAACAATGCTTTTAGTGTAGATGGAGATAGTTAGCCGCTGTAGAGATACGAAGACAGGTATAGTTGGGATTCGGCTAGGAGAAAAACGTCAGACTTTCAAAAAGAAATCTGTATTTTGGACGTTTCGACTGCAACAATGGCAGCCTTCTTCAGCTAAAAAATATATACAACTTATAAGTAAAGAAAATGTACAAGTAGTAAGTAAAAGACAGGAAGGTACAAGTAGTAAGTAAATGACAGGCTCATTTCTTCCTGTCTTTTACTTACTACTTGTACATTTTCTTTACTTATAAGTTGTATATATTTTTTAGCTGAAGAAGGCTGCCATTGTTGCAGTCGAAACGTCCAAAATACAGATTTCTTTTTGAAAGTCTGACGTTTTTCTCCTAGCCGAATCCCAACTATACCTGTCTTCGTTTCAATGCTTTTAGGTTTCTACGGAGCACCAGGATCATGCCGAGTAAAAAGGTTCGCTGCAAACATCCCATGAAGTTACGGCTAGAAGAAAACGTTCCATCCAAGTGGTATTGTTACAAGAGGGAGTGCTTGTTTGAGAATATTTTGGAGAACATCATTGCTTTTCTTGCAGAGATTCCTCTTGTTTCTATCAGTTTGTTGATGTTTTGAGGTGATTTATGACCAGGGACCGAAAATAACTATTAATTTTTATTTCAAATGAGTTTCAATTAACCTTCAATTTTTATTATTGGGAAATAAAAATAAAAATTCCATCGTCATTGATATATTTTATTATTTTTTCAAAAACTTAAAAATAAAAATTATTTGAATAATGTTATTTCAATTTTTTTTTAATAACAATTTTTTAGTACCAGAGGGTGAAACAATATTGTTTCACCCTCTGGAATTAAGCAACCCTACTACCGGAAAACATCAATAAAATTTTTTATTACTTTAACTTTAAATGGGGTCTCCCGTGGTCTAATGGCTAGCGCCTTGGATTCATAAGCGGGAGATGGTGGGTTCGATTCCCAACCTCCGGCAGGAATTTTATCATCCCACGGCTCGCTGGTAAAATTCCTCGCTGCACCCTGGATGTCGGCGCTAATGACCTAGATGTAGATGCGCCGTAAAAAAAAAAAAAAAAAAAAAAAAAAAAAACTATCTTAAATAAAAAACAATATTAGTGCCATAATGAATAGAAAGTAATACAAAAAAAACAAATTCTAGAATATACAATATATACTCATACAAATAAATTGGATTTAGACGAACTTTGATTAACTCACATTAACAAATAATTTCTAATAAACAAAAGGTTCAAAATCAAGTATTTATTTATTTATTCCGAGGATAAGTGAGTTTCACTTTACCTTTAATTTTTATTATTGGTAATTAAAAATAAAAATTCCATCATAATTGATATATTTCATTATTTTTTTAAAAAAATTTCTAATAATTTTTATTTTAAAATCTTAAAAATAAAAATTATTTCATAACAGTTATTCATTAATTTTAAAAATATAAATTATGAAGTAATTTTTTTGTCATAATTTTTAGAAAAAATTTAATTTTTACTTCGGTCCTTGTTTATAACTATAAATATGATTACCGATCAGCTTTTCTTTAATATGTAACAGTTATTAAACAAAATCACTGGTACCCCTCTCCGAAATAGACCCTTCGTTTGGCTACGGAAATAAAGTAAGATATAATTAATCTACTTTCTACTGTATGTATATTTGTCAAAGACCACTCAGTCACTCACTGACCTATCATCGCCCAGCCCAAACCACTTGACAGAAAAATTTGAAATTTTGCATGGACACTCCCTTTAGAACTTAAACACTCGCTTTTTTGATATTCAAATTATTAAGTATTTTTAAAGGGGCTTGAATTTTTTTTTGGTTAGAGAAGAGGCAAACCAAGGCAGCAAGCGTTGCTAGGACAACAGGTATAATATTATTTTTTTTTTTAGATTCATTTTAACTATGATGGCAGATCTTGAATTTCTAGAAATAAACTGTGATTTTGTCCCTCATAGAGTTTACCCTGTACCTGGTGATGGTCCATCCGAGGTAATAATATCCTGTTACTGGTAACCTATAGATAACGGGTTATCTCTAGGTTATCTGTTTCTTGACACTGGTCCGGAGTGCCCCAGTGTCCAGAAACGTTATATTTCGATTACTTATCAATTGATGAATAACATTTAGTATGACGGGAACCGTGCTTTAATAAACTGCACAAAATTATATACATAGTAGTGTTAATTTTGATGTTACATTTTTTAACGTAATAAAATAACATCTGCCGTGACGAAGCACGGGTATTCAGCTAGTAATTTATACTTTCCACAATTTTATTTATAACAAATATTTACTGTAGGCTTTGCATAATATTAACCTATATTAACCTGTCAGCTGAAATTATTGACCCTTTGGATTTTCTGAAGGCTCTAAAGACAAAAGATGAAAATTCGCGGGTTAAAAGGGAAGCGTGACTATAAATAAGGATGAAAAAGAGAGAGAAGATAGGGAGGGTATGAGAAGGATTGACGAGGGGCAAGAACCGGACGGTAATGGGAGGGGAGGGGCTGTGTCGATAGAAAATTGGTTTTTAAATCACAAATTTTATTAGTAAAAGAGGGTCCTCCATTAAGATAGAGCTTCGAGGTGGGCTTTATATAAAAAGTAAGAAGGATGGAAGATCGATCTGCCTTCTTTTTCCTTCTTTTACACTTCACTTTAGAAAGATGTTTTTTTTTTTTTTTTTTTTTTTTTTTTTTTTGTTTTTTTTACTAACCTGTAAATCCTTCAACAAGTGAACTAGAAGGAAAAAATTCCGACTCGCAGGAACTGCATCATCTTAGCGCGGTTCCGTTCTTATCCCTAGAGTCATTTAAAATGATTAAAATAGAAACTGTTATTATTTCGGGTCCACATTTCTAGAAAGGTCTTGATTTACAATCTTACCTGGATGGGTCGGCCAACCCTCCCTAGGAAGGACCCCGCTAGGCAGTTGAAAAGCTATATCTTGGAAATCCATATCTCTAACATTAAATTGTTTTTCTTATTTTTCTTAACTTGTTTTATTTTCAAATTCATTATCCAACTATAAGCAATTAAAAAATAACAAGGAATAAAAACAGACAAAAAGAATAGTTCGAATAAGCGAACTATTATTTTTAGCAACTTATTTCTCCGATTAGACATCGCCTAATCAAAACTTTAATCAGAACCTTTTTTGTAGAGCATTTAGTAAGCTTTCTAATGGCATTCTTCCGTTTAACAAGATTTTCAAACTTTTTCGAGATATTAAGGAAAGTATACAAAGTTACCAAACCTTTTTATGTCTGTTAATAAAATATTTTATTCTAACCCTTCCTTAACTCCAAACGTAACCATAATTTCAACATATTAGTTTTAATGAAAGTAGAACATGCAGAAAGTGTTTCAACTGGGTCCCATGATTCTAAGTAACCAAACCAAAAACCGTATTTAAAAACTTTTTTTCCAATTTTCTCGAAAACGGTTAAAGCTATCGCCTTGAAAATGGTTTCATTCGTTTTCCTAGCCAAGAGGAATATAAAACGAGTACTTACAAGCTTATGAACTCAAAAACGTAAGCGTTACGATTTTTTTGCGCGAATTTCGCCCCAAACGCCATCTTCCAGTGGGCGGATTTTGCTGGTTAACGAACATGACCTTTCAAATTAGACGAAAGATTTTTGTAGCAAATTTCATCAAAATCGGACCATTCGTCTTCGACCTAGAGAGTGAACACACAAATATATATATATATATATATATATATATATATATATAAATACATATATATATATAAATATATATATATATTTATATATAAGCTTGTCTGTTCGCTCTCTGGCTAGCTCAAAAATGGTCCGATTTTGATGAAATTTGGTACAAAAATCTGTCGTCTAATTTGAAAGGTCAAGTTTGTTAACCAGCACAATCCGCCCACTGGAAGATAGTGTTTGGGGCGAAATTCGCGCAAAAAAAATCGTAACACTTACGTTTTGTAGTTTATAAGCTTTGAGGTACTTGTTTTATAGGTTTTTTAACATAGGAAAACGAATGAACCCATTTTTAAGGCGATATCTGTAACTGTCTTTGAGAAAAGTGGAATCAATGTTTTTGTAAGCCATTATTTTTTTGTGGGTACTGAGAGTCGCGGGATTCAATTGAAATATTTTCTACATCTTGGAAATTAATCCCAACTGAGATGTTTAAATTTTGGTTATATTAGGAGTTAAGGAAGTATGCGAAAAAAAAAAAAATTATTAATAGACACGAAAAGTTTTCGGATCTTCATACATTTTTCGTAAATATCTCGATAACGGTTGGGAAATCGTGGTAAGTGGAAGGTGACCATTCGAATGCTTACTAAATTCTAATCTATTCCATTTCTTCGAGATGTACGGAACCGTGCTAAGATGACGCAGTTCCTGCGAGTCGGACTTTAATTCAATTATAATTGAGGCTTGTCATTCATTTACTTTTAGCGCGGTCATAGGGAGGCAACCCGCTTATAAGGTTAACCTCATGACACAATCCGGAAGTGCTGACTAGAAACTTTCATGTTTCAGAACACATAGATCATGAAAATAACCGTGGTTCAAATTTGTATATATATATATGTCTGTTCGCGCTGTAGCAGTCCGAAAAATGGTCCGATTTTGATGAAATTTTGCACAAACGTCTTTCGTATAATTTGAAAGCTCGAGTTCGTTAAGCAGCAGAATCCGTTCACCGAAACATGGTTTTTGGAGCGAAATTCGTGCGACAAGTACGTTTCGATACAAGTACGTTTCCACACTAATTTTCAGTTTTGGTATTCAGAAGCGATTGATTCAGTTGAAATTGTTCAAGATGTTGAAATTCATCTAATCTAGGATGGGGGGGGGATCTAGGGTTAATGTTTAGGATGGGGTTAAGGAAGTACTATAAATAAAATACATCATAAACACGAATGAAAAGTTCTTCAATAAGAAGAAAAGATCTTTGTACTTCAGGTTCCGTAAATTAAGGGGAAATTCGGGAAGTTATAAGTATTATGTTATACGAAAGAAACTTGTTTGAAACCCACGAAAGATGTGGGTTGTTTATCATCAAGAATTTCATAAGCTCGGCCTGTAAACAATGGGACTTCATTCGAGATAAGTATTATTAGGTTAGTAAAGTCTCGTTGTTGGGGGGGGGGGGTTGAGAAGATTGAATTCGGCGATGATTAACATAAATAGCGGAAGAAGTGGGGGAGTGGAGAGATGGGTCTATCTGCTAGGGAGGAGGGGGTGGCAAACACTTCCGGTTGGATATTTATGTTGGTATTCCGGAAGTAGGTCCATTTCCGCATATCGACCCCTTTCATATTCCTGTTTACATACAGATGGACAGTTCCGTTTTATCGGATCCTCTCGCATTATCAGGGCGACGAATAGTGATAATCGTCAAAACTGCAATTATTCACTCCAATCCTTATCATTCAAGAACTTCTGATAACTCTAGCATATTTGTTGCGGAATAAAATACCATTTTACTAGCTCTCGAAATTCTTCGAGAAAAGATTCTAACGTTCCTTGCACTCCCTGGAAAATCTTTATGAAAAACGTCCAATAATCTAAATACAGAATCGTAACATTCACATAAAACCTCTCTGAAAATACTGACACGGAGGAAGAAGCGAAAATTGCAACGAAAAGATTAAAAACTTACGAAGAACAAATGAATTTAAAAGACTCCCATCAGAACAACTAAATTACAATTGGGTTTGTCGGAGATGAATATGTATCCTGACTGACAGTAATGCAGCACGTAAGTCAATACAAAACGATCAGATCAATTAAAGAATTATTGAAGAATGCGAGAAATAATAACACTGAATAATGAAGTTGTAATTTACTGGATACCGGGACATCGAGGTATCATGGGCAATGAGAGAGCAGGATCGCCAAATCGCCAGGATTGGGCTCGGCGAAGGCAATTTGTCGGATTGCCGGCGGCCTGTGCGAAAGACGCAATTGTAACAATAGCCAAAGAAAAATTTAGGAAAAACTTGATTAGTCTCTCGATTTTCCGGTATTTTCTTATATATTTCTTACTAATACGGATCTTATGTGATTTTTGATGAAGCTATCTCATTCGGAGAAATAGGTGCTTAAATGGAGTAATATCCGCTTAGGATACTCTCGGTTTCCTGTTGTGGCGCCTGCAATATCTTGGTTCGCTTTGACTTTTAATTTTTTAACATTTTTAAATATTTTTATCATTTTTCCGGAATGATTAAGGCACATAATTAAATGTTTCGGAAACGCATTAAGATTACACAGTTTTTACTAGTTGGATTTTCTTTACCTCGGAGGAAATTGTTGAATGTGGAGACAGCGCGGTGTCCGGTTGTAGTTTGTAATGAAACTATATATTTTTATAAAATAATGAATATTATTTGCGACAACGTTTCGAGGGTTAGGTTTCAAGCATCCATCTTATTATATTACAAATTATTTTAAAAATGGTGAAAGTTCATTTGTATATTTAAACACTTCGTCTTCACATAATTTTTTTTTTTTTTTTTTTTTTTTTTTTTTACGGCGCATCTACTTCTAGGTCATTAGCGCCCGACATCCAGGGTACAGCGTGGAATTTTCCCAACGAGCCCTGAGATGAGAAAATTCCTGCCGGAGGTGGGGATCGAACCCACCATCTCCCGCTTATGAATCCAAGGCGCTAACCATTAGACCACGTGAGACCCCCGTCTTCACATAATAAATTTTATTTTATGCTCTACATGTTTAGCGCCCATAGTCCCCACTTCATGAGGAACTTAACGTTCCGGGGGAGTTAAGGAACAAGAGAATTCTCCGTGAAAGGACTACGGTTCGGCTCTCGATGAACCATTCCCAAGGAAACGGCTGCATTCTTCCAGGAAATAGGAATCAGCGAAGACATAATAAAATGAATAGCAGAAAAAATTCTTTTTGTCTCGCATGCCATCCTAAAAAGCCACATATATAGCTGAAAAATTCTGTATATTTTATCTTATGATTTAATTATTTGCTAACGTTTAGGTATATTTATTAGTAGTATTTTATATTATATCGCTATTTTTTTTTTGTTCCTTTGTATACATAGTTTCGTCACTATCATTTTCATTTATTTAATTATTTTATATAGCAGAGGGAGCCAAGCTGCGGCTCTTTGAAAGATTTTTTGTGGCTCTCAATAAATATACCCGATTTCCCGTTTCATTTTTTTACTATTATACCTTCAAGAAAACCTATCGTTCCGAATGTGTTTCAAAATGTCTTTTAAATTACTGACAACAAATGTGAAATACCAATTGAAGTGTTGTAACAGATTTAATTTCTGTCCAAGTTAAGATTGATGTGTCTCATCAAAAAGTGCGCGAACGAACATAAACAGTGGCTCAATAGTCCGTAATTGTCGACTCAAGACTTATTTTGAATTTATAAACTCTGATTACAACGGACAGCTGACATTGTGCTCTTGAGGAAACAATTTGTATCACTCTTGGTAAAGAATTATCAAGAGAAGTAAAATATATGTGTTTAATTTTTTATATTTAAATTCAATACACATATTTCGTAGTTTTATTTACATGCTTTCAATATATATCATTTCTGTAAACAAAAACGTTTACTACCTTTTAAATACTTATTTAATTGCGGCTCGCGAAAAATTTTAAATTTTCAAAAATGGCTAGGACTATCCAGGAGCTTGACCACCCCTGTTATACAGGGTGTCCCAACTTTAACTGGCAAAACTTCAGGAGCATGTAGGGGACCAAGAAACTAAGATAAAAAGTCCTTTAGAGATTTGCTCGTTTTTGCTTTGTTTTGGAGAAAATCGCAAAACAAGAAACGAAATAAGTTTTCATTTCAGCACTTTCCTCCGAAGGAAAGTAGCTATTGAGGTTGGACTCATGACGGAATTTTTGAAAAATTTCTTTAAATCTTTATCGATCCTACCTAGTAGACACCGAAAATGACCCCCGTTAAAATTTATATGTATATATGTATATATATATATATATATATACATATATATATATATATATATATATATATATATATATATATATGTGTGTGTGTCTGTTAACACGATAGCGTTTTTGTTTGTGTCTGTTAACCAGAGTTTTTGTTTTTCCGTCACGAAACTTGGTATATAGCATTCAATTAGCAAACGATTGAACGAGTTCGTTAACCACCAAAGTCGGTCCACCGGAAGGGGGGGTTTACCCCGAACCCAAAACACTAATTTGACTATGTCAGCCGTAATATTTGTTATATTTTAACGAAACTTGGTATTCGTAGTGGTAATATAGAGAGAAAAGTGAGATATAAAAATGAACTAAATCGGTTCATTAGAAGGGGGGGGGGGGTTACTCCGGACCCACAATACCAATTCGCCACTACCAGCCGTGATTTTTGGTATATTTCGACGAAACTCGGTATTCGTAGTGGTAATCTACAGGTAAATATGTGTTGTAAAAATAAAACAAATCGGTTCATTAGAAGGGGGGGTTTACTCCGGACCCAAATTCCTAATATACTCATACCGGTCGTAAAATCTGCTGTATTGTAACGAAACGCGGTATACGTCGTGGGTAACTCATGAGAAAGAAGTGTTGTAAAAATGAGCTGAATCGGTCAATCGGAAAGCGGGGCTTTAATTTGTAATATATTTCAATAGAAAAGCCCGCCAGACGTAGGTTCACAAAGCCGCCGCAAGGAGCGCTTTCTACCACTAGAGTGACTGTATCGTGTTCCTGCGTTAGATCAAAATACGATAATATGAGGTTTTTTGTATTTATTACGTAGTGTAGAAGGTACCATGTGTAAACATAACTCTGGAAGCAAATTTATAATTGATCAGTTACTCGTTACAAATTTAAAAGAGAACTATTCATGTTTTTATTTTATTTATGTAGGATATTTTAAGCAAATTGTTCTTGAAAGCAGTCTACACTACCCAAATTCTGAGGAAAGTGCTTAGTTATGCAGCTCCTACGTGACGGACTTTTGTACTTACTAATTTAAATTTCCAATGGGAAAAAATTATCATTGCGAAATCGTTCAAGAAACCAGTTACTAAAATTCAATCTCTTGATTCTGATATAGTTTTCGTGAACGGTTTCTGCAACGGTAATGCTTTAGAAGCGGCGCGAGAGTATGCGCGCCGAATCACAAATAGAAGATTGCTTAATCGACGAGTCTTTTTCTTAACTATTAATAATGGAGGCGACCAATTCCAGGCTGCATTAAGAGCAGATCTTCGGTGAAGAAATTAAGTTCAACACCTGCATTAAGAATATCGCAGCACGCAATATGCCGAACTTTGAAAGGTGATAATCGCCACCCATAACATCTTCAAATATAGCAGAATTTATTACTTCAAAATTATGCAAAGATTTTGAATTCTATTAAATGGTTTCTTCACATGGTGAAACTAGAAGCAGGAAGTTTATTCGGTGTCAATCAACTCAAGAGAGCAATTAAGAGACCGAATCATAGATGAAGTGCACCAAATATCATCAGAACAGTGTTTAGCTGCAATTTATCAAGTCAGCGCTAGATGTAATGCTTACGTTTCTGCAACAGGGCAACATTTAATAACTAAACTAAATATATGATAACATAAAAAAAAAAAAAAAAATGTGAATAAATAAAATGACTTAGCCTCTCGTTGTCTATTAAAAGTTACAGGACGATGGTAACCTTTGACGTTCTTCGTCCATAAACCCTATTCATACATACATACATATTAAAAGGTACATACAAGACAAGCCTAGGTGCGATACGTGCAACGTTCCTTTAACAGTGAAACACCTACTGATTGCATGAAAAGAAACGACCTACAGGCACCTCATGACCTAAGCGAGCTATTCGCAGAAAAGAGCCCATATATTGATACCATACTCACATACTTAATGACCACGAATACATACAATGAAATATAGTAATATTACAAATGACCCACGATCTTAATTCCCAACAAAATTTCTGATCTTACAATAATTGTCAACCTATTCATTCCTTTATATCTTTTATTTAATGTTATTATTATTTTAATTTATGTTTCTTATCCCTTTATTTATTTATTTATTTTATATACAGGGTGTCCCGTAAATGTCTAGTCATATTGTGAGAGGTGATAGAGGACCCTTAGGGGAACAAAAAATGTTCTATGACGATTTTCCGAATTCTCGCCCATAAGGGAGAAAACGTCGTTTTATTGTTTTATCGAGGCAAACGTGGTTTTTAGAAGAATAGTCGTTGTAGCTCCGTCCCAGGTGGTTCTACTAGAAAGGAAGTGAAACCAATCGAAAGCTGAGTAAATTTACTATAAGACTAGTTCGGAGTAAACGTAAAAATGAATGAATTTCCAGCGTTACTCCTCAATGGGCAGGATCTGAGATTTCCGGGTTTCAGAAAAACTTCCTCATTTAACCAGCTTTCCATTCATGTATCACAAACCTGTGTTATTGAAGTATGCGAACGATTTTAGAACAAAAGTTAAAAAAAAACATGGATCCGTGATAAGAAAATTAAATTTGTTTCTTCAGTTTATTCAAAAAAGTCCGACTCGCAGGAACTGCAGCATCTTAGCGCGGTTCCGTTCATGTCCCTAGTGCAATTTGATAAGCTTAGAAAAGAAATAAACTTATTTTTTTTATATATCTCGTGAAAATTGTCAAAATCCTCTCGAACGTCTCGAATAAAAGTGATATTAAGGCGTCAGGGACACCGACAGTAGCTAACTTTTACACAGAAGCGGAAATTACAGAATCTGGCTCTCATTCTAAAGCAAAGCTCTATAAATAAATACAAAATATGCCTAATAAAGCCTTTCTAGTGGATACAGAAGCATGGGCGTATATGAGGGGGGGGGGGGGGGGCTGAGGGGGCTGCAGCCCCTCCCGAAATTTTGAATTGATGATAAAAACTTCTCGTAAAACCCTTAAAAATAAATTAAATAAGATCACTTAGTTCATAAAACATATTTTATTTTACGTGTAATAGCGTTTTAGTTGCCTAAAACTATTCCAAGCTCTAAATATTTAGTATTCCATACCCTGGAAATGGTCTCAGCCCCCCCCCGAAATTGTTTTTATATACGCCCATGTACAGAAGGATCAAGAAGAAGTACACAAGATTGAGTAGAATACCCTGCCTAATAGAGATAGCCTATATAGAATAATATGCCGAATAAAACCTATCTAGTTAATACACAAGGACAAATAAAAGTCTTGACGAATAACAAGTCAAGAAAAAAAAACTTTATTTAACAAAATAAAACAAAGTTTAGTTGCCCAACTACAATAGAATAATATACCTAATTAAGTCTATGGAGTAGATACAAATGGACCAAAAACTAGTAATGTGTAATATTGTTTTTTTTCTAATTAAATACTTTTTATCAATATTTAGTATATAACCTTTGTTGAAAACTATTGATTGCTAATTGATGAATCGGTTTACAACTAAGTAGTCTTTATGAATATTTAGTATATAACCTATGTTTGGATCTGTGTTTTTAGGGTGCTCTCCACCTAGGCTTTGTATTTGTGTCGGCAGATACCTGGGGTATATTTACAGCTCTTGAGGATTAACTCTTAGCAGGTAAATTTCCTGCGGACCTTCTGCTTCTACGGGCATTGACCCGCCATATTCGCTCATAGTATCTAACCGTTGTGAAGTTCATTTTTTGGATTTAGGACTTAATATACATATGTAGACTAAATCATAGCAAGAAGTAATCCTCCGTCGTCGGTTCTTAACTATGTAGACTCGCTAATGTTATCCAATCTTAGATATATCGTATTTAAAATCCACAGCAAAGACACGACATTTCATCAGAATCCCCTGCTGAATAAAACTTATATAGACTAATATGCAAAATAAAGTCTATCTAGTGGATAAAAATAGAGGAAAAAAGCCGTTCGTGGTGGTAGAAAATCTTAAAAGTATTTCGCTCAGAAATCTCCGAAATATTGTCACTAATTTTACGTATCCTGTTTTATAGCCAAATAGATTTATATTCTATAATCAATAAGAAAAACCTACTAACAATAAAAAACTATGGGTAACAGATGAAAATAGGGAATACCAAGAATAATTCTAAAGAACGAAATCAACACCAGTACTGTAATCTAGATATTCATACGGCATCTTCGAATTCTAACAAACAAAATATTGATTCTAATTATACGTATCCTGTTTTATTGACAAATACATTTGACTACTATAAGCAATTAAAAACACTAGGGAATATGCCAAAGAACTCGGAATAGGAGCCTCGACAGTTTCAAGACATTTGAAGGAAATCGACAAATCCAAAACTGACATTTCATACGGTACAGCCTGATATATTTTTAACAATGAATTGCTTTTCTTATTTTAATTAATCTGTTTTATTGTCAAATACATTATCCTACTATAACCAATGAAAAACAACAAGGAATAAAAACAAACAAGAAGAACCCCGTTCGAATAAACGAAATCAATTACTTCAAAGTTTAAGCACTTATTTCTCCGATTGACATAGCCTAATCAAAAATTGTTTTAGAATCTTTTTTGTAGAACATTTAGTAAGCTTTCGCATGGTAACCCTCCGTTTACCAATATTCCTAACCGTCTTCGAGATATCAGGGAATGTATACGAAGTTCCCAAAACATTTCATGTCTGTTAATAAAATATTTTATTCTAATCCTTCCTTAGCTCCAAACGTAACCGAAATTTTAACATATTAGTGTTGATGAAATTCAAACATGCAGAAAATGTTTCAACTGAATCCCATAATTTTAAGTATCAAAATCAAAGACAAAAAGAACAGTTCGAATAAGCGAAATCAATTACTTTAAAGTTTTAAGCACTTATTTCTCCGATTGACATCGCCTAATCAAAACTTTCATTAGAACCTTTTTTGTAGAGCATTTAGTAAGCTTTCCAATGGAATTCTTCCGTTTCCCAAGATTCTTAACCTTTTTCGAGATATTAAGGAAAGTATACAAAGTTACCAAAACTTTTTTATGTCTGTTATTAAAATATTTTATTCTAACCCTTCCTTAACTCCAAACGCAACCAAAATTTCAACATATTAGATTTAATGAAAGTAGAAGATGCAGTAAATGTTTCAACTGAATCCCATGATTCTAAGTACCCAAACCAAAAAGGCATTCAAAAATTATTTTTTCAGTTTTCTCGAAAACCGTTAAAGCTATCGCCTTGAAAATGGGTTCATTCGTTTTCCTAGCCCACGAAGCCTATAAAACGAGTACTTACAAGCTTATGAATTTAAAAACGTAAGCGTTACGATTTTTTTTTGCGTGAATTTCGCCCCAAACGCCATCTTTCAGTGGGCGGATTTTGCTGGTTAACGATCTTGACCTTTCAAATTGGAAGACAGATTTTTGTACCAAATTTCATCAAAATCGGACCATCAGGGAAGCCAGAAATGAGCGAACAGACAAATATATATATATATATATATATATATATATAAATAAATATATACATATATATATATATATATATATATATATACAAATTTGAACCACCGTTATTTTCGGTCTCTAGGGGTTCTGAAACGCGAAATTTTCTTGTCGGCACTTCCGGATTGTTTCATTGTATCAACCTTATAAGCGGGGTTCCTCCCTATGGGGGAGGGAGGAACCGCGCTAAAAGCGGAAGAGGAATATTTATTTTTATAAATTCAAATGCGTGATCTAGGTAATAATAATAATTTTTGAGATTAATTTATGGTTGGGGTTCCTTAATGGCTGCCTTCTGGACCCAGTATTAGATACCTGAATTAATAAATTCAAAATAAATGTGTATTTTATTTATTTATTGTTTTAGTATTTTTTTTTATATTCGTGGAAGTAATTTTTTTTATTGTTTTAAGTAAATTTTTACTTAATATTTATGTAAACATTTATCAAAATAAATGTTTCTATTCAGCTTTTTGAATAAACTGAAGAAAAAAATATAATTTTCTTTTCACAGATCCATGTTTTTTTAAAAACTTTTGTTCTTAATCGTTGACATACTTCAATAACACAGGGTTGTGATACATGAATGGAAAGCTGGTTAAATGAGGAAGTTTTTCTGAAACCCGGAAATTTCAGATCCTGCCCATTGAGGAGTAACGCTGGAAAGAAATATCAAGAAAACGTCAGGAAATTTAGAATAGCTTTCTTTTGGTAAGATATACATACTTACATTCATTAATTTTTACATTTACTCCCAACTAGTCTTATAGTAAATTTACTCAGCTTTCGATTGGTTTCACTTCCTTTCTAGTAGAACCACCTGGGACGGAGCTACAACGACTATTCTTCTAAAAACCACGTTTGTCTCGATAAATAAATAAAACGACGTTTTCTCCCTTGTGGGCGAGAATTCGGAAAATCGTCATAGAACATTTTTAGCGCGGTTCCTCCCTCCCCCATAGGGAGGAACCCCGCTTATAAGGTTGATACAATGAAACAATCCGGAAGTGCCGACTAGAAAATTTTGCGTTTCAGAACCCCTAGAAACCGAAAATAACGGTGGTTCAAATTTGTATATATATATATATATATGTATATATTTATATATATATATATATATATATATATATATATATATATATATATATTTGTCTGTTCGCTCTCTAAATAGAAGACGAATGGTCCGATTTTGATGAAATTTGGTACAAAAATCTGTCGTCCAATTTGAAAGGTCAAGTTCGTTAACCAGCAAAATCCGCCCACTGGAAGATGGCGTTTGGGGCGAAATTCGCGCAAAAAAAATCGTAACGCTTACGTTTTTGAGTTCATAAGCTTGTAAGTACTCTTTTTATAGGCTTCTTGGGCTAGGAAAACGAATGGAACCATTTTCAAGGCGATAGCTTTAACCGTTTTCGAGAAAACTGAAAAAATAATGTTTTAATGCCGTTTTTGGTTTGGGTACTTAGAATCAAGGGATTCAGTTGAAACATTTACTGCATGTTCTACTTCCATTAAAACTAATATGTTGAAATTTTGGTTGCGTTTGGAGTTAAGGAAGGGTTAGAATAAAATATTTTATTAACAGGCATAAAAAAGTTTTGGTAACTTTGTATACTTTCCTTAATATCTCGAAAAAGATTGAGAATTTGGGAAACGGAAGAATACCATTAGAAAGCTTACTAAATGCTCTACAAAAAAGGTTCTAATGAAAGTTTTGATTAGGCGATGTCAATCGGAGAAATACCGTATGAAATGTCAGTTTTGGATTTGTCGATTTCCTTCAAATGTCTTGAAACTGTCGAGGCTCCTACTCCGAGTTCTTTGGCATATTCCCTAGTGTTTTTAATTGCTTATAGTAGTCAAATGTATTTGTCAATGAAACAGGATACGTATAATTAGAATCAATATTTTGTTTGTTAGAATTCGAAGATGCCGTATGAATATCTAGATGTGACAGTACTGGTGTTGATTTCGTTCTTTAGAATTATTCTTGGTATTCCCTATTTTCATCTGTTACCCATAGTTTTTTATTGTTAGTAGATTTTTCTTATTGATTATAGAACATTAATCTATTTGGCTATAAAACAGGATACGTAAAATTAGTGACAATATTTCGGAGATTTCTGAGCGAAATACGTTTAAGATTTTCTACCACCACGAACGGCTTTTTTCCTCTATTTTTATCCACTAGATAGGCCTTCTTTTGCATATTATTCTATATAAGTTTTATTCAGCAGGGGATTCTGATGAAATGTCGTGTTTTTGCTGTGGATTTTAAATACGATGTATCTAAGATTGGATAACATTAGCGAGTCTACATAATTAAGAACCGACGACGGAGGATTACTTCTTGCTATGATTTAGTCTACATATTTATTAATTTATTATTTTATTTATTATATTTTATATAAATTCTTTTAGGGCAGATCACCATTGCTGTGCAGCTCTTAAAATAAAATAAATAAATAAATAAAATAGTCTACATACGTATATTAAGTCCTAAATCCAATCCTCCTAAAGTTCAATGCCCGTAGAAACCAGTGGGCCGCAGGAAATTTACCTGCTAAGAGTTAATCCTCAAGAGCTGTAAATATACCCCAGGTATCTGCCGACACAAATACAAAGCCTAGGCGGAGAGCACCCCAAAAACCAGATCCAAACATAAGGTTATATACTAAATATTGATAAAGACTACTTAGTTGTAAACCGATTCATCAATTAGCAATCAATAGTTTTCAACAAAGGTTATATACTAAATATTGATAAAAAGTATTTAATTAGAAAAAAAAACAATATTCCACAAGACTTGTTTTTGGTCCATTTGTGTCTACTCCATAGACTTAATTAGGTATATTATTCTATTGTAGTTGGGCAACTAAACTTTGTTTTATTTTGTTAAATAAAGTTTTTTTTCTTGATTTGTTATTCGTCAAGACTTTTATTTGTCCTTGTGTATTTACTAGATAGGTTTTATTCAACATATTATTCTATATAGGCTATATTAGGCAGGGTATTCTACTCAATCTTGTGTACTTCTTCTTGATCCTTCTGTACATGGGCGTATATAAAAACAATTTCGGGGGGGGGGCTGAGACCATTTCCAGGGTATGGAATACTAAATATTTAGAGCTTGGAATAGTTTTAGGCAACTAAAACGCTATTACACGTAAAATAAAATATGTTATATGAACTAAGTGATCTTATTTAATTTATTTTTAAGGGTTTTACGAGAAGTTTTTATCATCAATTCAAAATTTCGGGAGGGGCTGCAGTCCCCTCAGCCCCCCCCCTCATATACGCCCATGCTTCTGTATCCTCTAGAAAGGCTTTATTAGGCATATTTTGTATTGATTTATAGAGCTTTGCTTTAGAATGAGAGCCAGATTCTGTAATTTCCGCTTCTGTGTAAAAGTTAGCTATTGTCGGTGTCCCTGACGCCTTAATATCACTTTTATTCGAGATGTTCGAGAGGATTTTGACAATTTTCACAAGATATATAAAAAAAAATAAGTTTATTTTTTTTCTAAGCTTATCAAATGGCACTAGGGACATGAACGGAACCGCGCTAAGATGCTGCAGTTCCTGCGAGTCGGACTTTTATTTGTTCCCCTAAGGGTCCTCTATCACCTCTCACAATATGACTAGACATTTACGGGACACCCTGTATATATACCTATATATATATATATATATTTTTTTTTTCCGGCTGGCCACGATATTATTAGACCAATTATTATTATAATCAAAGCCCTATGTTATCGCCTACCAATTACCAATTACTTTATTGTATTTCTTATTATTATTTATCCCTTTTTTTTATTGTTTTTATTTTTTGTTATTCAATAGAGCAGATCACCCTTGTTGCGAAGCTCTCGAAATGAATGAATACATATTAAAAGTTAAGAATAAGACTCGTCGATTAAGCAGTCTTCTATTTATGAAGCATTACCTTTGCAGAAACCATTCACAAAAGCTATATCAGCATGAAGAGATAGAATTGAAGTAATTGGTTTCTTGAAACTATTCACAATGACAATTTTTTTCAATTAAAAATTTAAATAAGTAAGTACAAAAATGAAAACTAGTTTTGAATCTTGTTTTACGATTTTTTCGATAACGAGCAAATCGCTCTCCTACACTCTCCTGAAGTTTTTTTATTTTAAATTTTACACCCTGTATAGGGCTTTTTTTTATTACTTATTTTGTATTTTTATTTTTTTTAGAATACCTATAAGGTTAATTAATATTGTTGAAGGTCATTTTATTATTGTTGTAATTCTCGTTCATATTTTTAACGAGCTGTTTTATCCTATTTTTTTCAAAGCTGCCCAGATGGGAGGTGGTTCTTGTTAAGGAAAAGGTTGTTAACAACTACTACTTAAGCGCTAATTATAAAGCAGCCTTCCAAAAAGCTCGAATAAACGGAATACCCACTTGACATTAAAGGCGACGATAATTGGAGAAGTTAATTGTAGTTAGTTAAAGCCCTTTATGACTCCATCGGCAATTTAAGCCCGGCTTAGGTAGTATGATTAAATCGACATCAGCCAAGCATGCTGAGACTTTAGCCCAACCCAACTTGGCAGCAAGCTTCATAGCTTAAGTGCTAAGGTAATCTAATCTCACTTCCAGCAAAACTAATCCCTTCTCTTGTCCCACTATTTATATACTAGCAGTAAATCCTTTACTCCAACATTAATCGTTTGCTTTATTGCTTTTAACTCTTTAAGGTGCTTCCCTATTTTAGATTATAAATGGTATAACTTTAATGATAATGAACAAGGAACAGCACGAAATGCCAAAATCATAGAATCCCCCAAATAGAATGAAACAACAGATATCCTCAACACCGAAATAAGTTTCGGAATAAATGACACCGAAGTAGAAGGAAAAGGGGGTTTCTGGCACACTTTCCAAAAATACCCTAATTCCCTAAAAAAAATGCGAATGTGCTAATTTTACTATTTTCAAATAATCGCTAAAAATACATAAAAACATAGATTTTTCTCATAAAAGTTAAAGTGAGTTAAAGTAAGTTAAAGTGAGTTAAAGTAAGTTAAAGTGAGTTAAAGTAAGTTAAAGTGAGTTAAAGTATGTTAAAGTCAGTTAAAGTAAGTTAAAGTCAGTTAACTTACTTTAACTCACTTTAACTTACTTTAACTCACTTTAACATACTTTAACTCACTTTAACTTACTTTAACTCACTTTAACTTTTATGAGAAAAATCTATGTTTTTATGTATTTTTAGCGATTATTTGAAAATTAGTAAAATTAGCACATTCGCATTTTTTTAGGGAATTAGGGTATTTTTGGAAAGTGTGCCAGAAACCTCCTTTTCCTTCTACTCACCGAAGAGGCCAAATAATGGATGCCATAATAAAAAGCTTATATTCGAAATGCAGATCATACTTCCAGAACACAAACAATCTGAAGATGAATGAATAACTGATATGAAATCTATAGATAGAGATATGTTATATAAAAAATTATATGGATTTAATAAACAAAGGGAGTAATGTACAACTTGATTTATTATATAAATTATATTAAATCAAATATACTAATTAATGAGGCGTTAGGCATTCTGATAATTTGAAGATTAGAAGGCTAACATTTTATTTCGCTTTTCTTCTCCACGAACTTTTGTTGCAACACTGTCTGCAACGTGGTCAAATTCCTCAAACTTTAAAGGGCCTTTAAGATTTTTAGCAATATTATCCAATACAACACAGCTCATTACCAGTTTGGGTATTCTTTTAAGTGCTACATTTATACAATTGCCAAGAATTGGGAACCTTTGTTTCAGTTACCCCAAAACACGTTCTATATCCGCAGCCCCCCCCCCGAAATTTAATTTGATTTAATCGGTAATAATGCGTCAAAAATAAATTAAATGATATCACTTTGACCAGAAAAAATAAATTTGTTTAAGTGTAAAATAGCCCCAAACTCCCCGTTAGTCAAAACTTATTTCCTATATACGTCCCTGAACCAAAGTAATAATAAATATAGTAATAATTCTGATCTTGAAGAATAGCCGACAAAAGTGAAGTCTGCTCCTCCTCAGACTTCAAGAAAACGAAGATGTAACTACTATCTAACTATGTATGTGTAGTTGTAGCTTCTATTTTATCACATCAAAAGTGAAGTTGTAACTACCTCTCCGGGAAAACCGAGATATATCTACAGGGGGTAGTTGTAGGTCCGGTTTAATCACACTAAAGGTAGTTACAACTTCAAAATAGGCGCTTATGGCCAAGTTGTAGATGCGCCGTTAAAAAAAAAAAAAAAAAAAAAAAAAATTCAAAATACTGAAGTGGTAGCATCAACTCCGTTTTAATCACACCTCCCAAAAAATGATTGGCAGTGTTGGGGAAAACTAACGTTAGGTTACTAAACTAACTTTATTTCATCATGAACGCATGTATGACATTAGACGCATGTAGGCTTGGTGAAAATCTTATACCAGCTGTCTGTCTGTATGCTTGTTCCTTATACAAATCCGAACCGTTTGACCGATTTTGACCAAACTTGGGACACAGGTGGGTCTTGATACGGGGAGAATCATAGGCTAGGTTAAATTGTCTATCAGCTGTCTGTCTGTATGTTTGTTCCTTATACAAATCCACACCGTTTGACCGATTTTGATCAAACGTGGCAAACAGGTAGGTCTTGGCACGGGGAGAGTCATAGCCTAGGTTAAAATCGTCTATGACTCACAGTTCGGAGATCACGAGTTCGAAACTATAAACCCAAATAGTTACAGATTAGCAATATTAGATTTTAATATTAATTATTTGGTTCTACATGCCAATGAAGGTGCCAGGAGGCAGAGAAAGACGAAAGTTAACTTAAGTAACCACAGTGAATGTATACAAGAAAACTGGGATCTTCCAAGCGTTTTAGGGATCAAAAACGTTTTATTTAGATTTAGTTTATCCTAAAAAGTGAATGTAGTTTTAATTATAGTTTTCGTTTTAAATAAAAATTGAAAATAATAATAATTGTCTGATATAAAAAATATTTTTATTTCTTTCCTGATATGTATATGTGTTTGTTCCCTTTTCATTAGTTTTCCGATAATTGGTTTTAATTTTAACTAAGTTCTGCAAAAGACTTCTCAGCCCTCAGAATTGCAGGGGCTCAGATTTTTTTTTTTTTTTTTTTTTTTTTTTCAAATCTTTTTTTACTCAATCTATACAATATTCTCAAACTATTTTCACTACGCTTTTATTTATTTTAGCATTTCTGAGGTACTAAATAGCTGCAAAAAATGGTTCTGCATTCCTTTCTGACTAACGCCCTCCAATTAAAGTGAATACCCTAAAAATATATATATATATATATATATATATATATATATATATATATATATATATATATATATATATATAAGGTAGGGAAGGGAAAAGAGAAAATTTACGTATAGTGTTCTTTTTTTGTTTATATAAATGCCAAATTTATTCGCGAAATAACGAGCTCAAAAGTTATTGAAAATGATAGAATAGTAATTACCACTAGCATAAAGTAAAAACAATTAAAAAGATCAAATAAGGTCAATTTAATGTTCCTAAAAGGATCCTTTATCAACAGGTGTTCATTAGGAAATAATGACACTTTGATCAATAGTAGAAGGCCACAAACTTTTTTATTAGACTTTTTATGCTCTTACTTTTTATCCTTCATTTTCTTGGCCCTTTCAAAGTAATGTGTTTTTTTAATGTGCAAAACACGTTCAGAAACAGCATTATTCTTTAGTTATTAATTATGTAGCTGTTCATGTTTTACCCACACATGACGCATCTTCAGAAGCACATAAAATGATGAATTTTATATTTATGTTCTTCAGGTGGTCCTCTGGTCACCATGTACCATCAAAATCCACAATGTATTTTTCGGTACAGGCTCCATGGAGGTGAGAAGTGCCCCTGAAGTTGCGAGACATTTACAATAAACTAGCTGAAAAATTAGATAGATAAATATATTTCCAGCAATCCAAGTATTTGGAAATTGGACAAGTCAAAAAAAAAAAAAAAAAAAAAAGATTCCAAATCTGGCTGCTTACACAAACATAACATTTAAAGTCTCATACACTATTTAAACTTAATTTTTTGGTAACTAATGCCTTGATATCCTAACAGCATTTTTTAAAATAAAAACAAGAACATATCACTAATATAAACAAAAATATAAAAATATGACACTAGAAATTCATAAATTAAAATAAAATTATATACAAATAAGGTCTCAGGACTACATATTAAATTGAAACTTCTCTTGAATTATGAAAAAAAAAAAAAAAAACCCTAACCGTGTAAACATTCATTTCCGAAATAATTTATTTACATTTGCATATAAATGTAGCATATTTGTCTATTTCTTTTATTTTTCTAGGAATGGAGTTGTAAATAATCACTCCATTTTGCATCAAGCCTTTTGAATAAAAGCAGGTTGCATGCTGCTCTATATCTAAATTATTAGTCTGCCTATTCGTATAGGAATGTAAATCCCCCTCGACATAAACAGATGCAGATTTTTTTTTTTAGAAATTTCAGAACTTCTAATATGTAGAAAGATGGGATCCTCAAAATTTTAAGTTTTTTGAAATATTTTCTGCAGGAGGCTGTTCTCTGCAACCTGCACGGTAGTGCGCCAGGCCAAGTTCCGGCCTAAGCATACTGTGTGTATATTAGAGGAGGTCTTAGAGCCGATTTTTACCCTCTCATAACTTTCAACCAGGTAAAGATAAAGTTATGAAATTTTACACAGGTATTGTACTACTAGAAGTGCGTAAAACTGGAAATTTTCATAATTATACATCGAATAGTTTCTAAGATATAAGCGATCGAAAATCGGGATTTATAGGACTCACTGACTCATGAAAATTATTAGGCACTTCCTATGATGCTAGAGACTTGAAATTTTGCTGGATGATAGATATGAGGGTGTTATTAAAGGAAAAAATCGAAAAATCCTGAAAAGTTGTGTTTGACTAGGCTTCCGGGGGGGGGGGCAGTTTTGTACTTCCTTCGGAAACCCATCATTCCGTCCGAAACCCATGATGTGGGGTATCAAATGAATCGTCTCGGTATGAAGAACTTATATTTGATCTTTTAAGAAACATTTAGACGCATGTAGGCTTGGTCAAAATCTTATACCAGCTGTCTGTCTGTATGTTTGTTCCTTATACAAATCCGAACCGTTTGACCGATTTTGACCAAACTTGGGACACAGGTGGGTCTTGATACGGGGAGAATCATAGGCTAGGTTAAATTGTCTATCAGCTGTCTGTCTGAATGTTTGTTCCATATACAAATCCACACCGGTTGACCGATTTTGATCAAACGTGGCAAACAGGTAGGTCTTGGCACGGGGAGAGTCATAGCCTAGGTTAAAATCGTCTGTGACACACAGTTCGGAGATCACGAGTTCGAAACTATGAACCCAAATAGTTACAGATTTGCGTTATTAGATTTTAATATTAATTATTTGGTTTCTAATTTATTTTTGCTTTTATAAATGCAGAAAGTAGGTGTAGCATAGCACGCCGAGTAACAGCTAGTGAGTAATAAATATTCCTTTTTAGCACTTTCCTCAAAGTGCTAAAGTACTACAAAGTAGCTATTGAGGTTGCACTCATGACGGAATTTTTGAAAAATTTCTTCAAATCTTTATCGAACCTACCTAGTAGACGCCGAAAATGAGCCCCGTTAAAATTTATATATATATATATATATATATATATATATATATATATATATATATATATATATATATGTCTGTTAACACGATAGCGGCCAGAGTTTTTGTTTTTTCGTCACGAAACTTGGTATATAGCATTCAATTAGCAAACGATTGAACGAGTTCGTTAACCACCAAAATCGGTCCACCGGAAGGGGGGGTTTAGCCCGAACCCAAAACACTAATTTGACAATGTCAGCCGTAATATTTGTTAAATTTTAACGAAACTTGGTATTCGTAGTGGTAATATAGAGAGAAAAGTGAGATATAAAAATGGACTAAATCGGTTCATAAGGAGGGGGGGATTACTCCCGACCCACAATACAAATTCGCCACTACCAGCCGTGTTTTTTGGTATATTTCGACGAAACTCGGTATTCGTAGTGGTAATCTACAAGTAAATATGTGTTGTAAAAATAAACTAAATCGGTTCATTAGGAGGGGGGGGGGGTTTACTCCGGACCCAAATTACTAATATACTCATACTGGTCGTAATTTCTGCTGTATTGTAACGAAACGCGGTATACGTCGTGGGTAACTCATGAGAAAGAAGTGTTGTAAAAATGAGCTGAATCGGTCAATCGGAAGGGGGGGTTTACTTTGTAATATATTTCAATAGAAAAGCCCGCCAGACGTAGGTTCACAAAGCCGCCGCAAGGAGCGCTTTCTACCACTAGAGGGACTGTATCCTGTTCCTGCGTTAGATCAAAATACGATAATATGAGGTTTTTTGTATTTATTACGTAGTGTAGTAGGTACCATGTGTAAACATAACTCTGGAAGCAAACTAATAATTTATCAGTTACTCATTACAAAATCAAAAGAGAACTATTCATGTTTTTATTTTATTTATGTAGGATATTTTAAGCAAATTGCTCTGGAAAGCAGTCTACACTACCCAAATTCTGAGGAAAGTGCTTAGTTATGCAGCTCCAGCGCGACGGACTTTTTTTTGTTAAACTTGTATTCATTTCTACCCAATTAACATAGTTATTTCGAAAATCAACAGATTTTTTATTCTAAGTGTCGTATCCGACACCGCCTTGTGGTATGTGTACTGAAAAACAGCTTGTGGAAGGAGGGTTGAAAGAACAGTACGTTTTCATTTTCGTTTCGTTGTAATTGCTTCTAAAGGATTACCCTTCTAATCTTGGTTCTCTTTTAAAAGAGATTATGGATAAACGGAAGTTTGTAAAGTTATCTTCCAGAAGTTACAGACGCTGCTCCTGTATCCAATATATGGCAACACAGGGATTTCTGCCGGGGATTAACCCCCTGTCTTAACTTCTGGAGCGCTTTTATGTTCTATCAGATAGTCGGAAGGGAAGATCTTCAAGAAACTTCACTCCGAAGTAGAGAAGTTTGGGACTTGATTATTTTGTAACTTTTGCACTTCCCTGTGCTCAATAAAAGTACGGAAGCCACACAAGGGAGCAATGATGTTGAAATATGTTTTTATCAAAACAGCATTGTATCAAAACAGTATCGTGTCACCTCTGCAGAGAAATTTATCGCAACGAAAAATCATAATCATTTACGGGCCACGAGGATCCACAGGGGCACATATTATAGAAATATCTAAATCAAGAACATATGGCATACTAGGGAGATAGTGTGGTCAGTACTATTCTCCGGCCGCCTCGTGTTCTCTGCGATCTCATTGGGTCTTGGTCGGGTGTTCTTGTTTTCTCACAATAAAACCCAAAGACAATAAAAAAATTGTCTTTCCTTTAGTAATCATTTTCAATTATTTTTACTTAATTCGCAGCGTGGATGAATCATTTCATTTAATACTTAAAAAAACTACTTAGATTTTTTTTTACACGTTAAAAGTGTCTGCCTTATTTATTATTCATTGTAAAATAGCCTTAATTTTACATTAAAGATTGTTAGCTTCTGAACAGAACACATTGCTTAGGCCAATCATATTGTTTTGCACCGTTCCTATGCGTAATACCTGTTGTTACATGGTAAGCTTAGACAACACATGCTTACGTTCTTATCTACCCAAGAGATGTAATATAGCAAAATTTCATGGTTCATAAAACACTTTATGAAACGTGCGTTACCAACTCACGAACGAAGACACTAGAAAATAAAAATCTTTACGAAGACAGGTATAGTTGGGGTTCGGCTAGGAGAAAAACGTCAGACTTTCAAAAAGAAATCTGTATTTTGGACGTTTCGACTGCAACAATGGCAGCCTTCTTCAGCTAAAAAAAATATATACAACTTATAAGTAAAGAAATTGTACAACTAGTAAGTAAAAGACAGGCAGAAATGAGCGGAGTATATATATCAATACAATAAATTTTAACCAATCTTATTTTTAAAACCAATGAAAATACAGTAGTTGGAAAGTAAACAGCATGTAGAAAGTGATAGTAAAAACAGTACAAAAAAAAATTAAACAGTAAAAACAACGAACATTTTTTATGTAGTGAAAAACAAAAACTATTTTATAAGTGAATACAATTTATAACAATTAATATATAGATACATACCACTAGAGAATGCCTAGGGGGGGAGGGAGGAAGACCTTGATGACAACTTAGGTAACCATGGTTGAATGTATGAGGGACAGCAACTACACAGGGGGTTTTATAGTTTTGACTGGGGGAGGGGTGAGGAAGCGGTAAGTCGGTAAAGATGAAAGAAGAGCTACTGAAAGAATTGCTGGGTTGTAAACGCGGGTTGTAAAGGTGTTAAGAGTTTTGGGACACACAAGTAGAAAAATTGTCTGGAGCCTGGGAACAAAGATAAAAAAGGAGGTCAGGACAATTTTTGGAAGACGGCGGAGTAAGCAGGGGAGATGTTTTGTTTGTCGGTTTTGTAATTAATGTTGTTGGGGTTTAAGTTAATGTGGACGCATTCGGAAATCTGTCGTTTTTTGGTGTTTCGTTCTGTGGAAAGTATTTTTGTGTCGTCAAAGTTGAAAGTGTGTTTTTTTGTTATGGCGTGTTTTGCGAGGGCGGATTTGTGGATTTCTTTGTTTTTTACTGTTCGTTTGTGTTGTGTTATGCGGGAGTGAATATAATTTTTGGTTTCACCTATGTATACTGCATTACAGGAGGGGGTTTGGCAGGATATTTGGTAAACGCAGTGGGTAGTGCAGTCATAGGGAATGGGATCTTTGAGTTTGGTGTACAATGTAGTTAGTTTGTTAGTGGTTTTTAACCCAAAGTTTAGTGACGGGAGGGCTTTTTTTAAAGTCTTTGTGAGTTTTTCAGTCAGTCCTGGTGTGTATGTCAGGGAACGAAATATCTGGAGGGAGGATTCGAGGGAGGTATTGGGGGAGGTGGCATTGAAGGATTGGGATTTTATTTGTTTTATAAGCCGGTTTATGAGGTTGGGGGGGAATTGATTCAGTGTTAATATTTCGGTAGCTTTATTCAAGTTTTCATTGTGGAAGGACTCATGGGATAAGGAGAGGGCGCGGCGAAGAAGGTTCCGAGCTACATTGGTTTTCATGTGGTAAGGATGGGAAGAGTGGAAATTGAGTAAACGTCCAGAATATGTAGGCCGAACCCCAACTATACCTGTCTTCGTATCTCTACAGCGGCTAACTATCTCCATCTACACTATAAAAATCTTTAGTGCTTGCTCGGGATTTGAACTCAGGTCCTCCAGCATATTAGTCCAGTGCTCTACCACTGGGGTAACCTCCCGCACACAAGGGATCAATGGCCTTGAAATATGTTTTATCAAAACACTGTTCTAATTGTAATGTGTGATTAGGGATATATAATTAGGAAAATTGGTTCTAAATCATTAATAATATACCTGTGTAAACGGAGAACTTTATCGCAACTGTGGGCTTAAAGAACGGTAGTGTAATATAATAAAGTCTTCCAAAGAGATAGAAACATATCGACAACATAATAAAATTACCGAAGAGTCTGATTCGCAGGAACTGCGTCTTCCATGTCTTCCAAAGAGATAGAAACATATCGACAACATAATAAAATTACCGAAGAGTCTGATTCGCAGGAACTGCGTCTTCCATGTCTTCCAAAGAGATAGAAACATATCGACAACATAATAAAATTACCGAACAGTCTGATTCGCAGGAAATGCGTCTTACATGTCTTCCAAAGAAATAGAAACATATCGACAACATAATAAAATTACCGAACAGTCTGATTCGCAGGAACTGCGTCTTCCATGTCTTCCAAAGAGATAGAAACATATCGACAACATAATAAAATTACCGAACAGTCTGATTCGCAGGAAATGCGTCTTCCATGTCTTCCAAAGAGATAGAAACATATCGACAACATAATAAAATTACCGAACAGTCTGATTCGCAGGAAATGCGTCTTCCATGTCTTCCAAAGAGATAGAAACATATCGACAACATAATAAAATTACCGAACAGTCTGATTCGCAGGAAATGCGTCTTCCATGTCTTCCAAAGAGATAGAAACATATCGACAACATAATAAAATTACCGAACAGTCTGATTCGCAGGAAATGCGTCTTCCATGTCTTCCAAAGAAATAGAAACATATCGACAACATAATAAAATTACCGAAGAGTCTGATTCGCAGGAACTGCGTCTTCCATGTCTTCCAAAGAGATAGAAACATATCGACAACATAATAACATTACCGAAGAGTCTGATTCGCAGGAACTGCGTCTTCCAAAGAGATAGAAACATATCGACAACATAATAAAATTACCGAAGAGTCTGATTAGCAGGAACTGCGTCTTCCATGTCTTCCAAAGAGATAGAAACATATCGACAACATAATGAAATTACCGAAGAGTCTGATTCGCAGGAACTGCGTCTTCCATGTCTTCCAAAGAGATAGAAACATATCGACAACATAATAAAATTACCGAACAGTCTGATTCGCAGGAAATGCGTCTTCCATGTCTTCCAAAGAGATAGAAACATATCGACAACATAATAAAATTACCGAACAGTCTGATTCGCAGGAACTGCGTCTTCTTATGCCTACAGTCATTTGGAAAGCCTGGGAAAAATATAATTGTATAATAATTCTGGAAAAATTGAAACACCTACTCTAATGAAATACTGAAGAAACTTTAGGTTTTAGGACCCACTAACAATTGCAGAAATTAACCTCTTTCGACTTCCTCTCGGAAAGATCGCTGACAAACAACCAAACATTGTTGCTCATTTTAAGTATCTCGTTTTGCTGGAAAATCACTATTACTTCTAAACCCAATTAAATTAACTAATAGGAAACCGAGGAAATAAAACACAAAGAACCGTTCGAACATCAAAAATTACTGCAGGACTTTTTTTTCTAGACAGTTTAGTCAGCTTTCGAAAGGTGACGTTCCACTTGCCATGATTTTACAACCATTTTCGAGATATTTCGAGACATAGAAAATAAACGAAGATCCATATATTATTTTTTCGGTGCATGGCCCAATATAACAAGTCCTCACTTTATATCAATGAAGGCTGTACTGGAGAATAAATTGTGGATTTTAAGAGTACTTGGTCACCAGAGGACCACTCAGTAGATCTAACAAGGAGTACCCTAGGCGCGTCTTGACGTGGCCCTGCCTGTCTATGATACTCTACAGTATCTAGGACTGTTGTTTCTTAATTTAAGTGTTCCTAAAGATGCGTCATGTGGACGTCTTCACGTGACATTTATATATATATATATATATATATATATATATATATATATATATATACAGTAGAACTTGGATACTTCGAACTTCTAGGGACCGATAAAAAAGTTCGAATTACCCAAAATTCGAATTACAAAAGTTTTTGAAAATAAAGGGGTAAAAAATCGAATTTCATATTTTCTCCCATTTTATTTAAACAATAACAAATATTTCATAAATTGAAGAGTACGTACATATGTAATAAATAATTTATAAAAAAAGTAAAAATAAAAGTCTATTGTTTTGAAAAAAGTCATTTTCATGGGCAAGAATTTTTTCATTATTTTTCAGGTAAGCTGATAAAGTGTTAGGAGGAATTCTAAAGTCCTTGGCAATTTCAGATTTTTTCTTTATTCCATTTTCAACTTCTTTAATTGCAGCTATTTTCTCTGGCAACGTTAAAGTTTTATAACTGGTAGGCTTCGACATCTTAAATCAAGGAGTCACTGAACTGCGCTGTAAACTGAAAATTCAAGGCACAAACAATGGGCCGGGTGAATAAAAGTCCGATTCGCAGGAACTGCGTCATCTTAGCGCGGTTCCGTTCTTATCTTTAGAGTTTATGAAGGCATAAAATAAAAACAGTTATTACTTTGTTTAGATCAATAGCGAAACACCTATCCAAATGAAATCTCAAACAAACCAGTCTTGAAAGGTCTTGATTTACAATCTTACCTGTATGGGTCAGCTATCCCATAAGTCGGGCAGAAAGGCCTCCACTCAGAGGCATTTGGAAAGCCTTGGGATCTCTCTCTTTGAACGCTACATTTTTAACAATAAATTGATCTTCTTATTTTACTTAATCTGTTTTATTGTCAAATACATTATCCGACTATAAGCAATTTAAAAGTAACAAGGAATAAAACAGACAAAAAGAACAGCTCGAATAAACGAAATCAATTACTTTAAAGTTTTAAGCACTTATTTCTCCGATTGACATCGCCTAATTAAAACTTTCTTTAGAACCTTTTTTGTAGAGCATTTAGTAAGCTTTCGAATGGTAACCTTCTGCTTCCCAAGATTGTCAACGGTTTTCGAGATACTAACGAAAGTATACAAAGTTACCAAAACTTTTCTTGTCTGTTAATAAAATGTTTTATTCTAACCTTTCCTTAACTCCAAACGTAACAAAAATTTCAACATATTAGTTTTAATGAAAGTAGAACATGCAGAAAATGTTTCAACTGAATCCATTGATTCTAAGTACCCAAACCAAAAACGGTATTCAAAAACTATTTTTCCAATTTTCTCGAAAACGGTTAAAGCTATCGCCTTGAAAATGGTTTCATTCGTTTTCCTAGCCCGAGAAGCCTATAAAACGAGTACTTACAAGCTTATGAACTCAAAAACGTAAGTGTTACAATTTTTTTTGCGCGAATTTCGCCCCAAACGCCATCTTCCAGTGGGCGGATTCTACTGGTCAACGAACTTGACCTTTGGAATTGGAAGGCGGATTTTTGTACCAAATTTCATCACAATCGGACCATTAGGGAAGCCAGAAATGAGCGAACAGACAAATATATATATACATATATATATATATATATATGTATATATATGTATATATATATATATATATATATATATATATACACATATATATATATATATATATATATATATATATATATATATACAAATTTGAACCACCGTTATTTTCGGTCTCTAGGGGTTCTGAAACGTGAAATTTTCTAGTCGGCACTTCCGGATTGTTTCATTGTATCAACCTTATAAGCGGGGTTCCTCCCTATGGGGGAGGGAGGAACCGCGCTAAAAACAAATAAGACGAGTATTTACTAACAAAGTGTGACAAGTATTTATAGGGCAAGTAAACCGATGTGAATAAAGTGAAGAGTATACTTTACCACTTTGATATCCTGGATTAATGAAATGAAATGAAAAGTTTTATTCTTATTCCGGGACAGAAGTCCCATAGGAATACTTTTGAAATTACAAAATAATTTTGAATTTTACGTATAAACTCTAAAACTTATAAATGCTATCAGTATCAATATATAGTGTACAGCTTCAATATAGACTAGGTGTTGGGTAAAACTTGGAGGGATAGAAGGTGGTGGAAGAGTCGGGATTTAAAGGTTTCTAGGTTGGTAGAATGGCGGACAAACGAAGGTAAGGAATTCCATAGCGAGGTGGCACGGGTGACGAATGATTTTTCGAATATTGCTGGATATGGATTACTCACATATCTGAGAAAAAGTTCCATTTTTTCCGTGCCGTTAACCCTCCACCTCGAGCATCGGTGTTTTCATCGAGAAGGTAGGTTGTAATAAAATTTACACTTTCACTCTCGAACCTTAATAGTCTCTTTGATACATCAGGACTTATATCTCGCCGATCTCTGTAACGTTTGACACCACGGAGGTTCAGAAATGCAGCCATCCCGATAGCAAGGACGGACTTGCAAATCTACAAGTATTTACTCGCCACGGAATTTTACTTAGTATATACTTGCCGTACAAGTATTTACTAGCAAGTAATAGTATATACTTGTTTTATTCACATCAATTTAAGTGTATACTTGTTTTTTGAGACTCCACGAGTATGTACTCGTCCTACTTGTTTTTATTCACCCGGCCCAATACAACAGATCTAGTCGCTGACTCACTTGTAACTGAATAAGAAATGAAGATGGGAGGGAAGGTGGAAGGGAATTCTAGGATAAAACAGGATGGTGTATCTAACTACAACCCCTGGAAGGGAGGAAGCGCGACCCTCCACTTTGCAGAACTCTTAGACTCCAAGAACTAGACTATGAGTCATTCCATGTCAAATCAACACACTTTTTTTACCTCTCATAGATGGAACCGCCGTGCTTCTTGTCCCGGAACCCCGACATCCGTATCTTCTTAACCGAGGGGACAATATTTAAAAAAAAATTATGATCGAACATCTCCAATTCGAGGTATAGACTCGTCAAAAATTCGAATTATCTAAAATTTTATTCGAATTAACCACGATTTTTTTTTTACATTGTTTATGCCCTAAATTCTAGGGACCGAGAGAAATATTCGAATTAACCACGATTTCGAATTATCCATGTTCCTCTGTATATATATATATATATATATATATATATATATATATATATATATATTCTTTTTTTTACTCCAGTCTGTCAAATAGGGAATAGCAGTAAATAAGATAAAATGTTAAAGCCAATCCAATATTGGGTCTGGCAATAAAAACCTACAGATAAGGAATCATTTTATAACCACTTCACTCGTAGGATGAGTATACGGCGCTGAAGGCCGAGGAGAATTGACGTGCAGGAGGTGGGAGAGGATTGACGGGGAGAAGGGAATTGACGAGGGATCGACGAGGCCGTGGATATAATTTCCTGGCGAATCCTGGCAAATTGAACTCATTACAGGAGGCATGGGTCCGGATATTGGTATACACCTGTGCTCGCCTACCCCTTGCTCCAAGGGTGGTGGGGATAGCTGGAGGGCATCCCTTATTCTGTAGCTTCTTCTTGGGATTCATGTTTTTATTTTTATTTTAGAGTAGCTGGGGTTGCGAATTTGTACGCGTGGATAGTGTCTTAGGGCAGTATTTTTGGATATACGTATTTTTTGCTTTATTTTAGACTAGCTGAACACCCGTGCCTCGTCACGGCAGATAAGTAGTTATTTTATTACGTTAAATAATGTATCATAAAAATGAACGCTACTTTGTATATCATATTGTGTATTTTATTATAGCACGGTTCCCGTCATGCTATATATTATTCAACAGTTGATAAGTAATCAAAGTATAACGTTTCTGGACATCGGGGCGCTCCGGAACAGTGCCAAGAATCAGATAACCTAGAGATAACCCGTTATCTAATGGCTAGCAGTAACAGGAGTTTAAGGGTTCAGGATATTATTACCTCAGATAGACCATCACCAGGTACAGAGTAAACTCTATGAAGGACAAAATCACAGTTTATTTCTAGTAATTCAAGGTCCGTCATCATAAATCTAAAAGAAGCTCAAATAAAAATAATATTATAAAGTAAATACAGTACGCTAACAAATGAACTGTTGTCCTAGCAACGCTTGCTGCCTTGGCTTGCCTGCTCTCTAACCAAATAAGAATTCAAACCCCTCTAAAAATACTTAAAAATTCGAATATCAAAAAATCCTTTCTTAGCGAGAGTGTAAGTTCTAAATTTTTCTGTCAAGTGGTTTGGGCTGGGCGATGATAGGTCAGTGAGTGGTATTTGACAAATATATAGTAGATTATAAACACCGTCTTATGGGTATTTAAAAAAAAAAATCTACTTTACAGCAATACTACTTCTCTATACACGCTATTAGACGTATAGCCATCGGGGATCAAGCATACTGGCTGCTAGGATTGCTAAAACGAGACAGAGCCACTAAACTGATCTCTTAAGGATTGTTAAACCCTAGTGTGGAAAGACAGTCAGACAAACAGCAAACATACAGACAAACAGCAACCATACAGACAAACAGACAACAATTCTAAAAATCATTGTTTTGGGAACTATTGCGTTGATAAAGGCTCCCAATAGTATTTTTTCCTATATATCTTCCATGTACAGACCGAAGAATTTTCCGATCCGTTAGAATTTTATTATATGTACAGATAGATTACGGCTGGTAGTGGTAATTTGGGTCTGGAGTAACCCCCCCCCCCCATCTAATGAACCGATTTAGTTCATTTCTACAACACATTTTTCTATTAATATTTCCGCAACGAACACCGATATTTGTTGCAATACAACATTATTGCGGCCGGTATAGGCGAATAACTACTTTGGGTCCGGAGTAAACCCCCCTTCATTGTTTCATCTTTATGAAACAATTTTGCTGGTTATTGAACTCGTTCAATCATTTGCTAGGGGGAATACTATAAACTAAGTTTCTTGACGAAAAAATAAAAAAACTCGTGTGTATCGTATTAACGATAGCTCATGAAATGTTCGACGTGATTCTTTACATTGCCATAACTTTTATATTCATGACCCGAATGACATGAAACAAACACTAAATGTTAAGTGAAGCACCACTATATATTAGTAAAAACAGCAACTAAATCGGATTAGCCGTTTTTGAGATTAGCGCTTACAGACAAACACACTAAAATTCTAAAAACGATTGTTTGATAAAGGTCCCAAATTGAATTTTTCCCATATATCTTCCATGTACAGAGAGAGATCCATTAAAATTTTATTGTATGCATAGAAGTACTCTACTCTGGGAATATGGAACTAATATTTTAAGCTATCTGGCTGACGTATAAATGTGGGCGTATGTTTGCAAATAATACCTCAAAAATAGTAATAATTTTGATATGAATTTTCACAAAGGTGCCCCAGCCACATTCCTTTTCATTCGCTCTGATAATGCATTTTCTCCTATTTTTTTCTTTCCGAGACCCTTCTTATGACAATTAAATCTTTCGGGCTGTCACTTCCGATTTTAGCCTGTTATCGAGCCGAGTTGTTGTTTTTGATCTCACTTTAAATTGTAAGATCAAAAACATCATATGAGCTCATATATTTCTAAACCTCCTATAACTCCTATTCCTTCTGTACCTCTACCACCTATACACCTCAGCTTCTAGAACACCAGTTCATTAGAACAATGACTCCTAGACCCCTACGCTACTATTTACTCTGCGCGTCCAAAGTAACAGCGTTCCATAATCCACACGCCCAATACACTAATACCTCAAGTTCTACGGCTCCTAAACTTCTGCAAATTGCTGGGCACTACGCCTAAAAATAACTCAAGGTCTTTAAAATCACTAAAGCTATAACCGTTCTAATCTTCTAAGCACCCCAGATCTCAATGCCACCTAAGCCTCTACTCACTCCTCCATTGCCTCTGAGCCTCTAGAACACTTCGCCATCTAGCCACTAGCACCCTTGAACACTACGCCACCTGTTAACTCCTGCAGTTCTAGACCTCTACGCCACCTAAGCCTCTACTCACTCCTCTATTGCCTCTGAGCCGCTAGAACACTACTTCACCTAAGCCTCTATGCATCCTTGACCACTACGCCACCTGCAACTCGAACCGTTCTAAATCTGTACGCAACCTATGCCGCTACTCCTCCATTACCTCTGAGCCTCTCGATCACTATTCCGCTTATGCCTCTAAGCATCCCTGACCACTACGCCACCTGTAACTCCAGCATTTCTAAACCTCTACTCCACCTAAGCCTCTACACATCCTTGAGCACTACGCCCCCTGCAACTCCTACCGTTCTAAATCTGTACGCAACCTACGCCGCTACTCCTCCATTGCCTCTGAGCCTCTCGATCACTATTCCGCTTATGCCTCTAAGCATCCTTGACCACTACGCCCCCTGCAACTCCAACCGTTCTAAATCTGTACGCAACCTATGCCGCTACTCCACCATTACTTCTGAATCTATAGAACACTAAGCCACCTATGCCTCTAGGCATCCTTGACCCCTACGCCACCTGTAACTCCAGTAGTTCTAAACCTCTACGCCGCGTTGCCACTACTACTCCATTACATCTGAGCCTCTAGAACACTAAGCCACCTATGCCTCTAGGCATCCTTGACCACTACGCCACCTGTAACTCCAGTAGTTCTAAACCTCAACTCTGCGTATGCCACTACTACTCCATTACATCTGAGCCTCTAGAACACTAAGCCAACTATGCCTCTAGGCATCCTTGACCACTACGCCACCTGTAACTCCAGTAGTTCTAAACCTCTACGCCGCGTATGCCACTACTACTCCATTACCTTTGAGCCCCTAGAATGCTACGCCACCTAGGACTTCAACAGTTCTATACCTCTCCTCCTCCATGACATATGAGCCTCCAAGACCACTACGCCAACTATGCCTTTACGTAATCTATACCTCAACCATTAGTTACGCCTCCATTAACTTTGTAGCTTTGCAGTTTGAAAAGGTCATAAAGTTGCCATAATTTGAAATGGAGGTGCCTACTGGCGATTCTTAGAGAACACTAGTTGATTTATATACCTCTAGATTCCGGTTCTGAGGCACACAAATATGCGAGAGCAGCAGTTGTACAGAAAAAAAGATCTGTACTGGAGCAGCACTGCCCTCATCGCTCAGTCTGTGCTAGTAGCATCAAGTGGGTTAATCCTACACCTTCCAAATCTATTGGTCTCCTTACCCTTCATTTTCAATAGGCCTCCTATTATTCTGAAATTCGTACTTATAAACAGAAATGATTAAATATCCCATCTCGATGTTTGATCTACTACACTTTCAGTCCCCTAAATCGGAGACACGAACCGTGAAAATCCCCGTTTTCCCGGCATCTAATGAAAGATCCATCTGTAAGAAAGGGAGGCGTGGAAATGGGAGATGAGGTAAATGTCTTAAGTTGCGGTGAGTTCCTAAGACACCGGCTCAGTTTTATAACTGCCAAACTTGGAATGGCTCCCAGCAAAAGCACCTTTATAATTACAACTCCTTCCATAGCAGACGCCCCTTTCTACTTCCAATCCTCAAAGGCCTTAATGACTACTTAGTAATTTATTTAGCCCATTTGCTTCCTGCCCTTTAATGTTTTAGAACGCTTAAGATGTCTTTCGAGACGCACTTTTTTATGAAGGCGTTCTTTTTATTCCATCTTCTTTTATGAAGCCTAAATGAAAAATGAGATCCCAACCCTTTATTGAGTGTAAAAGAGCAAATCTTTGTTTTTTTAATATTATTATAATTAAGTTTTTTTTGGTTACCTTTATTCGCGTCATTAATCATAATTATTAATCTTTTTTGTGGTATTATAGTGGTAGGGAATGTTGGTAAAATTTCAACTCGCGCGAAATAAGTCACCATATTGTGTCTCATATAACGCTTATCCTTAATTCTGAAAGCTTAGACATTAAACCGCTTTATTGTATGATTTGCTTAAATTAATCTATATAAATTCAAAATCTGAATAGCTTTGAACTTTTATACATGAATGAGGAGGCCCGGAGGCCGTGAGTGGTAAGGCGCGAGCACTTAACACGCCCTGCCAAAGATTGTGGGTTCGATCCCTACTATGGGGTGGTGGCTTTTCTTTGGAACAAAGAAAAGACATCAGTCATATCCTGACTAGAAAAGGGTGGTAACCTATAGGTAACCAAAATTCTTATTAATAATAATGGACGATAAAATTTAAATAATAAAATATGAAAGAACAGCTCGGTCAATTACACAGTCACAAATACACATAAAAAAAAAAAGAAGAAAAAAAAAAGGAAATTCAGACTCAGAGAGCAGACCATGTTTACTATATATTTCATAGAACGGCTTCTATTTGACGGAACACCATTGGCTCGCTGAATTTGAGGCCAAGATCAAGAAAAAATCCATTCCCTTGGCCACTTGGCCTTGGATGATAACAAATAGCCTGAGAGGAATCTAGCGAAATATCGCAGGGGAAAATAAGAGAGAAAAATCCATTCCCTTGGCCACTGAGGATGATAACAAATAGCCTGAGAGGAATCTAGCGAAATATCGCAGGGGAAAATAAGAGAGAAAAATCCATTCCCTTGGCCACTGAGGATGATAACAAATAGCCTGAGAGGAATCTAGCGAAATATCGCAGGGGAAAATAAGAGAGAAAAATTCCATAAAAATAATATAAATGTATAAATTCTCGTGTCAAGGTGTTCGTAACAAATCTCTTGCTGCTTCCAATCCCCATTTTATAGTACTTTAAGAATTTTGAACCCTTGGTGGTCGATAACTTATCAATTATCACCCGATCAGTTATTCCCGCAAGGTGTATACCGGTGTCACTTCTCACCCAGTAAACAGCACGGAGTAAGGATGAGAACGACGCCAGTATTTGGCCATTATTATTCCCACAGATGTGCCAATTAAATTAAAACGCGTTGAAATTCCAATTAGATTGGTATTCGCAATGACAATCAATAAGTCGCAAGGTCAAACAATGTCTGTTTGTGGTTTAGACACACCGTGTTTTTCGTAGGGAAAATTATACGTGGCCTGTTTTCGCTTGAATAAACCATCCAGTTTGTATGTTTTTTTTTTATATTATTATAATTAATGTTAAAGATATAATTTTATATATATTATTTATGATAAGTGGCGGGTGAGGTTAAGCTCAGTGGTAGAGCACTCGACTAATGAACTGGAGGACCCAGGTTCATAACCCGAGCGTACCCTAAAGGTTTTTTCTTCTAGTGTCATCGTTCGAGGGTTGGATTTGTGGTCCCAGTTCGTCCCTAGACTCACCCACCCTTTAAATAATTAATTCCCTGCAAAGGGGAAAATCAGGCTAGTACTGACAGTATCTCCCTAGTGCCCAGTTAAGGTACTCATTTTTTTTTTTTTAGTCATGATAAGTACAAAGTTGAAAAAATCAGTCATAAGTCATAAGTTGAAAAAATGGGTGTTTTGTTCTTTTATAGGCCGTCATCATTCAAAGCGCTCTATGCCTCTTTCAGACGTAGACTATATCCCCACACATGTACAATAAGTTAGTTTTTTTTATTTTATTTGACTACCAAAATAATTATTAGAAATAATTTATAAGTAAAGATGGAATGGCTAAAGAAACCTTAATACGATTTTTGTTAAAAAAATCTATATTTAGGACGTTTCGGCTACTCATTGGTAGCCTTCGTCAGCTATGGAAATGCCTGGAGGCAGAGGAAGACCAATGTTGACAGTTAAGTAACCATTGTGGAAGTGTCTAAGAAAGAGGGAATCTGATTCCTGCAAATTCCTTCTCCAAACTAGTCCCACCTTTCCACTGATTTTTACAAAGACTTGAAATGCACCAAAACTTTCTTACGCACACATGAACAACAGATAATATGTACTAAATCCGACAAGGGAAACACGACCGTCATCATAGACAGAACAGAATACAGCCAAAAAATGCCCAACTTATTCAACGCTAGATTCCCTCTTTCTTAGACACTTTCACAATGGTTACTTAACTGTCAACATTGGTCTTCCTCTGCCTCTAGGCATTTCCATAGTTGACGAAGGCTACCAATGAGTAGCCGAAACGTCCTAAATATAGATTTTTTTAAACAAAAATCGTATTAAGGTTTCTTTAGCCGAATCCCAACCATTCCATCTTTACTTATCACCTCGACGGCTAACTATCTAATCATTATGAAATAATTTATGTGTCAAAACAACGTTTGCCGTGTCAGCTAGTATATTTAAATAGCTTAGAAAGTGATAAAAGTATTTGCATTGCAAACTTCTATTATATACAACAATTAATGCTTTCAGTACACTAAAATATTTTTATAATTCAAACATTTAAGCCCTTTATACCCTCGAATAAAATCTAATGACCCTCATAATTCCTTGAAGTGAGATCTAAAATGGTGGTAATGGTATTTCAGGAGGGAATTGTGGTTAGGGCGAAGCACTAATGATGTGGTCCGTTTGTGCTCTGATTAAAACGACCTGAATATTATTGGTCTAACTAGACACCCACCACATTGTGCTGCTTATAGACCACGCCAGTTGGATTACACGTGTCAGAATGCTAATTTCAAGGCCTCGTCGGGGGAAAATATTGGTAAAATAGTTTTTAGCACTTTCCTCCGAAGGAAAGTAGCTATTGAGGTTGGACTCATGACGGAATTTTTGAAATATTTCTTCAAATCTTTATCGATCCTACCTAGTAGAAACCGAAAATGACCCCCGTTAAAATTTCTCTCTCTCTCTCTCTCTATATATATATATATATATATATATATATATATATATATATATATATATATATATATATATTCGTCACGAAACTTGGTATATAGCATTCAATTAGCAAACGATTGAACGAGTTCGTTAACCACCAAAGTCGGTCCACCGGAAGGGGGGGGGGGTTAACCCCGAACCCAAAACACTAATTTGACTATAAGCCGTAATATGTGTTATATTTCAACGAAACTTGGTATTCGTAGTGGTAATATAGAGAGAAAAGTGAGATATAAAAATGAACTAAATCCGTTCATTAGAAGGGGGGGTTTACTCCGGACCCACAATACCAATTCGCCACTACCAGCCGTGATTTTTGGTATATTTCGACGAAACTCGGTATTCGTAGTGGTAATCTACAGGTAAATATGTGTTGTAAAAATAAACTAAATCGGTGCATTAGGAGGGGGGACGGTTTACTCCGGACCCACAATACCAATTCGCCACTACCAGCCGTGATTTTTGGTATATTTCGACGAAACTCGGTATTCTTAGTGGTAATCTATAGGTAAATATGTGTTGTAAAAATAAACTAAATCGGTTCATTAGAAGGGGTGTTTACTCCGGACCCAAATTCCTAATAAACTCATACCGGTCGTATTTTCTGCTGTATTGTAACGAAACGTGGTATACGTCGTGGGTAACTCATGAGAAACAAGTGTTGTAAAAATGAGCTGAATCGGTCAATCGGAAAGCGGGGGTTTAATTTGTAATATATTTCAATAGAAAAGCCCGCCAGACGTAGGTTCACAAAACCGCCGTAAGGAGCGCTTTGTACCACTAGAGTGACTGTATCCTGTTCCTGCGTCAGATCAAAATACGATAATATGAGGTTTTTTGTATTTATTACGTAGTGTAATAGGTATTATGTGTAAACATAACTCTGGAAGCAAATTAATAATTGATCAGTTACTCATTACAAATTTAAAAGAGAACTATTCATGTTTTTATTTTATTTATGTAGGACATTTTAAGCAAATTGTTCTGGAAAGCAGTCTACACTACCCAAATTCTGAGGAAAGTGCTTAGTTATGCAGCTCCTGCGTGACGGACTTTTGTTATTACAATTTAGCGTTTTACAGTAATTCAATCCACGCAATGAATATATACAAAAATCTTATTGGCAGATGTAGTGTACAATTTGCAAGATCAAGGAGGAAACAGTACCAAAAATTCCGGGTCTCAGATTATTGCACATTTTACGTTAGGAAACCTCAAAGGAGAAAAATTGTCAGATTTTTATGAAATTCGATACAAAAATCTTTTATTTAATTTCAAAGGTCAAGTTCGTTAACAAGCAGTCTACCGGAAACTGGTTTTATAAGCAAAATTCCTGTGAAAAAATTAACGCTTACGATTTCGAGTTATTATGCTTGAAGGTACTCTTTTACGTAGGTTAAACGTAGGTAAACGAATGAAACCATTTTGAAGGTGATATCTGTAACAGTTTTCGAGAAAGGTCGATTATAAATATTTGTTAAACTAATTTTCGGTTAGGCAACTTGGAATCTTTGGATTCAATTGCAATATTTTCTATATGTCTATCTTAACTAGGATATTTACATTTTGGTGACATTTGGAGTTGAGGAAGTGTTAGAAAAAAAATGTTATTATTTTTTTTTAATTTATTTTTACGGCGCATCGACATTAGCGCCGAAATCCTGGAGTAATTTTCTCTACGTGCCATAAGATGAGGAAATTCCTGTCTCCGGCGCGACTGGAACCCACCATCTCCCGCATGAAAATCTAATGCCTTAGCCAGTAGAACACGGGGAGTGCCCCCCCCCCAAAAAAATTGTTATTGGGCTTGAAAAGTTTTGGAATATTCTTATATTTTCTTAACTATCCCGGAAACTGCTAAAAAATCTTGATGATTTTTTCGATATGACGATCTTATTCGAATAAATAATTGCTTAAAATTTGGAAAGTGAAAAGTTCTTTGTGTTTGTTTTCCTCAGTTTTTTATTGCTTGTTCTTTTTGTAATTTATTTAAGCAGTAAAATGAATAAAAGATACTTAAAATGAGAAACGTATTTTTATTATTTGTGAAAGTGCTTTTCGAGCGAAAGCCGAAGAATTCGAGAGGATAATTTCCATTTCTGTAATTTTTCTTTGCATAATGGGCCCCTATAATCTCACTTTTATTCGAGTTTACATTAAAAAAAATATTGACTATATTTATTGCTTTTGAAATGACACTATGAACAAGAACGTTATGGAAGAGCGGTAAGATGACGTAATTCCTTATAATGACTTATTAAGAGTTTGTAGCCTAAGATGTAGAACTCTAAAAATTAAATAAATAATCTAGGAAATTGGTAACAGCTTTATTCACTCAGTTATTTTGGCATGCCACACACTATGTTATTTAAATTTTGGTACAGAAACCAGATATGCCATATTCAATCTGTAAAATATAATAGATGATACTGGTTATTAAATTTCAAATAATAAACATAAAACTCAGAGCACACAAGTGTATCAACAGCTGACCTGTATAATTGTGCATTAATAATAATAATAATAATAATAATAATAAGGGCCAGTGAGACGCGTCTGTTCAGGGAAATGGTAAACTTAGACGAGAACTATACAGCTTTGAAATTGAAGATCAACAACTGGGATGAACTTACGAAGGAATCGGATCGCCTCACGTCGTGGCAATGTAAGGAATTACACGGGCGATATTATAGTCGTTTGTTGGACCCGGATGTGCAATCAACATTGTCGGTGGCTTGGTTGACATCGGGAAGGCTATTCTCTGAAACAGAAGGTTTCATTATAGCCATCCAAGATCAAGTTATAGCTACAAAATCCTACCGACGACATGTTTTAAAAGAAACGAGCATCTCTGATAAATGTAGATTGTGCAACAAAACGTATGAGTCGATCCAGCATATTACGGCGGGCTGTGAGATCCTTGCGGGATCTGATTATCTTCAACGTCATAACAACGTGGCCAAGATATACCACCAAGCTCTCGCAGAAAAATTCGGTTTGTTGGATAAGAAGGTCCCTTATTATCGCTACGTTCCTCAAAGGCTTCTAGAGAAAGATACAATAAAAGTGTATTGGGACGAAGCGATGTTGACGGACCGAACTGTCCATCACAATAAACCGGATATTCTTATCATTGATAAAGGGAATAAGAGAGCTGATATTATTGATATCGCTGTCCCGAATGATGAGAATATTCGGAAATCTTATGCTGAGAAGCTTCGAAAATACCAGGACTTGGCCATAGAATTAAAAGATCTGTATAAGTTAGATTCCGCAAGGATAACAGCTATTATTATATCGGCTAATGGACTCATCCCAAAAACCACAGTCACAGCTACAAAATACTTGAAAATCTCGGAGGAACTGATTAAAGACGCACAACAAGCGGTACTGCTCGACACTACGAGAATAGTTCGAAAATTTTTAAACGAACGCCCGTGACAAGAAACATAAAAATATAATAATAATAAAAAAAAAACTAATATGAACAACAATTCTTTCGGTTGGCAATAGCCCCCGAAAGAATTTACTCCAGGAAACTGAGAAGAACACACCCCGTATAATAATAATAATATTTATTTGTAATTGAACATTGTCCTTACAAATATTATCGGGGTAAATATATACAATTCATGAAAATTAAATTAGAGTAGACTCTTATAGAACACGAAAATAAAATAAGCTTTTATAATACAGAATAATTAAGAACTGATATTTCGGTTCGTTTACTACACGCTGCGGTTGCCTCTTTTCTTCATTACATCCTCCAAGTAAATGCAAAAGGCGTTTATATCGGTGATGTTAGAGGTAGTCAGGAAATAATATGTTGCGGAGTTGTTGGTGTGTTCATCAATGATGGGTTTCAGAGTATTTCTGAGATTGGAGTATTCAGGACATCGCCACAGCAGATGCTCCAAGTCTTCTTCCTCCAATTCACAGTTGGTGCATATTTTGTTCGTTTCTATTTTGTACCTTTGACGGTGGATGCTGAGGTAAAGTGTCTACTTGTTCGCTAATCTTAGTTGACTTATGATTCTTTGTCTATTTATGTTCATATTTATTAGAAGGTAGCTGTTGTAGGTATGAATTGCACTATATTTGGTACTGTAGGAGGTTGTGTTGATATGGTCTAGGTCATCTTTAATCAGGTTTGCTTTTAATTTTGGCGCTATTTCTTTGAGTAATTTGAAATTTGGGGTTTGAGCTGTGATTTGGTCTGTTATTTCATACTTTAAAAGAAAATATTTTAACTTCGTTACCCAGTTTTGCGAAGAAAGATTGGTCAATTTTGAGTCCAGGAGGAGTAATTTCTGGTAGCATAATTTTGGGTATCGTGTGTCATCCATGCCGAGTATTTTCATCCACCAGCCTGCGATTCTCTGTGCTGCCTGTGTTGATATAGCGTAGTCATTAGATTCTGTACGGATAAAACTGTGGGGTGTAGATTGGCAGAACATTCCACTCAGAGCACACAAGTGTATGAACAGCTGACCTGTATAATTGTGCATTATATCTTATTTATTATATCATAACATTAACATATTGTGATAATGGGATATAGCCGAAACGTTTCTGTAACAAAATTTAAATAACTTAGTGTACGGCATGGCGCATCCTATGTAACTTTAAAATAACTGACTGAATAAAGCTGATACCATCTTCCTACAATATCTTAGTCTTCAACTTAGGATCTGCACAATAACAATTAAATGTGGTCCCACGTGGTCTAGCGCCTTAGATTTATAAGCGGGAGATGGTGGGTTCGATCCCCGCGGCGGCAGGAATTTTCTCATCCCACGGCTCGCTGGGAAAAAAAAAATTAAATAATGAAATCATATGGAATAAGCATTATATGAAGACACACGAAGGTGAAGCAGTTTCTTGGGGGTCTGCCTTTTCTTCAAGCAGAGTTTTATTATTATTATTTAAAACTAGATTTTTTTTTATTATTATCCAGGAAAAATCTTTTATATATATATATATATATATATATATATATATATATATATATATATATATTAATTCATTTATTTATGAGCACCCGCAACTAACATGTGCTCGAAACAATTATACAGATACATTTCCAGCATATACATATATATATATATATATATATATATATATATAGGGACCGGATTCTTAGGTTTTCACCTACTTTTTTCCTTTCATCTAAACAGGATACTGATCGGGTATTTATATGATTCGCGTCTTGTAGTATGATTCCTGCAAATTTGAAAAAAACCTAAAATAACCTATTCTGGATGTTAAGACCTAAAATAACCTAAATGACGATGTAATGACCTAGACATACCTAAATTTAAAATACAAAGAAAATTTGGTGTGAGAATTGTATTTATTAATTCTTTCCGCTCATAGAAGTGTGTTTCGTGTCTTGTTTAAACCTCTTTGGGTGTATAGGTAGGTTACAGAGTTACAGGAAGGTTATTGCCAGCGCTTTATTATGCTGAACACTTTCAAAAAATAAAAAAGTTGTGTACGCTTTGGACATTAATGAAGCAGCTGCCATTTGAATGCACTCGCATTTCTAAAAGCACATTTCTCGGACCTTCAAAGTATCATTGTAAAATTGGAATTGTCAACAATGGAGCTAAAAGATGTGATCGCCATTATCGACTCCGTTGTTAAAAAAGATATTCCTGGTCCAATAGGGGAAGCTTTCAACTCCAAATTGAGCAAAATTCTAAAGAGAAATCCGGGTTTTGATAAAATGAGAAATGTGTCCTCTGTACTCTCAGGTCAGCAATGTTCCATTGACGACGCATTGCCATGGAGACCATCAGCAGTCACGGCAATGAAATACGCCCCGATCACGTCTTGTGACGTAGAAAGATCTTTCTCTGCATTTAAGTCTGTTCTCAGGGACAACAGGAAAAATTTCACTGTAGAAAATCTAACAATACTTTAACAAGGGGTAATACCTATTTTAGCATCATATTTTCCCCTTTAAATGTTTCCACGATTTCATTATTTTGTTTTTAACATATTTTATGTTATTTTTTGATTAATGTATATTTTATTGAATAATTTATTTTTTGTTCTCTTTTTTAACATTGCTTTATTAATATTTTTTTTCATTTATATAGATTTAAGTCAATTTGTTTTTTAAATAAAAATTTTGTTGAATATTTGGACAACTTATTGTTCTTTATAAAAATAACTCGTATTTTATTTTTATTTCCTCATATTTTTCCCCCTTCTCAATATAGGCACTATTCTATAAAATAATGTTATTTGTTGTTTATTTGTTATTTGTTTATGTCTCAATTATGTATCTAAATATACATATTAATTTATCAATGATAAATTAATAAAAATTATAGATGATTAATTATAATAGATTGAACCTATTTTCGAACCTATTAGAGCATTTTTATCACCTAAAAAAACCTAAAATCGATTTTTAAATAAAAACCTAAAAAGACCTAATATGCCTGTTGCAAAAACCTAATTGGATGCTTATTTTATCCTAAAAATCCGGTCCCTATATATATATATATATCCCTTAATTAGTGGCGTCGGGTCATATTGACCCCAATGTATTTGTTTATTCGACCTTTGCCCTTCAAATCTTTGTATTTCAATAAATATTATTGTTTATTATTATTTATTTAAATTACTTTACCCCAAAAAAATCAATTTAAAGTTTGTTTCATTGGGCCCCCGACACCATTAGTTATGGAAGAAAAAGCACGCCACTAATTAAGGGATATATATATATATATATATATTTGCGGTTGAGGAAAGTTGACAAAGGATGATAGATAGAACTTAGTGTCGGATAGAGGATAAGTAAGAAGATAAGTCGCAGGAAAGTACTTAAGTAAGCTCACAATGCTTTGTGGAATGTCTTCACTATCTAGGTCAAGGAGAACAGGCACATACTCTAGTAGGAATTCCCTATGTGAGCTGATAACAGGACCTGAAGCACTGATAACATGACTAGAACTACTGATAAGAGCTGTACTACTGATAAGAGAGTCCTGATGAGGAGAGGAAGTATTTTCCCGACAATAACTCCAAGAGAAGGAGGGGGGGGGCTCTTCCTTTTGAATGCACCCCCTCGCCTTTTCAGAGAAAAATAACATCCTTTCGCTCTGATAAAGCCTTTCCTTATATTTCTCTCTTTTCCGAGAACCTTCTTATGACAATTAAATCTCTCGGGCTGTCACTTCCGATTTTAGCCAGTTAAAGGGCTGTTACTTATCAAGTTGACTTGAAGAGGCTTATAAAGCAAAAAAAAAAAAAAACATAATAAAATAAACCTTTAGAAAGATAAAGTTACAAGTCACAAAATGACGGTAAGATAAAACTTGAAACAGGGCACAATTGCTTTTCCTAAGATACCTGTTTTTTTTTCCTTAGACTAATCAATTTTTCAAAAATGTCTTTTCTCCGCTAGGTTACGGAATTGATATTAAAAATTTTGCCAAGAATACACAATTTTTTAAACCAGTTGTATTACCTACAGATATAGCTACAAACAATTTTTTCGAAAAAAAGAAAAAGAAGAAATTTAGTATGTTTCATAACATCACCCGAGTTAACTTGGGCTTAAAAAAGGCAGCTAAATAAGAAAAAAAAAAAAAGACAAAAAAACAAAAATGAACAATAGCACAATCTAGAGCAGGCTACACACGGTCATGCAGGCCTGTCAGTGAGACCAGTACAGTCCGCCGGAAAGCCGTTCGCCTCAACGTGTATATATTATGGCCGCCTGGACAGTTTTAACTGACAGGCCGTCTGGAATATATACACGCTTCAGGTGGAATGTTCAGGCCTAACTTACAGGCCTGCCTGGCCGTGAGTAGCCTGCTCAACAAAGTACACAGACTCTAGGGGTGCCCAAAAACGGAGAATATGAGACTTTTTTTTTTTTTGTGTGTGTTATCAACATTAGGGCTATTATCGCCGGGCTGTCTACCCGTTATATTCGTTTGGAGAACGGCACAATACTGGTCAAAAAACATAAATGAACCAACTTGCTGGTTTTAATCCAACAAGAGATAACTAAGATTAACCGATAAAAATCTTCGCAGACGGCTTTACGTTTATTGAAGTTTGACGCTTACCACCAAATCAGTCATGTATTTTTTTTTTCTTTTATTACTATTTTTTTTACGGCGCATCTACATCTAGGTCATTAGCGCCGACATCCAGAGTGCAGCGAGCAATTTTTCCAGGGAGCCATGAGATGAGGGGTTGTAGCCCCCCCCCCCCTGAAATTTTGATATAATCAGTAAACATGTGTCATAAGAAGCTCAAAATGAATTAAAGAAACGTTTTAGTTGGCTAGGCTATTAGAAGTTCTAGGTTTTTAATATTCCATACCCCCAATCCCACTTGAGCTCCCACCCCGAAATTATTTCCCATATACGCCCCTGTTTCCTATAGGTCTTAACGAGCCTTCGGCTAAATTTATGAAAACTAACAAATTGCATGTTATAGTAAAAACTAGTTAGTTATTCCATTACTCCTCTTATGTATGGTTAAATTCAGGCTCCAATACAAAAAATACAGCAAGTTCGGTAAATTTATTAATGAAATCAGGTGGAAAAGATTAGGACGGGCAGGAGGCGAAATTCGATTTGGGGTTGATTGGGATTAAGACATACATATGTATGGGATGGTGTTGGTCATGGGGGGGGGAGGGAGCGAATTACCACATTCTCAATTTAACCCCCTCTTCCATCCCGAGGGTCTTACACTATCCGATTATATCTAGTGACTAAATTGCTGGACGTTGGCTGTTGGACTTCTCGTAAATGGAGTTATATTTTGGGTTCATAGCTCGAAATCTATTGTTAAAATCGTGATGGAAGATAACTATTTGACAGACACATTTTGAAACATTGGGAGAAGTGTGTAAGCTGACAGGTTTATTACCAGTACAAATAACTTTTGACGTAGGAACCAGTGTTGGGCAAAAATCATTCTGAATAATGAATAAATCTGTTATTTCGTTCTGAATAATGAATATTAGCATAAATATGCTTTAGTGGTGACTAAAGTGGAAAAAACCGTTCGCGCAAGCGTAGGAGCCATGTACGAAAAAAGAAGACTGTATGTGTCACAAAAAAGTGTCCGCAGGCGTTTTTCACTCATTATTTAGTCAATTCAATAAATAACGTAACTTTTTATTTGTTTTTCATGATTGAATAACAATGATAAATTGAATGAAAATTTTGTGTCGAATAAAAATTTATTTATTCGAATGAAACAATTTTTTGAATGAAATTGATTTACTTGACTGAAATTTTTCGTTAAATACAAGTGATTTATTTTAACAATCTTTTCTATTAAAAATGACTAAAGTTCATTAGACGTTTTCTTACTTTTAATGAAAACTATTTATTTAAGTGATGTTCTTTAGTGAACTTAAAGAATCTGAGTTTGTTATTCCATGTAACACATTATTTTAAATGTATAAAAATAATGAATGAAGAATGAAAAATAATAATTATTCATTAAATAAAAACAAATCTTATTCAAAAAAATTTATTGAATAACGAGCCAGCCCTTTTATTCATAGAATAAACAATAAATCAGTGGATGAATAATTTATTCAATGAATGAATTCTTATTCAATACAAACTTATTTGATTGATTATTGAATAAAACATTTATTCAATATTGCCCTAATCTGGTACGAACTTATCAGAAATATAAATTATAAAAATTGAGAGCATTACTCACTGGATAAACGAAACGTTCGACTCACCTGAAACAAAAGAAAAAAATATACATTTACTTAACTAGCGAGTAAGAAATATTATACGTATAATTTATCATTATGTCCATTATTTATTTAAATTTTAACGTCCATTTATTATTAACTACGAATTTTAGGACGGGTTGTCTATAGGTTACCACCCTTTTCTAGCCAGGATAGGGGTGATGCCTTTTCTTTTTTCGAAAGAAAAGCCACCAGCCCTAGTGGGAAACGAACCCACGACCTTTGGCACTGAGTGTTAAGAGCTCACGCTTTAACCCTCACGGCTACCGGGTCTCCTTATGTCCATTAATGAAACTTAATAAAAAATATACATTTACTTAACTAGCGAGTATGAAATATTATACTTGTAATTTATCATTATGTCCATTAATGAAACTTAATAAAAAATATACATTTACTTAACTAGCTAGTATGAAATATTATACTTATAATTTATCATTATGTCCATTAATGAAACTTAATAAAAAATATACATTTACTTAACTAGCGAGTATGAAATATTATACTTACAATTTATCATTACGTCCATTAATGAAACTTAATAAAAAATATACATTTACTTAACTAGCGAGTATGAAATATTATACGTATAATTTATCATTATGTTCATTAATGAAACTTAATAAAAAATATACATTTACTTAACTAGCGAGTATGAAATATTATACGTATAATTTATCATTATGTTCATTAATGAAACTTAATAAAAAATATACATTTACTTAACTAGCTAGTATGAAATATTATACGTATAATTTATCATTATATTCATTAATGAAACTTAATAAAAAATATACATTTACTTAACTAGCTAGTAGGAAATATTATACGTATAGTTTATCATTATGTTCATTAATGAAACTTAATAAAAAATCGTCCTAGGAGTCTCCAGCTTGAATTGATGAGTGATCTTGCTCCAATGATCATAAACATATACTGATAATACTGATCGTTTAAATAATTATATTTGCAGCATATATATATATATATATATATATATATATATATATTTGTTTAAGCGGGCGGACAGCAGTTCCTATTGCTTACCGAAGTTGATCACCACGCCTCGTTGATTGGCCTTACAAACATATATTAAAATAAAAAGTTGTGACAGAAGTCGGCTGTGAGAACTATAATTGTGAAGTTTAAACAATTATAGTTCTCACAGCCGACTTCTGTCACAACTCCTTAAAAGTATCAGAAAATATTTACATTATTCATAATTCGAGAAGGAATAGAATTGGAGGAACCTAGCAAGGACTATAGCGCTCAAGAGTGAGTGAGTGATTAATAATACAAAAACAATAAAAAAAAAAATAATTCTACATATAATAGATACTTTTTTTTTTTAAATTCCATAATTTTTTATTTATTTTCATTGATTCTAGAGAGTTGATATTTGTTGTTGTTTTTATGCTCCACATTATTATTATCTCTCTGTGTTCTGAATTTAACACTTTAGCTGTTTGGTCTATACCAAGCTTTTTTTTGTAAATTTTAGTTTTCTTTTTATTTTATTTTATTTTTTTTTCTACGGCGCACTGGATGAAAATAGAAAATGAAAAATACACATATTTACTTTGTTGAATAATTGATTTATTAAGTATAGCAATAAAAATAATAGACCATGATTGGTGTTGAAAAGAGAACAGACCTTATTCGGGTGTGGTATATGTAGATTGTGCCCTGAAGTGGGGTTACCCTTCTCACGCCTCTTGTGTTCCAAGGGCTAAGGTTTACCTACATGCACCACTTCTTCAACCCACTTCAGGTCTACACAAACACACAACAGAGGCCCTGTAACCTGGGGATTTTGCGGAGGAAATCATACCTCGATGGATTTATGTTTTCCGAATGTGATTTAATTTTTTTTTCAATTATTTTTTCTGCTGGAATGAAATATGTGTCGTTTTTCCTTTATTGCCCTCTGGCTTTTTTTTTTTAAAAGGAATTCACTTGAAATTAATTTTTTTCATAACGGGAAATTATTAGTTGTTTGTATTATTTATTCCAATTGACCATTTTTTGCCTATAACAGAATCATGTTTTTTTTTTCAATGAGAAAAAAAATAAATGGAAAAACAACAAAACATACTTTATATTATCGCACATGTATCAGCAGCCATGGCTGGTCTGCTTCAAGCGACTCTTATTGTTTTTTTGCCTCCCATGGTTGATGATCAATTTATACCAGATGAGGGCTCTGATTAATTTCATGAGTAATGACAAATGATTAAATGAGTAATCGAGATGTAACTACCGATTGATGATTGATCAGTCATATTTCTCCATGAATAATGAGTGAGGACTAACTGCTTTCTAGCCTATGATTGATGATTAATGATTAAACATGCTTTGACTAATGATTGATGATTAATGAATAACCTTACTCAGATTAATTATTAAACACTAAAAATGGCCTTGTTTTATGATTGATGATTAACTGGTTCATGAAGAAATTCCAAAGCCCAATGTATAGATAGTATGTGTAAACAGCTTGGTATTAGCCTAATACTAAAATTATTTACAACGTTAGTCATGTCAATCATTAGTACTGACTATCAATGATTGACGAGTAATGATTGATTGATGACTAACTTCACATATGATTAATGTGACCTATGATTGATGAGTAACTCGAGTTGAGATTAACTTATTTTATTCCATGATTGATTAGTCATAAGTAAAATTTAATCGATTTGTCAATAATTTAGTTCATTTGTCCCCTACTCTGATTTATACGTCACATAATTGGTTTAAAGTAAATGATGTAAATTGGATTAATTAATTTATATAACTAACATTTTATGATGTAAAAAAAATTAATCGTCGGTAAAAATCAATTTCGTTTTGAAAAGAGGCCACAGTTTTTTTTCTTTGCTTGACTTAGTTTTTAATCGGTTATATTTATTTTAATTGCAATTAAAATTCAAATGAGTATTTTAGTAAAACACTGTACGTAAATGAGAAATCTCTAATTTTTTCTTTAGAGAAGGCGGAAGGTTAATCAATAAAAATGAAATTAACATATACGTAAATTTATTAAAATTGGATCTACTTGTTTCGCAACCCCAGTTGCTTTTTCAGGAGCTTTAAAACTAGCGATTGCTTAAAGAAATTAATCAACACGTTGAAAATGTCGATGAACAAGATAATAGATTTATTTAAATTTTAACGTCCATTATTATTAATTAAAAATTTTAGAACGGGTTATCTATAGGTTACCGCCCTTTTCTAGATAGGAGAGGGCTTATGCTTTTTCTGTTTTCCAAAAAAAAAACAAAAAAACACCACCCCATAGTGGGAATCGAACCCACGACCCTTGGCACGGAGTGTTAAGAGCTAAAACCTTAACACTCACGGCCACCTGGCCTCCTGAACTAGATAATAAAACGGCTTTTGTTAACCATGCTATACAAATAAAACATATTTTTTACTTCGCAAAAGTAAAGAGCATTGGAATATGCTGTTATTGAATAATATCTATTAGATAAAACCATATATAATATAATATATAATAATATTTTAATCTATTAGATTAAATAAAATAAAATATACAAAAGGGGATTAGTTGGGAAGAAAAACAACAATACGGTTTTTGTAAAAAATCTGTATTAAGGACGTTTTGGCTACTCTTTGGTATCCTTCGTCAGCTAAAATGACAAAAACAAAGAAAATATTAACCTTTTTTTCTATTTATTAATTCTGTATTTTCTTTGTTTTTGTCATTTTAGCTGACGAAGGTAACTAAAGAGTAGCCGAAAGGTCCTTAATGCAGATTTTTTTGCAAAAAATCGCATTGATGTTTTCTTAGCCGAATCCCAACTAATCCCTGATTGCTTATCTCCTCGACGGCTAAATATCTAATCTTCATGATAAAATATACATATAGGAACATATATAACATAGGAAAAAAGTGGAGAATAAGAAAACCGAAATTAAATACTTAAATAATATATTTTTTAGCCAACGTTGAATACACCAGTTTCCGTTAATCACCGAAGTTAAGCAACGTCGGTCCTGGCCAGTACCTGATTGGGTGACCAAACACGTTATTTCATTGGATTGGGTGTCTACCCTGTTTGTCCGTTTGCCTGTTTGTTCCTTAGACAAATCCACACCGTTTGACTGTTTTTGACCAAACTTGGAACACTGGTAGGTCTTGATCCGGGAAGTCTCGAAGGCTAAGTCAAAAACGTCTACCAGCTGTCTGTCTGTACGTTCGTTCCTTATACAAATCCACACCCTTCGTCCGATTTTGAGCAATCTTGGCACACATGGCTAGGTTAAAATCATTTATAACTCACAGTTCGGAGGTCACTGGTTCGAAGCAATGAACGGGATTCCTAATTTATTTTTGATTTTATAGATACATAAAGTAGGCGTAGCATGGCACGCCGGGTAGCAGCTAGTAAATTATAAAATTAATATATGTATAGTCAAGGGACGGTTAGGATTGAGCTAGGAGATAACATCGTCAGATCTTCAGGCAAAAATCTGTATTGGACGTTTCAGCTGAACGTTGGCAGCCTTCTTCAGCGTTAAAAAATGCCTAGTGGAGGGAGGAAGACCAAGATGACATTTATGTGACCATAGTTAAATGCGGACATTTTTTTGTGCTGAAGAATGCTTCAAAAAGTGCAGCCGAAACGTGCAATATAGATTTGTGCCTGAAGATCTGACTTTTTTTCCATACCCGAATCCCTTGCCTTCGTATCACCGCAGAGGCTATCTTTATACCATCTCATTATAAATATATGTATTATTAAATAACAAAAGATTGAGAGTGTTCCCGCTATTTTATAATATTTACTGCCTATAAGAGGACTGTGAATAGCGAGGAGTGTAATAATTTAGTATTTTGATGATTTGTACTAAGGTAAAAATAACTACTTTAAATAAACTTAAAGTAAAAATAGGGGAAGTTTTTGAGTGGCACATTTCTTGGCCCGATGCTATTCTAGGCTTTACAAATGTCAAGAGAGATAACTACAAAAAAACGCTTAGATGACGCAGTTCCTGCGTGTGGGACTTCTTATACTCTATCTGCAATGATATAAGGGAATGTATCCCCCTTCCCCCCGCGCACAACTAGTCAAAACACTAAGCGGATCACCACCTTAGATAGAACAACCACCCCGCAAACAAGATACGTCAAATTTAACTTATGCTGATAAGGAAGCGAGATAATAAGATACACAGACATGAATGTGATGGCGGACAGGACGAGAGAAGAGGGGCACCCCCCCCTAGCAATATAACAGGAATTATGGTGGCCTTCTCCACCAACTGTGGATATAAAAGCGAGCCATACCTCTGCATTCTCTGTTTTATCATACACCCGCTTTGTCTCAGCACATACACACCTTATACTAGTCCTTTATCACTTTTTATCATGTTCCTGTCCTACATTCTCTAGGTTTATCACCCAATGAAATAGTCCTTCCTAGAATAAAGGGGCATTAACTATAACAATATATTATCATATATCAGTGCCGCTTGTTCTTCCCAAACCCTAGGCACTATTTTTTCTTATTTTATGTCTTCTTACCTTATTTTTCATAAAATATATTATACATAATACGAATGCAGAATTTGTCAGGCTTCGCTCGTGGTATCTTAATAAAACTATATTTTTGATTAGAAAATGAAAAATCAATCCGTCATCAGGAGTGTAAAACAAGCAGGACAGATTTAATACTAATATATATATATATATATATATATATATATATATATATATATATATACACACACAAAAGTCCATCACGCAGGAGCTGAATAACTAATATTTCCTCAGAATTTGGTTAGTGTCAAGTGCATTCCTGAACGAATATAATAACGAATATATTGCTCATAATAACGAATCTGGGGGGGTCTCCCATGGTCTAATGGTTAGCGCCTTGGATTCATAAGCGGGAGATGGTGGGTTCGATCCCCACCTCCGGCAGGAATTTTCTCATCTCACGGCTCGTTGGGAAAATTCCTCGCTGCACCCTGCATGTCGGCGCTAATGACCTGGAAGTAGATGTGCCGTAAACAAAAAATAAATAAAAAAAATAACGTATATAAATAACATAAAAACATGATTAGTTCTGCTCTTTTACATTTGTTATGAGCATCTGTTTCAATTATTAATTTTGTAATTAATTTCCTTCCAGAGTTTTGCATAGGCGTGGTCCTACTTAATAAATTTTCATCTATTGTTCTTGACAAATAATAAAAAGAACGGGATACAGTAATAGCGCAGGAAAGGAGATACAGCACCTCCTAGGGGTAGAAATCAGAACTCAACAACTCCCTCTCTCCTTGTGGGAGATTTTGGCGGGAGAATTCTATTCAAGCATAGTACAAAGTAACACCCCTCTCTCTTCCGATGGAACGATTTAGTTCATTTTTGCAACATTTTTTTCTTATTAGATACCCACATAATGAACCAATTTAGTTTATTTTTACAACACATTTTTCTCTTCATTTGACCACAACGAATACATAGTTTTGTTGAAATATAACAAAAATCACGGCTGGTATTGGCAAATAACTACTTCGGCTCCAGAGTAAGACCCCCTCCAGATGCCCCGATTTCTCTAGTTAACGAACTCAATCGTTTGATGGGTGAATACTAAATACCAAATTTCGTGGCGAAAAACAAAAACTCTAGCGTGTATCGTGTGTTAACAGACACACACACACACACACACACACACACACACACACACACACACACACACACACATATATATATATATATATATACATATATATATATATATATATATATATATATATATATATATATATATATATACTTCTTTATTGATTTAGTTATTCTGCTAATTAATCAGACATTTTTATTTTGTCTTCTAGCTGACGAAGGCTACCAAAGAGTAGCCGAAACGTCCTTAATACAGATTTTTACAAATTCGTATTGATGTTTTCCTAGCAGAATCCCTGACTGCTTAAATTTTAAAGCGATATTTGCAACCGTTTATATATATATATATATATATATATATATATATATATATATATATATATATATATATGTCCTACCTACAATAAGAACTTTGTCAAAAATGTTAAGATAATCCATTTTTGTGAACTATAATTATTGTACTAAATGTATTCTATCAATGTATGGTTATTAGAATTACTGGAAAATTAATTTTGCCAGTAGCTCGAGTCCTGTCATTTTACCTAATAAATTTCTGCGCGAATGGAGACTAATTGGCGAATAAAAATTCCGAATGTGTTTTGCCTGATGAGAGCTTATGAAATCCGCGTGACAGTTCTCCGTGACGTATAGGGCAGTACGTCATGTAACGCTGGCGTGTTTATGGCGGAGCAGGTAACAGTATGGCTGACGCTGTCAGAGTGGAGCTATTTATGGGCGCAATGAAGCGCTACGCAGGGGCATTAGGCATGAGAAGGATGGACGCAGGACGGGGAAAATGTACGCATTAGGTGTGTTTTTGATGGAAGTCCTGACAGGTTTATGATACATTCTGCAACGGAAGAAACTGCGTTATCTTAGCGCTATTCCGTGCCATTAATAAAGGTACTGAAACATTTAATGTTGAGTATTGATCCTTCGTGAAAAATATAAAATATCCAAAGAGGAAAATACTCCATCCTCTTTCTTAACGTTCTCTCTTGAAAATACTATAACCAATATTTTCTCATTTTCTTACCTTGGTTTACTAAAATGCTCATTTCAATGTTAATTGATATTAACAAAAAAAGAAATAAAAAAGGGAGGTAAACAGACAACAAAACCCCGTTTAAAAAACAAAACTAACAAATTTCGAAGTTTCAAACACTTATTTCTTCTACGCCCTTTTCAAAATTTACTTCAGAAGCAAGAAATTTTGTAAAGAATTTAGTAAACTTTCAAATGACCACCTTCCACTCACCATGATTTCCTAACCGGTTTCGAGATATCCAACGGAATTATTTTGGATTTGTGATAGACGAGAATCAGCCCTTATCAGTTGACAAAGAAGAAAAGTCCATTTATGAAAAATGTATTCCTTATTATTATTTTTTTTTAAATCACCTGTATTCCCTATTTCCGTAAAAATTGCAAAATCGAAAGTAATCAGCCTTCTCTTTGGTGCAAGAGGTTCCATGCCTTCTTTCGCACAAAATCTTTTGAAGGGATGGAACATTAAATGGGACTTTGAGTCACTGGCGGGTTGAATAATAAAATATTCTTATTTTATTCTTCAACAATATTTTTAACAAAATTTAACAAACCCCAGACCAAACTCCTCAAATAGTCAATATGTGGGTGTAGTGTGTATTACAACAACCACTTAATTTTCTTAATTCATTGTCTTTGATTGTCTAGACGACCCAAACTATGCTTTTAACATCGCCGTTGAAAGATTTTTTTTTTTTTTTTATAAACATCACTCATGACGTGATTTATTCATTTATTCATCATTATTTTACATAGGATCCTTCCTATTGATTGTACATGGGGCTATTGTTCTTATGTATGTTGTCATATTATGCATAGAACCTATATTGTAAATAGAAACTGTTGCGATTATATATAGTCATATTGTACATAGGAACTATTTTCTTCGTTTCCTTTATAATTATAAGTTTTTCTTAAAAATGTATTGTTTTTTACTAGTTAATTTTACTTTTAGCTGTATGTTATTCACAAACTTAATTGTATAATTAGATTAAAACACACAATAATGTAATTGGATTTGTAATTATGTAATATTGTAACTATTTTGTTGTTGTTATGTATTTCTATTTTATATGTGTACCTGGGCGAAACGCTGTCAATGCGGGGTGCTCATAAATAAATTATATAAAAAAAAAAAAAAAAAAAAAATATTCTATAAGGATAGAAAATTACCATTTGTACGGCTGAAGAAAGAATAACATTGAGAAAAGAAAACGAATGAAATGTAATAAATCACATGTAACCAACTGGTGGATGGTTATATGTAGGCCGTAAGCTTATTATCATTCCAAGGAGGATAAAGTGTATAAGAAAAAACATACACAAAAGAAGATTTTTCCTAGGAATGGTATGAAAGCTGTACGGCTGAAGAAAGAATAACATTGAGAAAAGAAAACGAATGAAATGTAATAAATCACATGTAACCAACTGGTGGATGGTTATATGTAGGCCGTAAGCTTATTATCATTCCAAGGAGGATAAAGTGTATAAGAAAAAAGATACAAAAAAGAAGATTTTTCCTAGAAATGGTATGAAAGCTGTACGGCTGAAGAAAGAATAACATTGAGAAAAGAAAACGAATGAAATGTAATAAATCACATGTAACCAACTGGTGGATTGTTATATGTAGGCCGTAAGCTTATTATCATTCCAAGGAGGATAAAGTGTATAAGAAAAAACATACACAAAAGAAGATTTTTCCTAGGAATGGTATGAAAGCTGTACGGCTGAAGAAAGAATAACATTGAGAAAAGAAAACGAATGAAATGTAATAAATCACATGTAACCAACTGGTGGATGGTTATATGTAGGCCGTAAGCTTATTATCATTCCAAGGAGGATAAAGTGTATAAGAAAAAAGATACAAAAAAGAAGATTTTTCCTAGAAATGGTATGAAAGCTGTACGGCTGAAGAAAGAATAACATTGAGAAAAGAAAACGAATGAAATGTAATAAATCACATGTAACCAACTGGTGGATTGTTATATGTAGGCCGTAAGCTTATTATCATTCCAAGGAGGATAAAGTGTATAAGAAAAAACATACACAAAAGAAGATTTTTCCTAGGAATGGTATGAAAGCTGTACGGCTGAAGAAAGAATAACCTTGAGAAAAGAAAACGAATGAAATGTAATAAATCACATGTAACCAACTGGTGGATGGTTATATGTAGGCCGTAAGCTTATTATCATTCCAAGGAGGATAAAGTGTATAAGAAAAAACATACACAAAAGAAGATTTTTCCTAGGAATGATATGAAAGCTGTCGCCAAATTTGGTCAGCCATGAGTTGGACATGACTGTTTTTCATTCAGACCCGAAAACTTTTCAAGTCCGTTAATACCAGAGTTGGGCATAATTTTATTTATAAATAAAAATACGAATTTATTCGTACTTCATATATTTGTGAATATGAATATAAATAAATTCGTACTTCATATATTTGTGAATACGAATATAAATAAATTCGTATTCATAAGTGTGAATACGAATTTATTTTTATTCACATATATTAAATATAAAAATACAAACACAATTTTATTCGCAAATTTTTCTGCGAATAAAAATAAATTCACAGAAAAAATTGTAAATAATCACAAAAAATGTGAATATTTAAAAAAAATCGAATGATTAAAAAAAAATTACATTAAAATATACGAATAAAAATGTATTCACATTATAATTTGCGAATAAAAATTTATTCACAATAAAATTCTCAAATAAATTATGAATTTATTCGTATTAAGATGATATTACGAAAGTTATTGAAGGATTTAGATTTTTTGTTGACTCCACCGCGAGACCACCAGCCATGCTGCAGGGACACAATTTGTCATCTGTACCTCCGTAAAAAAAAAAAAAAAAAAAAAAAAAAAAAAAAAAAAAAAAAAAAATCGGCACCTTCAATAACTTTCGTAATATCATTTTAATACGAATAAATTTATAATTTATTTGCGAATTTTATTGTGAATAAATTTTTATTCACAAATTATAATGTGAATAAATTTTTATTCGTATATTTTAATGTGATTTTTTTTGTAATCACTTGATTTTTTGTAAATATTCACATTTTTTGTGATTATTTACAATTTTTTCTGTGAATTTATTTTTATTCGCAGAAAAATTTGCGAATAAAATTTTATTTGTATTTTTATATTTAATATATGTGAATAAAAATAAATTCGTATTCACACTTATGAATACGAATTTATTTATATTCGTATTCACAAATATATGAAGTACGAATTTATTTATATTCGTATTCACAAATATATGAAGTACGAATAAATTCGTATTTTTATTTATAAATAAAATTATGCCCAAATCTGGTTAATACATATATTTTTCTAATACTTCTTCAACTCCTCAAGCAACCAACATTTACGTTAAACCTCTTAAACAAGTTTCAACTGAATCAATCGTTTTTTGAATACCAAAACTGAAAATTAGCCGGGAAAAGTAGTTGCATGAATTTTTCTCATAAACGGTTACAAATCATCGATACAAATGCAAAGTATCGAATGTGAAAATCACCACTTTCCAGAGTGAAAAAACGTTTATTCATTACTTTGCTTTTGGACACTCAAATAGTCAGCAGATTCTTCTTTTTGACAGTGGTTACTTCCCACTTTCACTGAGTGAACTCAGATTCAAGAGTTTGCCGTCCATCAGTCCAACAGCAATCAGTAAAGATTGGAAATGAAAAATGCGTTTTTTCACATTCGATACTTTGCATTTGTATCGACGAAATATCACTTTAAAATTTAAGGAGTCAGGGATTCTGCTAGAAAAACATCAATACGAATTTGTAAAAATCTGTAAGGACTACTCTTTGGTAGCCTTCGTCAGCTAAAAGACAAAATAAAAATGTCGAATTAATAAACAGAATAATTAAATCAATAATGAAGTAAGGTAGATCTAAAAATACCAATCACTTATAAATGCAGTTTGTTATTAACACCTGTTTGTTAATGTTTGTTATTATTTGCTCCTTCACTTTGGCAAAGATTTATGGACACCATGTTGCAAGGAGTTGATGGAGTCGCATGCTTTTTCGACGATATAATAGTCCAGGGCTCGACGTTCGAGGAAACATTAGCCAGGCTCAAGACGGTGTTGAACCTCATCAGAAAATATAACCTCCGCCTAAACAAGGATAAGTGCAGTTTCTTTCAAACAAGTATAAAATATTTAGGCCATATTATAGATGAGAATGGGCTTCATAAATGTGGGGATAAAACTGAAGCAATTGAAAAAAACCCCAATCCCTAGGAACGTAAGTGAATTAAGAACCTTCCTAGGTATGGCAACTTACTATAGTAAATTTATCCCAGGATTTTCAACCATCGTACACCCATTGTGTCGATTACTTCAGAAAGGACAAGACTTCAGGTGGACAGAAGAATGTCAGAAGAGTTTCAGGACATTGAAGAAAAAAATCACGAGTGAAAGGGTGTTGGTCCATTTCAACCCCAACTTTCCTCTCATACTAGCAACGGGCGCATCACCAGTTTCGGGGTTTGATTATACCATACGGTACAGACGATCCGAAGAACATGGAAATGCTGATTATTTGTCAAGGTTTCCAGTGGAGCATTGTAATAGGAATAGTGTGGATGATCAAACTGTAGTACTTCAGTTAAATCAAATAGGAACTCTTTTAATAGACAGGAAGGTGGTTGCAAAGGAGACTGACCAAGATCCAGAAATAAAAGAAGTCATGTCTGCTTTAAAGAAGGGAACCAGTTTGAAGAAATTTGGAATGAATGACAACGAGTACACTCAGGAAAGTGGATGTATTCTCAAGGCACCGAGAGTCGTTATTCCGAAATCACTTAGAGGTGAGGTCTTGAAGGAACTACACATTGGGCACCTAGGGATTGTTAAGATGAAGTCATTAGCAAGGAGGTACTGCTATTGGCAAGGGATAGATCGGGATATTGAACTGCTAGCTGGATCTTGTAATCAATGTTGCCTGAAGAGAAATCAACCTCCGAAGTGTGAACTCCATCCTTGGGAGTCTCCTACAGGTCCCTGGCAACGAATCTACATCGATTTCGCTGGTCCTTGTTTAGGGGGTATTTATTTCTTCATTGTAGTCGATGCTTTCACTAAATGGGTAGAGGTTATACCCACGAAAACTACAACATCCAGTTGATGCAATAAGGAACTGTTATCGCTTTTTACTACCTTTGGAATTCCATATGTTTTAGTTTCAGATAACTCAAGACAATTTACCTCTCATGAATTTCAGGAATTTTTGATACAGAATGGAGTGGTACATAAAAGGTCTGCTCCATTCCATCCAGCTACGAATGGGCAGGCTGAGAGATTTGTGCAAACAATTAAAAATTCCTTGTATGCCATGCAGAACGAGAAGGGGAATATACACTGGAAACTTTCCCGTCTCCTCATGCATTTACGAGAGGCTCCTAGTGCTACCGGAAGTTCTGCTTACAAACTAATGTTTGATAGACAAATAAGGTCAAGACTTGCGGTTATGTTCAAAACCAAAAACGGGGAACCACTGGAAATGAAGCAAGCTCGAGAGGATGAAACAAGAGCCAGAAGATTTCAGGTTGGGGACCGCGTTCAAGCTCGGAACTATACAGACAGACACAAAAAGTGGAGTTTTGGTATTGTTGTGGCAAAGACTGGTGACCTCCATTATGAGATTAAGATAGATAAGGGACCCATTTGGAGGAGACACGTTAATCAAATGCTACCCACAAAATTTAAGGGGGAGGATTGATATGTCTTCTCAGCTGTAATTGTTGCTATGGTTACAGATTTCTTTTGTTAACAATTGAATTGCTTTGTAAGAGTCAGTGAAAAAAGAATATAGTAATGTTTTGGTTTACTTGAAGTGTTCTTTATTTTAATGTGGTAAAAACATAACAACACCAATAAGTAAAAGAACATTTAAGGGGTTAACATAGTTAATGGGTAATACTACCTTATAATTTTTTTAAATTTTTTTAATGGGCTAAAATTCTTCCCTAACTAATCAAAAATTATACCTTAGAGTGAATATGTGAAGAAAATAATTTTAAATTGGCAAAAGATACGATTTTCCGATGCCGAGTGAACGCGATGTTGGTTTTTGAGCGAGCTTCGATTGGCCCCTTTTTAATTGCTAAGTGTTCGGTGTTCGTTTATTAAAACGAATACTTTTAGATTTTTGAGCAGATATTTTGAAACCATGATTTTTCATCCACAGATTGATTTTGTTTAGAGCCTCCTGCATACATTCATATAGATAATCTATATTTTCACCTACGGAGTAAATTATTATGTCATCAGCAAATAACATAATTTGTATCTCCCTAGAAATTTCTCTTCTTAAGCCATGCATGGCTAACAAAAATAATTTTGCACTGGAGACGCCTCCCTGTATCACACCATTTTCCTGACTAAACTCATCAGAGTATATTGAGCCAATCCTAACCTGAAAAGTCCTTGAATTGAGGAAGTTCTCGAAAAACTTCAACATATTCCCGTCTATCCCACATTTGCTTTAATTGTGATACCCAGTTGTAAGTCGGTCGGTTTGTCTGGGCTTTATCAAGTGATAATAGTATGTTAATATTTTGAAAATATATTGCTTTATAATGATTAGCATTCTGATTGAATAGTATTTATGCTTCCTACTACCTGATATAGTAAAATAGTAAATCGAACTAGTCATTCCTGAACGAGAGACATAGCCGAATTGCTAATCGATTATCCATAGAGGTATGGAAAAGCGAGGAGGATCAGTGCTGCTCCCTGTGGAGAATTTATCGCCTCCGTGTTGCATTCTTCCGTTCTATCCCCCCCCCTGCTTTTCCGGGCTTAATTTCCATCGCTTTTTCGGGGCCCGCAATAAATTCTAGACCCACTCTCCTTCGAGCTAAACCTCCTTTACATTTTATCAATGGGAAATCGCTCTCTAAGCTCATTCTAAGCCGCATAATACACTCTAACCCAAATACATTTTATGTCTTTTCCTACTTAAAAAAAAAGAAAAAAAAAAAAAAGAAAAAAAAAAAAAGAAAAGCTTTCTGATCTTCCTTCGACTTCTCTTCTTAAAAAAAGTTAAACATTCTAAAGCTGAAAATAATTTTAATAAAATATTTTTATTAGAGGCCTAATTTTCTTTTACATCATACTTTTTTTTTTACATTAAGAGGAGATCGTTGACCTTTGGTGATGCGAAGGTAGAAATTGTCAGCGTTCGGTCGTTGTTTCTTAAAAAAACTACATTTTACATGTGAAAATGGATTTTATTGTGATTTTTCCAGGAAGGACGAATTACTGCTTTTAAGTCCCCAAGCCTCCTAAAATTTGAGAGAATTTATATATATTTTGGGTCATTTATATTCATAAATAAGCATCATTATAAATATGTCATAAATATTATAAATTAAGGGCTATAGCCATAGCTTAAATTAGAGGAAGACCGTTACTGGTTAAGGACCTACATGGGTAACATGGATACAGAAATAAAATGAGCAAAAACATTGTGCCTATGCCTCACGGATACGGAATCATTTCTGATTGTGGTTTATCAAGGTATGTTTGGGGAAAGGAGTGGGTGGGGAGGAGTTTGAGGAGCCATTAAGTTAAGGGTGGTAGTAGAGAATCAAAGGATAGAAGGGGGTATCATAAAACTGTGATGATAATGGAAGGGAGATGAAGGGTTTTTAGCGCGGTTCCTCCCTCCCTCCATAGGGAGGAACCCCGCTTATAAGGTTGATCTCATGAAACAATCCGGAAGTGCCGACTAGAAAATTTGGCGTTTCAGAACCCCTAGAGACCGAAAATAACGGTGGATCAAAATTGTATATATATATATGGATTATTCGAACTTCGATAATTCGAAATCGTCTTTAATTCGAATATTTCTCTCGGTCCCTAGAATTTAGGGCGTAAACAATGTAAAAAAATCGAGGTTAATTCGAATAAAATGTTGGATAATTCGAATTTTTTACGAGTCTGTGCCTCCACTGGGAAGTGGACAGAGAGGCGGTCGATTTTAAATCTTGTGAAAATATTCTCCCTTCGGGTAAGAAGGATAGTAAGATAAGGATGTAGGGGTTCCGGGACAAGAAGCGCGGCGGTCTCATAGTCTAATTCTTGGACTCAAGGAGTTCTGCGAAGTGGTGGGTCGCGCTTCCTCCCTTCCAGGGGTTGTAGTTACATACACCATCCTGTCGTTTTATCCTAGAACTCCCTCCCACCATCCGTCCCATCTTCATTTCTTATTCAGTTATAAGTCAGTCAGGGCCTAGATCTGATTAATTGCTTGTGCCTCCGATTTCTGGTGTACGGTGCAGTTCTGTGAGTATTTAAGATGTCAAAGCCTAGAAGTTATAAAACGTTAACGTTGTGAGAGAAAATAGATGCGATTCAAGAAGTTGAAAAGGGAATAAGGAATAAATCTGAAATTGCTAAGGACTTTGGAATTCCTCCCAACACTTTACCAACTTACCAGAAAAATAAAGAAAAAAATCTTGCCCATGGAAATGACTTTTTTTCAAAACAATAGTCTTTTATTTTTACTTTTTTGATAAATTATTTATTACTTGGGGGGGGGGCGAGGTTAGCTCAGTAGTAGAGCACTCGACTAATGAACTGGAGGACCACGTTCAAAACCCGAGCGCGCACTAAAGATTTTTTCTTCTAGTGCTGCCGTTCGAGGGTTGGATTTGGGGTCCCAGATCGTCCCTAGGCTCACCCAGCCTTTAATTAATAATGGGTATCTTGGGTGCTAATGACTCTAGCAGTCGAACCAGCCATGGGGAAAATCAGGCGGCCGGAGCATAGTATTGACCACACTATCTCCCTAGTGTGCCGTATGGTCAGGAATCGGATACCTCTACAGCATCTGCCCCTCTGGGCCCTTGTGGCCTGTTACGGGACTGATTTTTTTTTTTTTTTTTGATTTATTACTTGTGTACATAATCATTTGAAATGTTTGTTATTCTTTTTATAAAACGTATTTTTTTTTTTTTAAATAATTGAAAATATGAAGTTCGATTTTTTAGTCCTTTATTTTCAAAAACTTTTGTAATTCGAATTTTGGATAATTCGAACTTTTTTTATCGGTCCCTAGGGGTTCGAATTATCCAAGTTCTACTGTATATATACATATATATATATATATATATATATATATATATATATATATATATATATATATATATATATATATATGTCTGTTCGCGGATTTCCGGCGTCCCTAATGGACCGATTTTGATGAAATTTGGAACAAAATCCGTCGTCCAATTTGAAAGGTCAAGTTCGTTAACCTGCAAAATCCGCCCAGTGGAAGATGGCGTTTGGGGCGAAATGCGCGCAAAAAAATCGTAACGCTTACGTTTTTGAGTTCATGTGCTTGTAAGTACTCGTTTTATAGGCTTCTTGGGCAAGTAAAACGAATGAAACCATTTTTAAGGCGATAGCTTTAACCGTTTCCGAGATAATAGGAAAAATAGTTGTTACATCAAGTTTTTCGTTTGGTTACTTAGAATCATGGGATTCGGTTAAAATATTTTCTGCATGTTTAAATTCCATACATACAAAGATGTGTAAATTTTGGTTACGTTTGGAGTTAAGGAAGAATTAGAATAAAATATTTTATTAGGAGACAAGAAAAGTTTTGGGAACTTCGCATATTTTCCTTAATATCTCGAAAAAATTTGGGAAATCGTCATAAGTGGATAGAAACTATTCAAAAGCTTACTAAATTCTCTATAATTAATATTCTGAGAAGATTTTCGATTAGTCGATGTCAATCGGAGAAAACGGTGATGAAAACTTTGAATGTGTTCTTTTGAACGGGTTTTCGTAGTTGTTTAGCTCACTTTTTAATTGTTTGTTTTAAAATTGTATTTATTTTATGAAACATTTAGAAATTATAAACATTTTGATAGTTTTGAATACATTGAACAATGAAATAAAAATTTCATTTCTGTAGCAGTGGAGCCTGGCCTGGAGGCTCTTGGGTGTTCCAGGTATAAGGGTACGCTGCTGGCACTTTGTCACCGGTCCGTCTAGGTCATTCCATCGGGTTTTAGGTAATATCATCCAGAATAGGTTTTTTTACAAGACGCGAATCATATAAAAAATCGATCTTTATCATGTTCAGGAGAAAGGAAAAAAAATACGTGAAAACCTAAGAATCCGGTTCCGAGTAATATCTGCTTCTATTCTAAGTATAGAAAATGACACTAGGGATATGAATGGAACCGCGCTTAGATGATGCAGTTCCTGCGAGTCGGACTTTTTACTACTTATCGGTATTCAAGGATACAATTTTCATGTAAATAAACGGATTTCGGCGCTAATAGCCAAATAGTTTATGCGCCGTTAAAAAAAAAAAAAAAATAAAAATAAAAAAATAAACGGATTGCATTCATATTTAAAAAAAAAAAGTCCGTCTCGCAGGACCTGCATCATCTTAGCGCGGTTCCGTTCATATCCCTAGTCTAATTTGGAAAGATTAAAATAGAAGCAGTTATTATTTTGGTTCCACCAGTCTTTTTTTTTTTTAATTAATTATTATAATGGCGTGTCAACCCTTGAGGTCACTAACGCCATTCCTGTGAGTAGTAAAGTCTTGAAAGGTCATGATTTACAATCTCACCTGGAAGGGTCGGCTACACTAGAAACGGACCCGCTTGTGACAAGGTCTTGGAATCCTGGAAATCTTTATTTCTGACAATAAATTGTTTTTGTTATTTTACTTAACCAGTTTTATTGTCAAATACATTATCCAACTATAAGCAACTAAAAAATAACAAGGAATAAAACAGACAAAAAGAACCATTCGAATAAACGAAATCAATTAATTTAAAGTTTTAAGCACTTATTTCTCCGATTGACATCGCCTAATTAAAATTTTCTTCAGAACCTTTTTTGTAGATCATTTAGTAAGCTTTCGAATGGTAATCTTTCGCTTCACAAGATTGTCAACGGTTTTCGAGATACTAACGAAAGTATACAAAGTTACCAAAACTTTTTTTGTCTGTTAATAAAATATTTTATTCTAACCCTTCCTTTACTCTAAACGTAACAAAAATTTCTACATATTAGAGTTGATGAAATTCGAACATGCAGAAAATGTTTCAATTGTATCCCATAATTCTAAGTACCAAAATCAAAGACAAACAACCCTCCCTAGGAAGGACGCTAGGCAGTTTAAAAGCTATATCTTGGAAATCCATATCTCTAACATTAAATTGTTTTTCTTATTTTTCTTAACCTGTTTTATTTTCAAATACATTATCCAACTATAAGCAATTAAAAAGTAACAAGGAATAAAAAAAAGACAAAAAGAACAGTTCGATTAAGTGAAATCAATTACTTTAAAGTTTTAAGCTCGTATTTCTCCGATTGACATCGCCTAATCAAAACTTTCATTAGAACCTTTTTTTTAGAACATTTAATAAGCTTTCTAATTCTTCCGTTTACCAAGATTCTCGACCTTTTTCGAGATATTAAGGAAAGTAAACAAAGTTACTAAAGCTTTTTATGTCTGTTAATAACATATTTTCTTCTAACCCTTCCTTAACTCCAAACGTAACCAGAATTTCAACATATTAGTTTTGATTTTTTTTGCGCGAATTTCGCCCAAACGCCATCTTCCAGTAGGCGGATTTTGCTGATTAACGGACTTGACCTTTCAAATTAGACGAAAGATTTTTTACCAAATTTCATCAAAATCGGACAATTCGTCTGGGAGCTACAGAGCGAACAAACAAATATATATATATATATATATATATATATATATATATATATATATATATATATATGTATATATATACAAATTTGAACCACCGTTATTTTCGGTCTCTAGGGGTTCGGAAACGCGAAATATTCTAGTCGGCATTTCCGGATTGTTTCATTGTATCAACCTTATAAGCGGGGTTCTTCCCTATGGGGGAGGGAGGAACCGCGCTAAAATATCCCATAACAGGCCACTAGGCGACAAGGCCGAACCACCGTTATTTTCGTGATCTATGAGTCCTGAAACATGAAAGTTTCTAGTTGGCACTACCGGATTGCATCGGGAGGTCGACGTTATAAGCGGGTTTCCTATCTATAAAGGGAGGGTGGAAACGCGCTAAAACACAAAAAGAAACAACGATACTTCACTACAACGTAAGATTGAGATGAACGTGCTGTGAGGTTGAAGTAGAAGGAGCAGAGAGAAACAAATACCCCGTGATAATCCTTGAGCCGTACAACCCTCTCCAGCTGTATTACAAATAGGTGTAATATTCATCCGAGTCTTGGGCTTAACGCCATCTCATTCTACGCCATATTACTGTTTTTGAGGGGTGGTATAACAACTGCCAGGGGGGAATCCTCATGCATCCATCTTGGTTTCTTTAGAATATCTTTATTTTACTCCACATAGGCTTTTTATTGCTGAGGACTTTAAATGTTGTGTATGAAACTTGAAATGTGCAGTTGAAGACAAACCGCTGATGGTGTTCTTCAAATGGATGAAGTAATTTTCGATGAGGCGGAAAAGTATAGGCACTTAATTCTCCGAACTGTTGGTTTCGTTGCTTTTGATGGTTCTTCAAGTTTGTTGCTTTTGATGGTTCTTCAAGTTTGTTGCTTTTGATGGTTCTTCAAGTTTGTTGCTTTTGATGGTTCTTCAAGTTTGTTGTCCTTAGTTGTTTAATTATTTGTTGATTTGAATTGGATTTTAGCAGTGAAATGAATTCGTCAGTAAAACAAGAAAGATTTTTTGTGATAAATCTTTCCGAATGAAAGTCGAGGAGGTCGAGTGAATAATTTTCGCTAATGAACATTTTCTGTGCATACTAGCACTTGAAAATTCATTTTTATTGACGTTTTCGTTGGAGTAGGTGTTAAATGTTTTCACAAAATATTTTTATTTTAGGTGTATTACAATGCAAATATAAACTTTGTATTGTGTTATGTAATGATATGGCTAGCCACGCATCATATGTTCCTAGTTGCCATCCAAACTTCCTTGTTATGAAGGATTCTTACGATGACCTGGAGTTTAACTTTAATCGTTAAACCTCGAGTTGTGGAGAACGATTTTTCGAGGAGGGAAAATATACTTTGATATTACTCTCAATTACAATAATAATTATAATAATTATTGTTCACTTCATTCACGAAAACTTCACTGCCTTAGTAGATCGTGGGGGCACTTTCTATTTCGACGTCTTAGTGGAGAGGATGGATTATTGGTGCTGGCTAAGAATTGGGTGGTAGGATTAGAATGCCTGATTAATTTACTATGGAAACATGTGAAGCCGGTGCGAATTATATTTTAGACAAAAGGGATTTTAGGTCCTTATAGGGTGCGAGTCGGAACATTAGGAACTTTACTATGATCCGTAGGAAATTGTTGGATTCAATGGACATTGGAATGCTTAGTTGTCTCCCATAGTTCAACTCCGTAAGTCCATATAGGTTTTGTTAGTGAGCTGTAGACAGTCAGTTTGTTATGTACGGTTAAGGGCGATGGTCGATTTACTTTAGAGTTGTCTCTAATTGTCAACTGAGTTCTTGTCGTTTGTGATTAGTATGTGCGTTCCAAATTAATCGTGAGTCAAAATAAATCTCAAATCATCGGATGGTGTTGGTTAAGGAAAATGGAAGGACAGGTTTCTCGCCAATGAGTGAAAGTTATTTTGTAGCATTTTTGGACGTTTTTCTTGATGTGCCGCTTTTGTACTACTGTTCAATTTCAGTTAGATAGATTTGTAGCTTTTGTACTACTGTTCAATTTCAGTTAGATAGATTTGTAGCTTTTGTACTACTGTTCAATTTCAGTTAGATAGATTTGTAGCTTTTGTACTACTGTTCAATTTCAGTTAGATAGATTTGTAGCTTTTGTACTACTGTTCAATTTCAGTTAGATAGATTTGTAGCTTTTGTACTACTGTTCAATTTCAGTTAGATAGATTTGTAGCTTTTGTACTACTGTTCAATTTCAGTTAGATAGATTTGTAGCTTTTGTACTACTGTTCAATTTCAGTTAGATAGATTTGTAGCTTTTGTACTACTGTTCAATTTCAGTTAGATAGATTTGTAGCTTTTGTACTACTGTTCAATTTCAGTTAGATAGATTTGTAGCTTTTGTACTACTGTTCAATTTCAGTTAGATAGATTTGTAGCTTTTGTACTACTGTTCAATTTCAGTTAGATAGATTTGTAGCTTTTGTACTACTGTTCAATTTCAGTTAGATAGATTTGTAGCTTTTGTACTACTGTTCAATTTCAGTTAGATAGATTTGTAGCTTTTTTGTGGTTTTGTTCAGGATTTATGTGTGATGAAAGGATGACTGTTTTACCTGTAGACGTGGTCGTGAGGTTATCGTCATGCGTTGGTATGATAGTAGTAAAAATATATTCGTCTGTGGCAGAAGGTCAATATTGACCTTCTGCCACAGACGAATATATTGAAAAATAGGGTCACTATCTTATAATAGTAGTAAAAATAGTACAGAATATAGGGCCGAGGACGCTACCCTGTGGAATTCCTCTAAAAATTAAGCTGCAGAGGCTGTTCCATAGAACTGCCGGACCTGGAAGAACCCGTCTGAAAGGTAAACAAGACAAGGAAAGATTAAAGTTGGATTCTAGACTTGATCGAAGGTACGTTTAAGTATTAACCAAACATATTTCAAGCTTTCCAAAACACACTGGGGATATGAAGTTGTGGAAAAACGCTGAGATGACGCAGTTCCTGCGATCCAAACTTTTATGAAGTCTTCTCGGGTCGGCGAACAGGAGTCCCATTTCACCGACGAATGACTCTGAAATCACGACAAGAGGCGAATATCGGGAGCATAACTTCCAGCAGAAAGAGGCTCCAGGTGGAGTTTATGTTGATTTTCCGGGAAAAGTTCCAATTTACAAAAGCTAACGAACTAGAGGAAGATCTCTGGAGAAGAAAGCCTTAGAAAGATGAGGGTCATTACAGGAGTCTATCGGCAGCCATCCACGGCCATTTTCCATCTACTCCTTTAGGCTTGTGTAAACCTACAATCTTTCTCAATAAATCCTCAAAGAGCCTTCATACTCTTTCTTAATCCAAGATTGGCTCAGTTTTGTTTGGGTTATACTTATGCTTAAATATCAATTAGATAACTTTATGGAGTGAATCTTTTCCAGCCTTAGCATTATTTATGAATTAATATATATTAAACACCAGCTTCCTTGCACGTCCAATAAAAGCGTTCTTTGGACCTAATCGAGACATAATCCGTTTTTATAGGATTTCAAGTGCATTTCACTAAACGGCTTTGCAAATGGCAAATTTGGGTGTTCGAAATTGGTACACTAGGCTGTCCCTTGGCCTGCTCAAACTTTGTGTGGTGAACCTGGCTCCCAATTTTTCTGTGGTTCACAGAAAAACGCACCAGTAGTCTTCCCTGATCCTACAATCCTCCTGTCTTCCCATCCTGCTGTCGTCAATAAAATTTTAATCTTCCCGAGAGTAAATAAAGCAGTAGTTTACATACAAATACATTTCTTTAATTTTTTCAAATAAATATAGAGAAAACTGGGGACTTATGACCATAATTTAGAAATTAATGACTCTAGATCCGCCATATATTTGGTTTTTAGCCTTCCAATCTTGTATCAGGTACGATTAGAAAATTAGCGAGGCCTGTAAAGATTTCTACAAATCCTAGAAGAAGCACTAGATACGTCGGTGTTTCCTCCAAGAAATATTTATGTTTGGAACATATAATACAATTGCCTAATAATTGTTATAGATCGAATATTCACGCATCATAATATGTATTATGTTACAAGTACTAACAAAACAAGGAAGAACCGCGCAAGCGGGGTTTCGATGCGTCGAGCAGTTCTCTGTAAAAATACGCTTTTATTTGCATGTATTCCTTATCTGAAATTCCAACAACTAGGCACTTTAATTTATTTAATTAGTATTTTTGGTTAGGGAGGGGTAATTGATTCCATAAATTCCTTCGTCATAAAAAAAGCGTTGGAGCATAAGACTAAAATGCATATATGACAAGCAAAGAGGTAGTGTGGATAATAAGGTAATTTATGACCACTAATGCGGTGCTAATGAGATTAATGTTGTGGAACTACGGGGCCCTCGCCCGCTTCTACAGACTGCTTCAGAATTTTCCATGGCTGACTGGCTACCTGAGATGTGTTTTTTAAACGGAATAATTCTGTTGAAGAGAGCTGAAAGAATACTAGACATTTTTTGTCTTATTTGTAAAGGGAAAGGACATGGTAGCAACTCTTTAGAGCCTGTAGGTCTCAAAAAACCCACATACATGTACAGTATGTAACGTAAGTGGTAAGGAATATTTAAGGAGGTATAGTAGACACCAAATGGAACACAAATGGTTCTTTCAATTTGGTTGGCTTAGGGTCAATTCCCTACAAGGAGGGAGGAAATGAAAAGTTTGTCTTTTTTTTAGGTTAACCACGTTTTTCGTTAAATAGAAAGAACTAACTAAATAACTGTTTAAGATATGCAATTACCAATTGCAGCATCGTAAACTAGACAAAATTTACTTGAAGAACAAGTAGATTTTGTCAATTATAAAACCATTGAAAGGGGGCTAAAACGCAGATTAAATTTACTGCGTCATTAATGTTAATCTACATTTTATCCCCCTTTCTCTTATTTTGTCTAGTTTACGAAGCTGCAATTGGTAATTACATATCATAAACAGTCATTTTGTTATATTTCAACGAAAAACGTGTTTAACCTAAAAAAGTCCGACTCGCAGGAACGGCTTCATCTTAGCGCGGTTCCGTTCTTATCCATAGTCTCATTTGGAAAGAGTAAAATAGAAACAGTTATTATTTTGGTTCCACCTTTCTTGGAAGGTCTCGATTTATGATCTTACCAGAATGGGTCGCCCAACCCCAGAAAGCCCCCCGTCACAAGGTGTTCGAATCTCCTTCTATACTTATAACAATAAATTGTTTTTCTTATTTTACTTAATCTGTTTTATTGTCAAATACATTATCCAACTATTAGCAATTAAAAAGGGAGAGAGAGGGAGAGATCAAAATGATTGTTGATCTTCTGTCACACTAACGAACTTTATGGAGATTGAGAAAGTAATTAAATTTAAATTAATAATTCAAAGTTTCCAGAAAAAAAATTACTAGAAGTTTGGGAAAGAAACATTAGAAATTTCTATTCTAGCAATTCCTTTGAAATTATTGGTAAACGTAAATCTTTTACAGAGGTCATCCCATTAGTTAAATTCTTTTTTGGTCTTTGGCCATTTAAAACTTTGATAATCTACTTTCGAACAATAATTTTTGGGAAGAAATAAGCGGAAGATAAAGTCCTTAATGTGAAAAATCAAATTTAGGGATCAGGCTTCGAGCCCTAGAGAGAGGAATGATATGGGAAAACAGTGACAGTGAGAGAGAATGAGTGTGTGTGTGAGAGAGAGAAAGAGAGAGAGGGGGGGAGAGAGAGAGAGAGAGAGAGAGAGAGAGAGAGAGAGAGAGAGAGAGAGAGAGAGATCCCTCTTTTCAGGATTTAATTAGTAAGCCTGGAAATGACTATACTCCTTTATCCTCCATGTAGGTATAAACCTACCCCTGTCCTAATCCTCCAGGATGAAGACCTGAGTTCCTTCCTTTCACGGGATCCTCCTAGAATTCCTGACGCAGTAGAGTACCACAAGGCCTGTCATGAGACTGGAGGTAATATTTAGCCCATTTCTCCTTCCTAATTATGCTGAAAGGTTTTGTATCATCTCCTAGTCTAATTGAGACGGGAAGTATAGCTGTCATGTAGCTGTCAAGGATGTTGTCCTTTGCTTTGCCTGTCAAGCAATGTTATGACATTATCCTACTGTTTAGGGAACAATATCTGTCTTGAAATCTCACTCGGGCTCCTCAGCATTTATACAATAAATATTAACTTGTTTTCCTTTGTCTCTTTGTTATCTCTTATCATCAAGCTTAAAGTCAGTACCTCTTATTTTTTATACTTCCCGCAGATATAAATGCATAATGCATTTACGGCGTAGGAAATATTACGCAAGAGTTACCTGAAGGAATTTATAGGAAATGCAAAGCAAATGTTAAATTCAGTGTTAATGAGTTCAGGAAAAAAATATATTATAATTCAAATATTAAAATTAATTTTAATATTATTAATTTAATAATATTAAAATTAATGATTTAAAAAAAGGAATAACAATAATACTTGTATTGGGTTTGCTGAACGTATAATAAATCAGAAAGTGTGCACAAAAGTTTTTAACTGAAACTATAAACGCAGTATATATTAAAATTTTAATGTTTTTTTTTTTATAATACACTAGCTGTTACCCAGTGTGCCATGCTACACCTACTTTCTGTCTGTGACTCTCCCTGTATCAAGATCTACTTGATACCTAGTTGTCTATACCCAGTTACGAAAATCGGTCAAACGATGTGAATTTGTTTTAGTTCATAATGATACCGGCAGAGGCCAGCACACAAATCTAACAGCCTTCTCTAGCACTTTATCTAACAGCCGAAAGAGGCCATTAGCAGAGCCTGCGAGTAGAAAGCTCTTTTCAAATAATGTTGAAATAAACTGTTGAAATAAAACTGTTGAGATAAAAACTGAAATAAACTGCATTCCATGATTATATAATGATGTAAAGTCATCAATGAGTTCGAGTTATTCTAATTATCAGGAACATCAACAAATAAATTTGAGACATTATTCAAAATGGCCGTCACAATCTGAATGGTTCAGTGTAGCCAATTTTTCTTGAACAAAACTTTTGACCAAATTTTGAAATTTGACTATTTTGACCTAGCCTAGGAGATTTCTCGTATCAAGACTTACCTGTGTGCCAAGTTTGGTCAAAATCGTTCAAACGGTGTAGATTTGTATAAGGAACAAACAAACAGAAAAACAGACAGACACGTGATTTTTATATATATAGATATAACTACACTTATTAGGACGGTTTATTAACGGGTTACTAATCAGGATAGAGTTTTTGCCTTTTCTTCTTTTTTTATCGAGAAGTCATCGCTCCAAGCAGGAATTAAGTCCACGAACTTAGGCACGGCGACAAACATATTAACCAATATGGCAGGTAAAACGAATAAAAAGGTTTTAGATAGATTAAAAAAAAATTAAAATAGTTGAGCATTAAGCTGAAATATGGGAATATTTATTTTCATTATGAATTACTGAAGGCTCATAAAAAAATATTTATTACTTTATTCTAAATTTATGAATATTTATTTATTTTTTGAGGGTTCACAACTTGGTGAGAACCAAGTCAAGGTGCAAAAGAAGGTAACAATTATGTAGACCCATACAAACATAACATACTAATATAAACAGAAAACAGTAAATAATTCGGAGGATATTGTTTTGTGAAAATAGTGAAGAATTTTATAAGTTTGGTATAAAAAGAATTTTAAAAATACAATCTAATATATATATATATATATATATATATATATATATAAATTTTTTAATGAAAAATATATTATAGCCTATTAAAAATGTTGGAATTTATTTACGAGTTTTAGATATTTTAGTGTACTATCAACTAAGCAAATAAGTGGTTGGTAAGTCAATGTTTTCTCTTTGTCTGCAGTCAGCAAGTATGTGTCTGTTAGAGGAACGTTCAAAAAAATATGTCTGAACACAGTTTCTATTTATAGCCTCCCTTGCGAAAATTGTTTATTCATTGATTTAAATACTTGAAAAAAAAATAAAATTAAAAAAGCTGCAGATAATTGGTATATTTTATGTAGATTGTAAACTTGCTTTATTTAGTGCTTTAATTGATTAAGGAATATTCGAGATTGAAGTTCTCATTTCATCCCGGGTAAAATTGATGATTATCCCAGTGATTTTTCATTAAACTTTAATTTTACAAGGATCAAAAATATTAACGTGAAATTTAAGTTTGTCTGAAAGGCTGAGTTTGAATTAATATTTGTAAACACCTGTAGTAAAGGCGAGTGACCCAATTTTAATTCTAAAGTACACTTGAAATATTTCGAGGCATTTGTAATAATTCTCAGTTATTTAGAGTGAGTCTAACATGATCTTTTTTGGGGGGATTAAAAGACCCAGTGGCCGTGAGTGCTAAGGCGTGAGTACTCAGTGCTTAAGGTCGTGGCTTCGATTACCACTAGGGCTGATGTAATTTTCTTTCGAAAACAAAATTACATCAGCCCTATCCTGGTAAAGGGAAAGAGTGGTAACCTATAGATGACCCGTCCTAAAATTCTGTCAATAATAAGTGGACGTTAAAATTTAAATAAAATAAACAATTGGGTTATTCAAATTGGTCCTCTTGTTGTCCACATATGTCGTAGATAAATGCTAGCAGGTGTCATTCTGGGTACCTAGTAGAATCGATGAAGGTTTAATGAGATTTTTCAAAAAAAAAAAAAAAAAAAAGGTTATCATTTCGTCGATACAAACGCAAACTAACGAATATGAAAAAATGCATCTTTCATTGTCCATCTTTAATAATTTCTGCTAGACGTATTTACGGCAAATTCTTCAATCTGACTTCACTCTATTAAAGGGAAAGTATTCCACTATCAAAAGGTCAAATCTGCCGAATATTTGACTGTCCAAAAAAAAAAGTCATGAATAAATACTTTTCCACTCTGAAAAGTGGTGATTTTTATATTCGTGAGTTTGCTTTTGTATCGACGATTTTAAATAGAATTTAAAAAATCATTATTATACTATAAAAAAAATATGCTAAAACTGAATAAAATACATGTTATATATGTTACCGGCAAAGTATAAAATCAGGCATTCTATGGAATGCCTAAATCCAGCCGGGAATGTATGAAATAAAGCGTATTTCATACTTTCCCTAGAAAATAAAGAATGCCAACTGCGCTTTAGGCAAAGTATGAAAGACAGGATTTGTAGCTTGTAGGAGTAACTACCGGCGGACGGCGGGGGCCTTCATGTAAGTGTAAATGAGTTAAAGAGCAAAGAAAATGCAATCCTAAGTGTCACAATACTCAGCCCTGCTCCAAAAAGTAGCTCTAAATATCTCAATAATAATCTCATTTAATATATTGTTTTAAATAAATTGTTTTCCGTACGAAAAGAGCTTATTTTAAACCAATTTTTAAAGTTATTCAAATTACCTAAGTGTATAGAGTAAACTCAAAACCTTTTTTATTTTATACAATGCCAAATAAGCAACAGGCAGTCTATAGAATAATAAAATTCGAACATGCAGAAAATGTTTCAACTGAATCCCATAATTCTAAGTACCAAAATCAAAGACAAAAAGTCCGTCACGCAGGAGCTGCATAACTAAGCACTTTCCTCAGTATTTGGGTAGTGTAGACTGCTTTCCAGAACAATTTGCTTAAAATATCCTACATAAATAAAATAAAAACATGAATAGTTCTCTTTTAATTTTGTAATGACTAACTGATCAATTATTAATTTGCTTCCAGAGTTATGTTTACACATGGTACCTACTACACTACGTAATAAATACAAAAAACCTCATATTATCGTATTTTGATCTAACGCAGGAACAGGATACAGTCACTCTAGTGGTAGAAAGCGCTCCTTGTGGCGGCTTTGTGAACCTACGTCTGGCGGGATTTTCTATTGAAATATATTACAAATTAAACCCCCGCTTTCCGATTGACCGATTCAGCTCATTTTTACAACACGTCTTTCTCATGTGTTACCCACGACGTATACCGCGTTTCGTTACAATACAGCAGAAATTACGACCGGTATGAGTATATTAGGAATTTGGGTCCGGAGTAAACCCCCCCCTTCTAATGAACCGATTTAGTTTATTTTTACAACACATATTTACCTGTAGATTACCACTACGAATACCGAGTTTCGTCGAAATATACCAAAAATCACGGTTGGTAGTGGCGAATTGGTATTGTGGGTCCGGAGTAAACCCCCCTCCTAATGAACCGATTTAGTTTATTTTTACAACACATATTTACCTGTGGATTAGTACTACGAATACCGAGTTTCGTCGAAATATACCAAAAATCACGGCTGGTAGTGGCGAATTGGTATTGTGGGTCCGGAGTAAACCCCCCCTTTTAATGAGCCGATTTAGTTCATTTTTATATCTCACTTTTCTCTCTATATTACCACTACGAATACCAAGTTTCGTTGAAATATAACAAATATTACGGCTGACATAGTCAAATTAGTGTTTTGGGTCCGGGGTAAACCCCCCCCCCCCTTCCGGTGGACCGATTTTGGTGGTTAACGAACTCGTTCAATCGTTTGCTAATTGAATGCTATATACCAAGTTTCGTGACGAAAAAACAAAAACTCTGGCCGCTATCGTGTTAACAGACACATATATATATGCATATATATATATATATATATATATATATATATATATATATATATATAAAAATTTTAACGGGGGTCATTTTCGGTGTCTACTAGGTAGGATCGATAAAGATTTGAAGAAATTTTTCAAAAATTCCGTCATGAGTCCAACCTCCAAGATACTTTCCTTCGGAGGAAAGTGCTAAAAGAACAGTTCGAATGAGCGAAATCAATTACTTTAAAGGTTTAAGCACTTATTTCTCCGATTGACATCGCCTAATCAAAACTTTCATTAGAACCATTTTTGTAGAGCATTTAGTAAGCTTTCTAATGGTAATTACTCTAATCTTACGTTTCGCAAGATTCCCAACCTTTTTCGAAATATTAAGGAAAGTATACAAAGTTACCAAAATTTTTTATGTCTTAATAAAATATTTTATTCTAACCCTTCGTTAACTCCAAACGTAACAAAAATTTCAACATATTAGTTTTAATGAAAGTAGAACATGCAGAAAATGTTTCAACTGAATCCCATGATTCTAAGTACCCAAACCAAAAACGGTATTCAAAAACAATTTTTCCAATTTTCTCGAAAACGGTTAAAGCTATCGCCTTGAAAATGGTTTCATTCGTTTTCCTAGCCCAAGAAGCCTATAAAACGAGTACTTACAAGCTTATGAACTCAAAAACGTAAGCGTTACGATTTGTTTTTGCGCGAATTTCGCCCCAAAAGCCATCTTCCTGTGGGCAGATTCTGCTGGTTAACGAACTTGACCTTTCAAATTGAAAGACGGATTTTTGTACCAAATTTCATCACAATTGGACCATTTAAAGGGGGGATATATATATATATATATATATATATATAAATATATACATATATATATATATAAATATATACATATATATATATATATATATATATATGTATATATACAAATTTGAACCACCGTTATTTTTGGTTTCTAGGGGTTCTGAAACGCGAAATTTTCAAGTCGGCACTTACGGATTGTTTCATTGCATCAACCTTATAAGCGGGGTTCCTCCCTATGGGGGAGGGAGGAACCGCGCTAAAAATAATTAAGAGGATTGGAAAAAAAAAAATGAAATAAAAATTCTATTTATTTTACCCGGACTGGTAGAAAGTAATATTTTAATTCCGATGAACCCTTTTTTGATGAAAACAAAAACTTTTTTTTTTCGAATAATCCACAAATGCGAATAAGTAAAAAGCAAACATGAAAAAAATTGATATTTTAAAAAAGGATCAAAGGTTTGGGCATTGTATTGAAGAAATATGTAAACACTTTTGATTTGATTGTTTCTCGTTTGATCACTTATAACAGTTTTTTTCTTTTTATGCTTCCTCATCCCTCATGGAGAGGGAAGACACTGTTTTCGTCGAGAAATTTGTATTATTAACATTGTAATAAAGCTTTTAGCGCGGTTACTCTTTATCTCCATAGGGAAAACCCGCTTATGAGGTTGACCTCATGACGCAATCCGGAAGTGCCGACTGGAAACTTTCACGTTTCAGACCCTATAGATCACGAAAAAATGGGTGGCTAAAATTTGTATATATATATATATATATATATATATATATATATATATATATATATATATTTATATATATATATATATATATATATATATATGCTTGTCTGTTCGCGCTCCTGACGGCTCAAAAATGGTCCGATTTTGATGAAATTTGGCACAAAAATCTGTCTTCTTATTTTAAATGTCAAGTTCGTTAAGCAGCAGATAGAAGATCAAGTTTTCAGCACTAGAAGATAGTGTTTGGGGCGAAATTCGCGCAAAAAAAATCGTAACGCTTACGTTTTTGAGTTTATATGCTTGCAGGTACTTGTTTTATAGGTTTGTTAACACTAGAAAACGAATGAAACCATTTTTAAGGCGATATCTCTAACCGTTCCTGAGAAAAGTGGAACCAATGTTTTTGTAAGTCATTATTTTTTTGGGAGTACTTAGAATCGCGGGATTCAATTGAAATATTTTCTACATCTTGGAAATTAATCCTAACTAAGATGATTAAATTTTGGTTATATTTGGTGTTAAGGAAGTATGCGAAAAAAATATTTTATTAATAGACGTGAAAAGTTTTCGGATGTCCATACATTTTTCATAAATATCTCGATAACGGTTGGGAAATCGTGTATGTGGAAAGTGACCATTCGAATGCTTACTAAATTCTCTACAAAAAATGTTCTGAAGCAATATTCAATGGGACAACGTCAATGAGAGATATAAGCGCTTAAAACTTATAAAGTTTTGAAATGGGTTTTCTCTTTCTTTATCTCACTTTTTAATTGGTTGTGTCTAGTTTTAAATTGCATTTATCAGTAAAATTAGTATTTTAGTAAAATAAACTAACAAACAGTGAAAGGTATTGGTAATAAGTTTGGAGTGGCTGTGGTAATCACTCCTTAGATGAAATTCTAGGTGATCATAATAACCAAGTCGAGCGGCTTTTTGACTTTTTAAAGGCCGCTCAATTAATGGACGAAATCTAGACAGAACATAAAGACCGAAATGCTCGTTTGTTCATTTAATTGATATATAATTTTTATATATTATTTTATTAACATTATTCTTTTTTTATTTGATTTTTATTATTATTTTTTATTACATTTATTATTATGTTTTATTATTTTCCATTTTTTTTTCATTTATTTTTTATTATTTTTTACTTTTTATTTTTTTACAATCAATCAGCATGCGCGGAGATGTAAGATTGGCATACAAAGAACTGTTATTTGAAATTCTTATGAGCTATTAACATGTCGCGGTTAATCTGAAGGAGAGCGTCCTCAGCACCGATTTTCTTCAAAGTTTGCACTATAACGTATTTTGATGCACTAAACACGAATCCGTTGAAAAAAAAAGTTGTTCTCAACTAGGAAAGAAGTTATTAGGCACTAAAGTTCACTGTTATGGAGGTTATAAAAGACGGGGTAATAGCGTATTTGTAAACACGCGCATGCGCAATACTCCTTAATGACGAAGTGTAATTCAAATTTAGACTCACCTTGTGGTAGCTGACTTGGTCGTAAATTGTCGCTTTTGGGCATACGTGCTACGCGTTTCCGCTCGCTCAAGAAGATATCAAAACCCCTAGCCAATCCAACTCGCTAAAATTCTATTAATTTTAGCGAGTTGGATTGACTAGAGTTTTGATATCTTCTTAAAAATTTTTTAAAATTAAAGAATGGTTTATTATTTAAAAAAAATATTTTTGAATAACTAACTGGAGATAAATTGATAAATAATTGATGGTATATTTCAATCAGACGTCCTTATTACGAACTTTTCCATACCCGCGCATGCGCATGTTGACAAACATAGTAGGTTACATTACCTTTCAGAACCCGCACAACAGTGAAGTTTAGTGTTTCATAACTTCTTCCCTAGTGAAAAGCGAGCTTTTTTTTTTAACGGATTCGTGTTTAGTGCATCAAAATACGTTATAGTGCAACATTTCAAAAGGATCGGTGTGGAGACCGCGCGTCTTCACATTTACCGTTATTTTTTTAAATTATGTATGTGTCCTGTCTTAAATGTTAAACTGTTTTAAGAATTGAAACTAATTTTGTTAAGAATTGAAAGTTTTTATTTATTTTTTTTTTTTTTTTTTTTTTTTTTTTTTTTTTTTTTTTTTTTTTTTTTTTTTTTTTTATGTAATCACTTTCCCCCGGAGAAAAGTAGCTATTTTAAATTATGTTTTACTTGCAGCTTTACCTGACGTCAATTAATTTTTCGACCAAGAAGATTTTCTGTTGTTTTGTTTTGGGCGGAGGTGGGTTTAGAGGGCGTGGAAGATAAATCATAAACTTTTAATGATTCTTATATAGGTGTTGGGATTAGTGGTAAATAAATCAGAAGGTCCCAAACAATATAATAAAATAATAATAATTTATTCTTCTAAAATTATAAATAAATGCTTCTAGCAAAATAAAGATAAATATAATTTAAAAATTAAGTTAAATGTTGAGACTATGACGTCATCAGTTGAGGCTGGTCAGTATCTCCTTGCCTGCTCTCTAGCCCGGACCTCTTTGGCTGATTTGTAACCGCTAGGGAGGCTACCGGCTTCTGCTAATACTAACAGTCAGTAGTAATAAACGACTCACAGATGGAAGTCTGCTTTGTTGTACTCGCACTACAACACCAGCTGATCCAGAACTTCAGAAGATAGCGGCGTCCGTTGATGGAGTAGATCCTTAATAAGCGTGGTGATGAGATGCCAATCAACGGGTGTTATCACTATCACTGCCTAATTGTTCGGCTAATTATGAGCTAATTAGGCGGGATTCAGGTGAGAAAGATGGAGATTCTGGCGTTAGTGACCACAAGGTTGGCACGCCATAAAAAAAAAAAAAAAAAGATGGAGATAAATCTGGGCGGCATATTCAAAAATAGATTGCTACATAGGCATTATGAAAGAATGCCTATTCACGATGGTGTTTCAGTTTTTTGCGTTTTTCTCGGAAACAAAGCTAAAACAAGAAAAATGCCAAAGGACTTTTTCTCTTTATTTTTCAATCATCGATTCCCGAAGTTTTGCCGTTTATTTTGGGCCGTTCATATAATCTATCCATCTATATTTACAGAATATCAAATGCGCGAGAAATACAAATGTGAACTTTCGTATCATGTTTTGTTGTTGATATTCTCATGGAGTTACTTGAACTATGACTGTTGTAGACGCGCCTAGAGGAAAAGGTGTCTATTAATATTGTATGTAGAGGATTTAGGGAAGGGAGAAGGAGGAGTTCTCCCCAGAAATACATCAAGAATGTATGGCTCACTGGAGTCCATTGTTCAACCATAAACAGCTCTAGACACTCGAGCAATCTTACCGTCCGATTTATTAAACAGCTTTTAAAACCTCAAACTCTTTACGTAAGTTATTCCTTCACTTAATAATGAGACCGTTCTTAAGTAAAATATCATTGTCGAGAATTTCCGATTTGCTTTTGCGGTATTTAAAACATTGTTATCGTTTGTACACTGCCAAGGATTACAAGATTGGATTAAACAGTGGTTACGTATAAACAATAAATTGAGAAAAATTAAAAAGACTTTCAAACCTAGGTATAATAATCAATTTTGTTTAAGTAGTAAAGACCAGGTTAGGGGGCGAGGTTAGCTCAGTGGTAGAGCACTGGACTATTAAGTTAGGGGGCGAGGGTAGCTCAGTGGTAGAGCACTGGACTAATAAGCTAGGGGGCGAGGGTAGCTCAGTGGTAGAGCACTGGACTAATAAGCTAGGGGGCGAGGGTAGCTCAGTGGTAGCGCACTGGACTAATAAGTTAGGGGGCGAGGTTAGCTCAGTGGTAGAGCACTGGACTAATAAGCTAGGGGGCGAGGTTAGCTCAGTGGTAGAGCACTGGACTAATAAGCTAGGGGGCGAGGGTAGCTCAGTGGTAGAGCACTGGACTGATAAGCTAGGGGGCAAGGTTAGCTCAGTGGTAGAGCACTGGACTAATAAGCTAGGGGGCGAGGTTATCTCAGTGGTAGAGCACTGGACTAATAAGCTAGGGGGCGAGGGTAGCTCAGAGGTAGTGCACTGGACTATTAAGCTAGGGGGCGAGGGTAGCTCAGTGGTAGAGCACTGGACTATTAAGCTAGGGGGCAAGGTTAGCTCAGAGGTAGAGCACTGGACTAATAAGCTAGAGGGCAAGGTTAGCTCAGTGGTAGAGCACTGGACTAATAAGCTAGGGGGCGAGGTTAGCTCAGTGGTAGAGCACTAGACTAATAAGCTAGGGGGCGAGGTTAGCTCAGTGGTAGAGCACTGGACTAATAAGTTGGAGGACCTGAGTTCGAATCCCGAGCAAGCGCTAAAGATTTTTTCTTCTAGTATCTTCGTTCAAGACGAGGTGATAACCAGGCTTAGAATTGGGCACTCAAACATTACCACATTCGTACTACATGCAATGATAGGACAGAGCCGTGTGCTCACTGAGTAATGTTGTGTGGACGTTAAAATACAGACTGCATAAGACAAGACAATTTACTCATGCCACAAATTAGTTTTACACAAGTTTTACTCAAATTACACTCTGAAGATGCCCTCTTATCTTCTTTGCCTTTTCTGTACTTTAACTTTTAGTTGTATATTTTAATGTCCTATGAACCTGATTTTATTACGATAACGTATTTTTTTTATTAATTATAAAATGATTTTTTTTACATATATGTATATACATTTTATTTATTTAACTGCGAAAATAAAAAAAAAAAAAAAAGAAAAAGTAAAACATGGAACATTCTTTACCCGCTAATTTTTGGCATGTTTCTGTTTGGTGTTTTCAGTTTGCTCATTTCGTTTTGATGTCTACTATTTGTACTCTCTGATTGTCTGAATGCGTTTTTTTTTGCTCATAAAAAAAATAAATAATAATAATACAAAAAACTTCCTTCAGCTTATATAATTTCCCTTAGCTGAACAATATCCCATCAGTTGAAACACTTCCCAACAGCAGAAACACCACCCAACAGTTGAAACACCTCCCAACAGCAGAAACACCACCCAACAGTTGAAACACATCCCAACAGCGTAAAAATATCCCGACAGCTGAACTACCCACCTTCACCTTATATACTTTCCCTCTGCTGAACAGCATCCGATCAGTATAAAACACCTCTCAACAGCTGAAACACATCCCAAAAGCTGAAACACCACACAACAGCAGAAATGATTTTTTCAGCTAAAATACCTCCCATCAGCTGATACGCCTCTTATGAGCTGAAAAACATTCCTAAAGCTGAAATAAATGCCCTCAGCTGAAAAATCTTGCATCAGATAATATACCGTCGGTATGCTGAAAAGTCAATTTTTTTTTTTTTACTGCGCATCCCCATGTAGGTCATTTGCACCGTGTATCTATAGCTAAGAGGTTGATGATTCCCTTTCAAAACATCCATGGTGGAGAAGGGAATTTATTTGAAAAGCCTACAAATAAAAAACCCATCCTGCTCCAGGCGGGTCTCGAACCCCTGGAGCAGGATCGGCCTTTTTGTAGGAATCGGATACTTCCTACCACGAATAGGCCGTACAGTTGTTGTAAGACTATTATGAGGAAAACCGTTTTCCAAGTTGGACCATAGATAAATTGCTCTCCAACTGACCCAATAAAAGCTAAAAATACTCTCCTACTTTCTACAAGACTCCAAAGTGGGAACATTCCACAACAGGGGAACAAATGAAAATATTGGATTCCCTGCTCCTCTTACAAGTTTTCCACTCGGCTTGATATTAACTTTTACACAAGTCCTTACAGGTTTTAGCTGAGAAATATTGAGTTTTCAAGGGAGCATTTATGAATTTTCTTTTCTAACTTGTGGCGTTTTCTATTAAATGGCTTAACGGTAATTTATTTTACATGCTTTGTGTGGTTATTTGTAGATTGTTTATTTCTTTTGGCTTGAGATGAAGGAATAAAGTCGAGGGAATATTAATTCCGACATATTTGACGGGAGTACAAAGATGATACCCCACGTGACTTGGTCACACGATATTTCAAAAGACTAAAATGTGTGTTCAATAGATGGCACCATTTAAATAGCTTGAATGGCGTTCTTGTAGCTAGTTTTAATACTGGGTAGGGTAAGGGGGCAGGAATTGATGGGATGGCGGATTCATTTTCATTTTGCCCCGACATGTTTCGCACATTTTTGTATCTCTTCATATCTAAAAAAATATTTAGTCTTTGAAGTACGCTTAAAGAGGTGCAAAGAGACACAAAACATGTGGCACGAAAAACTATAAAGTTATGCAGTTATAAGTATAAAAAAGTCCGTCACGCAGGAGCTGCATAACTAAGCATTTTCCTCAGAATTTGGGTTGTGTAGACTGCTTTCCAGAACAATTTGCTTAAAATATCCTACATAAATAAAATAAAAACATGAATAGTTCTCTTTTAAATTTGTAATGAGTAACTGATCAATTATTAATTTGCTTCCAGAGTTATGTTTACACATGGTAACTACTACACTACCTAATAAATACAAAAAACCTCATACTATCGTATTTTGATCTAATGCAGGAAGATGATACAGTCCCTCGGCGGCTACGTGAACCTACGTCTGGCGGGCTTTTCTATTGAAACATATTACAAAGTAAACCCCCGCTTTCCGATTGACCGATTCAGCTCATTTTTACAACACTTCTTTCTCATGAGTTACCCACGACGTATACCGCGTTTCGTTTCAATACAGCATAAATTACGACCGGTATGAGTATATTAGGAATTTGGGTCCGGAGTAAACCCCCCCTTCTAATGAACCGATTTAGTTTATTTTTACAACACATATTTACCTGTAGATTACTACTACGAATACCGAGTTTCGTCGAAATATACCAAAAATCACGGCTGGTAATGGCGAATTGGTATTGTGGGTCCGGAGTAAACCCCCCTCCTAATGAATCGATTTAGTTTCTTTTTACATCACATATTTACCTGTGGATTACCACTACGAATACCGAGTTTCGTCGAAATATAACAAAAATCCCGGCTGGTAGTGGCGAATTGGTATTGTGGGTCCGGAGTAAACCCCCCCCCCTTCCTAATTAACCGATTTAGTTCATTTTTATATCTCACTTTTTTCTCTATATTACCACTACGAATACCAAGTTTCGTTGAAATTTACGAAATATTACGGCTGACATGGTCAAATTAGTGTTTTAGTTTCGGGGTAAACCCCCCCTTCCGGTGGACCGACTTTGGTGGGTAACGACTCGTTCAATCGTTTGCTAATTGAATGCTATATACGAAGTTTCGTGACGAAAAAAAATAAAAACTCTGGCCGCTATCTCGTGTTAACAGACATATATATATATATATATATATATATATATATATATATATATATATATATATATATATATAAATTATAATGGGGGTCTTTTTCAGTGTCTACTAGGTAGGATCGATAAAGATTTGAAGAAATTTTTCAAAAATTCCGTCATGAGTCCAACCTCAATAAGCTACTTTCCTTCGTTACAAGACCTTATCCCCATCCGATTTGCAAATTTTCACCACTAATTATCCCTAAACCCTAATCCTGCTGTCCAGTCACTGTCCACTCCCAGCCATCCCTATTCCCCACCACGACGGTTGAACAGGATGTGGCCCCGCGATCTGCTTTAAGCAATACAAGGGAGTGATAACGGTGGTTTTCTTCTCCCCACAAGCCCCTAGAGTGTCTGCAGTTCTCTCGTCCCTTTTCCAGCTCCAGTACTTCGTACCGCTGCTGGTTGAGGAATGGAGTACGGCTGTCCCTAGTCATCTCGCTTACCCGAGGAGACAAGGGGGCAGCTGGTGCGGACCCTCGTGATTTTATTTTATTTTTCTTATGTTTATGTGAGCACATTACAAAATGTATTATATTTTACAGAATGTAATTTCATTAAATTAATAAATAAATCAATCACTTTCCTTCGGAGGAAAGTGCTAAAAGTATATATATAAATGGTCTATTCACTCTCTATCTGGCTCAAAAATGAACAGTTTTTATTGCAATTTGGTTGCAAAAATAATTAAAGTAATTTGAAAGGTCCAATTTTTTAGCCAGCGAAATTCGTCCATCAGAACATGATTATAGGGCAAAATTCGTGCAAAACAAGAGTAACGCTTACGTTTTTGCATTACTTGGCTTCCAGGTACACTTTTCTTATACGTATAACTGGACGCGCGGAGAAATCTAATGAAACCATTTCCAATGCAACACATAACCGTAGTTGAGGAAAATATAATAACTTTCTCGAGAGGAGATTGTTGACAGTTGGTGATGCGAAGGTAGTATTTGGCAGGGTTCGGTCGTGGTATCTTAATAGAACTATATATTTTTTTAATGTGTGTATATATATATATATGTATATATATATATATATATATATACATATATATATATATACATATATATATTAGTATTAACTCTGTCCTACTTTGTTTTACGGCCCTGATGAAGGATAGACTTTCAAGCCGAAACGTCGGTAAACAATAAAACTCATTTTCCTCATATAAAAAAATATAGTTTCATTAAGATACCACGACCAAACACTGCAAAATCTACCTAAAAACTTTTTTGGATTTTTGACAATATTCCCAAGAAACTGGCCGGGACATCGTTAATTAATTAAGTTTCCTACAAAAGCCGTTCATATACAATGGAGTAATTACCGCTAAGGATACTGCCGTTTTTTTTGCTGAGGCCTGATATGTTGCTTGGAGGTTTTATTGAAATTAAATTGCTACATGTGTTTAGAGTTTTGTCGGAACAGAAACTGTTTTAGCACTTTCCTCCGAAGGAAAGTAGCTATTGAGGCTGGACTCATGACGGAATTTTTGAAAAATGTTTTCAAATCTCCATCGATCCTACCTAGTAGACACCGAAAATGACCCCCGTTAAAATTTATATATATACATCTGTTAACACGATAGCGGCCAGAGTTTTTGTTTTTTCTTCAGGAAACGTGGTATATAGCGCTCAATTAGCAAACGATTGAACGATTTCGTTAACCACCAAAACACTAAATTGACCATGCCAGCCGTAGTTTTGTTATATTTCAACGAAACTTGGTATTCGTTATTTTAATCTAAAGAGAGACATAAGTTGTAAAAATAAACTAAATCGGTTTATTAAGAGGGGGAGTTTACTCCGGACCCAAATTACCACTTCGCCACTACCAGCCGTTATTTTTGGTATATTTCGAC
>OX328130.1:65458185-65561947 GCA_946811695.1 Gonocerus acuteangulatus
AGGTCAATAGATATTGCTTTAAGTACCTTTTTGTGATAATCCATAGCCACAGTGTTGGACTTCTAGCACTACTCGTGAATGAACCTACTATAACAGATACTAACTATACAAGACCAATAGGTCGATAGATATTGTTTTAAGTACCTTTTTGTGATAATCCATAGCCATAGTGTTAGACTTCTAGCACTACTCGTGAATGAACCTACTATAACAGATACTAACTATACAAGACCAATAGGTCGATAGATATTGCTTTAAGTACCTTTTTGTGATAATCCATAGCCATAGTGTTGGACTTCTAGCACTACTCGCGAAAGAACCTACTATAACAGATACTAACTATACAAGACCAATAGGTCGATAGATATTGCTTTAAGTACCTTTTTGTGATAATCCATAGCCATAGTGTTGGACTTCTAGCACTACTCGTGAAAGAACCTACTATAAACAGATGATAACTATACAAGACCAATAGGTCGATAGATATTGCTTTAAGTACCTTTTTGTGATAATCCATAGCCATAGTGTTGGACTTCTAGCACTACTCGCGAAAGAACCTACTATAACAGATACTAACTATACAAGACCAATAGGTCGATAGATATTGCTTTAAGTACCTTTTTGTGATAATCCATAGCCATAGTGTTGGACTTCTAGCACTACTCGGGAAAGAACCTACTATAACAGATAATAACTATACAAGACCAATAGGTCGATAGATATTGCTTTAAGTACCTTTTTGTGATAATCCATAGCCATAGTGTTGGACTTCTAGCACTACTCGTGAAAGAACCTACTATAACAGATACTAACTATACAAGACCAATAGGTCGATAGATATTGCTTTAAGTACCTTTTTATTATAATCCATAGCCATAGTGTTGGACTTCTAGCACTACTCGTGAAAGAACCTACTATAACAGATACTAACTATACAAGACCAATAGGTCGATAGATATTGCTTTAAGTACCTTTTTGTGATAATCCATAGCCATAGTGTTGGACTTCTAGCACTGCTCGTGAAAGAACCTACTATAACAGATACTAACTATACAAGACCAATTGGTCGATAGATATTGCTTTAAGTACCTTTTTGTGATAATCCATAGCCATAGTGTTGGACTTCTAGCACTACTCGTGAAAGAACCTACTATAACAGATAATAACTATACAAGACCAATAGGTCGATAGATATTGCTTTAAGTACCTTTTTGTGATAATCCATAGCCATAGTGTTGGACTTCTAGCACTACTCGTGAAAGAACCTACTATAACAGATACTAACTATACAAGACCAATAGGTCGATAGATATTGTTTTAAGTACCTTTTTGTGATAATCCATAGCCATAGTGTTAGACTTCTAGCACTACTCGTGAATGAACCTACTATAACAGATACTAACTATACAAGACCAATAGGTCGATAGATATTGCTTTAAGTACCTTTTTGTGATAATCCATAGCCATAGTGTTGGACTTCTAGCACTACTCGCGAAAGAACCTACTATAACAGATACTAACTATACAAGACCAATAGGTCGATAGATATTGCTTTAAGTACCTTTTTGTGATAATCCATAGCCATAGTGTTGGACTTCTAGCACTACTCGTGAAAGAACCTACTATAAACAGATGATAACTATACAAGACCAATAGGTCGATAGATATTGCTTTAAGTACCTTTTTGTGATAATCCATAGCCATAGTGTTGGACTTCTAGCACTACTCGCGAAAGAACCTACTATAACAGATACTAACTATACAAGACCAATAGGTCGATAGATATTGCTTTAAGTACCTTTTTGTGATAATCCATAGCCATAGTGTTGGACTTCTAGCACTACTCGGGAAAGAACCTACTATAACAGATAATAACTATACAAGACCAATAGGTCGATAGATATTGCTTTAAGTACCTTTTTGTGATAATCCATAGCCATAGTGTTGGACTTCTAGCACTACTCGTGAAAGAACCTACTATAACAGATACTAACTATACAAGACCAATAGGTCGATAGATATTGCTTTAAGTACCTTTTTATTATAATCCATAGCCATAGTGTTGGACTTCTAGCACTACTCGTGAAAGAACCTACTATAACAGATACTAACTATACAAGACCAATAGGTCGATAGATATTGCTTTAAGTACCTTTTTGTGATAATCCATAGCCATAGTGTTGGACTTCTAGCACTGCTCGTGAAAGAACCTACTATAACAGATACTAACTATACAAGACCAATAGGTCGATAGATATTGCTTTAAGTACCTTTTTGTGATAATCCATAGCCATAGTGTTGGACTTCTAGCACTACTCGTGAAAGAACCTACTATAACAGATAATAACTATACAAGACCAATAGGTCGATAGATATTGCTTTAAGTACCTTTTTGTGATAATCCATAGCCATAGTGTTGGACTTCTAGCACTACTCGTGAAAGAACCTACTATAACAGATACTAACTATACAAGACCAATAGGTCGATAGATATTGTTTTAAGTACCTTTTTGTGATAATCCATAGCCATAGTGTTAGACTTCTAGCACTACTCGTGAATGAACCTACTATAACAGATACTAACTATACAAGACCAATAGGTCGATAGATATTGCTTTAAGTACCTTTTTGTGATAATCCATAGCCATAGTGTTGGACTTCTAGCACTACTCGCGAAAGAACCTACTATAACAGATACTAACTATACAAGACCAATAGGTCGATAGATATTGCTTTAAGTACCTTTTTGTGATAATCCATAGCCATAGTGTTGGACTTCTAGCACTACTCGTGAAAGAACCTACTATAAACAGATGATAACTATACAAGACCAATAGGTCGATAGATATTGCTTTAAGTACCTTTTTGTGATAATCCATAGCCATAGTGTTGGACTTCTAGCACTACTCGCGAAAGAACCTACTATAACAGATACTAACTATACAAGACCAATAGGTCGATAGATATTGCTTTAAGTACCTTTTTGTGATAATCCATAGCCATAGTGTTGGACTTCTAGCACTACTCGGGAAAGAACCTACTATAACAGATAATAACTATACAAGACCAATAGGTCGATAGATATTGCTTTAAGTACCTTTTTGTGATAATCCATAGCCATAGTGTTGGACTTCTAGCACTACTCGTGAAAGAACCTACTATAACAGATACTAACTATACAAGACCAATAGGTCGATAGATATTGCTTTAAGTACCTTTTTATTATAATCCATAGCCATAGTGTTGGACTTCTAGCACTACTCGTGAAAGAACCTACTATAACAGATACTAACTATACAAGACCAATAGGTCGATAGATATTGCTTTAAGTACCTTTTTGTGATAATCCATAGCCATAGTGTTGGACTTCTAGCACTGCTCGTGAAAGAACCTACTATAACAGATACTAACTATACAAGACCAATAGGTCGATTAATATTGCTTTAAGTACCTTTTTGTGATAATCCATAGCCATAGTGTTGGACTTCTAGCACTACTCGTGAAAGAACCTACTATAACAGATGATAACTATACAAGACCAATAGGTCGATAGATATTGCTTTAAGTACCTTTTTGTGATAATCCATAGCCATAGTGTTGGACTTCTAGCACTACTCGTGAAAGAACCTACTATAACAGATACTAACTATACAAGACCAATAGGTCGATAGATATTGCTTTAAGTACCTTTTTGTGATAATCCATAGCCATAGTGTTGGACTTCTAGCACTACTCGTGAAAGAACCTACTATAACAGATGATAACTATGCAAGACCAAGGCCTGAACTGCTTGGAACAGCTGATTTCACTATAAATGTCACTATCCATTGTTGAATATAATAATGGAGGACCAACCTTTACCTTCCTTGCAAACCTTTACCCGGTGAAAATGTCACCTTTTAAATGATTAAGCTTCTAGGTTGGGTGTCAAGAAAGGTCACCACGCTTTAACGGCAATAATATACCATTTATTTTTTCATAAATATTTATTTATTAAATGTTCATGTCCATTTATTATTAACTACGAATTTTAGGTCACCACCCTTTTCTAGCCAGGATAGGGCTGATGCCTTTTCTTTTTTCTAAAGTAAAGCCACCACCCCTAGTGGGAATCGAACCCACGACCCTTTGGCACGGAGTGTTAAGTTCTCACGCCTTAACGCTCACAGCCATCGGGCCTCCTTTTCCATAAATAAATATATGCATAAGTTAGGACATTCTGAAACTATGGGAGTCATACTCATGAAAGAAATTTTTCGAATCATACTATATTTATTAGGTTCCAAAAATGAACCCACTAAATATTGTACTTTGCTTATAAGGAAATTTAAGGTATCTTGATACTGAAAATTATATATAAGGTGTATGAAATGATGGGGAAAACTAAAAACTAAAACTAAAATTAAAACTACATTCACTTTTTAGAATAAAATAAATCTAAACTAAAAATTGCAACCTAAAAAAAACTAAGACTAAAATTAAATTAATTAATGGATATTGGATAGAACTAAAACTAAATCAATGGGAATTGATTAAAAACTAAATTAAAGCTTTAGTTTAGTTTAGTTTTACTAATATAACGTAAATTTTAATGTAAATCATTTGTTATTTCAATAATTAAGTAAATTGTTAAAACTAATAGAACTTGTTTTCATTTTGTTTTAAACAGGCTGAAATTGTAGTTGTATGTTGTAACCTCATTTTATCCCTATTATAGTTCATAAATAAACACTCTTTATTTAAAATAAAATACAGGCATGCCTATTTTTTTACCCTTGTTCAAAATCAATGTATGCAATAAACTAATTAGTAAATTAAAAACTAAAACTATATTAAAATCATAAATTAAGGTCACTTTTGCTCAAATTACACTAATTACCAGACTAAAAAGTGTTACTAAAACTAAAAATTATATAAATGTACAATTAAACTAAAACTAAAAATATGATGTGAGTTTATTTTTAGTTAGAGTAATCTAACGTTAGTTTTGCCCAACACTGATTGTATGTACAATGGAACATGGATAATTCGAACTTTGATAATTCGAAATCGTGGTTAATTCGAATATTTCTCTCGCTCCCTAGAATTTAGGCCATAAACAATGTAAAAAAATCGTGGTTAATTCGAATAAAATTTTGGATAATTCGAATTTTTTACGAGTCTTTACCTCCAATGGGAAGTGTTCGATCTTAGATCTTGTGTAAATATTCTCCCCTCGAGTAAGAAGGATAGTAAGATACGGATGTAGGGGTTCCGGGACAAGAAACGCGGCGGTCTCATAGTCTTGTTCTTGGACTCTAGGAGTTCTGCAAAGTGGTGGGTCGCGCTTCCTCCCTTCCAGGGGTTGTTATAGGTCCATCCTGTCGTTTTATCGTAGAATTCCCTCCCATCTTCATTTCTTATTTAGTCATAAGTGAGTCAGAGCCTAGATTTGTTTTATTGTTTGTGCCTTTAATTTCTAGTGAACATTGCAGTTCGGTGAGTTGTTGATTTAAGATGTCGAAGCCTAGAAGTTATAAAACTTTAACGTTGTCAGAGAAAATAGCTGCAATTAAAGAAGTTGAAAAAGAAAGGAAGAAAATTTCTGAAATTTCCAAGGAATTCGTCCTAACACTTTATCAAAATAAAGGAAAAATACTGGCCCATGAAAATGACTTTTTTCAAAATAATAGACATTCATGGGGTCTCCCGTGGTCTAATGGCTAGCGCCTTGGATTCATAAGCGGGAGATGGTGGGTTCGATTCCCAACCTCCGGCAGGAATTTTATCATCCCACGGCTCGCTGGTAAAATTCCTCGCTACACCCTGGATGTCGGCGCTAATGACCTAGATGTAGATGTGCCGTAAAAAAAAAAAAAAATAAAAAAAAATAAAAAAAAAAAAAAAAAAATAGACATTCATTTTTACTTTTTTGATAAATTATTTATTACTTATGTACGTCATCATCAATTTATAAAATATTTGTTATTCTTTAAATAAAATGTATGTATTTTTTAAAGTAAAAAATTAGAAAATATGAAATCCGATTTTTTACCCCTTTATTTTCAAGAACTTTTGTAATTCGAATTTGGGATAATTCGAACTTTTTTATCGGTCCCTAGGGGTTCGAATTATCCAAGTTCTACTGTATATACTTCTCAAGCATTCGATCGGGTTTAGCACACGGGATTACTTTACAAAGTAAAGCTAATACTTCTACTCACCTACTTCCTTATCCTCAAATCCTACCTTTCAAACAGATCCTTCCAAGTCAAACATGGTACAACTCTTTCCCCAACCTGCTCCATAAATGCTGGAGTCCCCCAATAGAGTATTATAGGTCCTCTTCTTTTCCTTCTTTACACTGCGGATATCTCCACACACCCCCAAACCCTAGTGTCCACATATGCAGATGACACAGCCATCCTGTCAACTTCCCCTGACCCTTCAGTTGCATCCCAACACCTGCAGGAACATCTCACCACAATAGAACATTGGAGCGAAAAGTGGAGAATAAAAGTCAACCCAGAAAAATGCAAACAGGTAACATTCACTCTCAATCGGAGATCATGCCCTTCTGTACGCCTCAAAAACACTCCACTACCAGAATCTTAAGAGTTTCGATATCTAGGATTATACCTTGACAGCCAACTGACATGGAACCCTCACACGAGACTGAAGAGACAAGAATTGAACAAAAGATACGGGCTGCTTAGACGACTTCTCGGACCATCATCTAAGTTAACGATACAGAACAAACTTACGATATACAAAACAATCATTCGACCCATATGGACATAAGGAATTGAACTCTGGGCTACTGCAAAAACATCAAACATCAACAGAATACAGGAATTCCAGTCAAAAGTCCTTCGTAAATTAGTAAATTCCCATTTCTATGTATCCAACAAAACCCTTCACAATGACCTTAACATCCCATTTGTCCTTGACCTTGCTAAAACCCGTTTCCAAACGTTTCACTCTAAGTTGTCCTACCATCCTAATCCTGAAGGTCTATCCTTATCTTCCCAATCCCACCCAGACAATCCTCTCAGGAGGATAAAAGACTCTGGGACAGGAGGATAAAAGACTCTGGAAGTACCAACAATGGTTGGCTTCTTCCAAATACTTTATTATTTTTATTATATTTTAATTTTACTGTTATAACCAACTTTTCTGGCACAGGAGCAGCTGCAATTGTGAAGGAAACTGCTTACCTAATCAAATTGCCAGAAACAACGACCATATTTACAGCGGAACTTTACGGAATACATCTAGCACTAACTAACGTTCATGATGCTCAGACTGACGCAATCACTGTTTGTACAGACTCCTTAAGTTCCTTAATGTCCATACAGAACATTTACAGCACACATCCAGTTATCAAGAACATATTTACACACATTAACATTCTACAAAGTAAAAACAAACACATTACGTTGCTATGGGTACCAGGACACCAAGACATCGACATGAGTAGACCGACAGGCAAAACTAGCAACGAACCGACCTATACCAGACATAAATAGATTTACTTCATCCGATTTAAGCAAAACAATACGAACTAACACACTGTATGAATGGGTGAGAGATTGGTCAAAGAGTACATGCAAATTAAAAGAAATTAAGAACACGACAAGAACTTGGAGAACAGAACAATTTTCTCGTCAGGACGACGTAATTTTATCCAGGCTTCGGATAGGCCACACTCGACTTACCCAGTCATACTTACTGGACAGAAAAGAAAGACCAACGTACAGACAGTGTAACAGAACTGTTAAACATATACTGACAGACTGTAGACAACGCAGCGACTTGACAATTCCTTACAACTTACACGACTTACTTACTGAAGGTAGCCCGTACATCCATATACTCTTTACACACTTAAAAGCAGCACACTTATATTCAAAGGTATACCTATATGTAATATTTTATTTTGGTTTTATTCAATAGCAACATCTTGTTCTTTCTCTTTTATTTCTGTATGTTTTATTTTGTTTTATTGGACAAACTGACTAATATTTAACGGACCTTTCTTCAGTCGTCCCAATGAGCTCATCGCCACTGTTACGGAGCTCCCATGGAATAAAGAAATAAATAACCAACTTTTCTATTATCTGTGTCAACTAACTTGACGATTGTATTTATTATTTATGTGCAGATTTCAAATATACAAAAAAAAAAAAAAAAAAAAAAATGTATATACTTCTATATATCTGTACCCCGGAGGTGAAGGACACCATTTTCATTTCTTTATTAAATTGACCCGATCCACATAATGGTGGTAGGGCACTAGGTTCTGTTCCCATAAATAACGAAGATAAGACGGTGAAAAATAAAATCATAAACGTTTTCATTAGAGGTAAAAGACACCATGTGGTGGACTTGGCTTCGTTCGACTATGATCAATACTTTCAATTTCCTATCAATGCCAATAACAATGTGAAACATTTTCTTTAAACTGTTTAATATAAGTAGCGAAGAAACAAATTTTAATATTTTAAAGTTATGGAAAATTGGTTCTCCTGAACAATTACAAATATTTCACATGGCGTCCTTTACATGAAAAAATTTCGGATCTTCGTATATTTTCGTAAATATCTTGAAAACAGTTGGGAAATCGTGGTAAGTGGAAAGTGACCATTCGAATGCTTACTAAAATCTCTACAAAAAAGGTTCTAAAGCAATTTTCAATGGGGCAATGTCAATCGGAGATATAAGTGCCTAAAACTTTTAAAGTGTTTGTTTTGTACATTTGAATGGGGTTTTGTGTTTTTTAACTCACTTTTTAATTTTTTTTTTAAATTGCATTTATGAGTAAAATTAGTAGTAAAAAAAGCAAGAAAATGAGAAACTTATTGGCATTAATGGTTTTCTTGAGCGAACGTTGAGATGGCGGATGAGTCATTTCCGCTTAGTATACTGTCTGTTCCTGTTGTGGCGCCTTAAACCTCCTTCTCTTTAGGATTTAATTTATATTTATAAAGAATGATCAAACGCTAACAATAACTGCTTCTCTTCCTTTGCTAATAGCACTAGGAACGGAACCGCGCTAAGATGACGCAGTTCCTGCGAGTCGGACGATATCCGACCTCGGACAATTTCTGCTGTAAAGTTGTTGACAATATTTAGTGAAGTTTTGACCTTTCACCTATAACGAAAATTCGAACATAGGCAATTCTCTAGTGGTACATAGGCATTCTCTAGTGGTACATAGGCATTCTCTAGTGGTACATAGGCATTCTCTAGTGGTACATAGGCAATCTCCAGTGGTACATAGGCATTCTCTAGTGGTACATAGGCAATCTCCAGTGGTACATAGGCATTCTCTAGTGGTACATAGGCATTCTCTAGTGGTACATAGGCATTCTCTAGTGGTACATAGGCATTCTCTAGTGGTACATAGGCATTCTCTAGTGGTACATAGGCATTCTCTAGTGGTACATAGGCATTCTCTAGTGGTACGTATCTGTATATTGATTATTATAAATTGTATTCACTTCTAGAATAGATTGTTTTTCTCATAATATAAAAATTATAATAATGTTAGTTTAGTACTGTTTCCTTATTTCTCTACATGTTGTTTATTTTCTACCTATCTACCGAATTTTCATTGTTTTAAAAATAAGATTGGTTCAAATTTATTGTCATGATGTATATACTACGCTCATTTCTGCCTTTTAGCACTTTCCTCCGAAGGAAAGTAGCTATTGAGGTTGCACTCATGACGGAATTTTTGAAAAATTTCTTCAAATCTTTATCGATCCTACCTTGTAGACACCGAAAATGACCCCCGTTAAAATATATGTATATATATATATATATATATATATATATATATATATATATATATATATATATATATATATATATATATATAAGTGTCTGTTAACACGATAGCGGCCAGAGTTTTTGTTTTTTCGTCACGAAACTGGGTATATGGCATTCAATTATCAAACGATTGAACGAGTTTGTTAACCACCAAAATCGGTCCACCGGAAGGGGGGGTTTACCCCGAACCCAAAACACTAATTTGGCCATGTCAGCCGTAATATTTGTTATATTTCAACGAAACTTGGTATTCGTTGTGGTAATATAGAGAGAAAAGTGAGATATAAAAATGAACTAAATCGGTTCATAAGGAGGGGGAGGGGGGGTTACTTCGGACCCACAATAGCAATTCGCCACTACCAGCCGTGATTTTTGTTATATTTCGACGAAACTCGGTATTCGTAGTGGTAACCTACAGGTAAATATGTGTTGTAAAAATAAACTAAATCGGTTCATTAGGAGGGGGGGGGGGTTACTCCGGACCCAAATTACTAATATACTCATACTGGTCGTAATTTCTGCTGTATTGTAACGAAACGCGGTATACGTCGTGGGTAACTCATGAGAAAGAAGTGTTGTAAAAATGAGCTGAATCGGTCAATCGGAAAGGGGGGTTTACTTTGTAATATATTTCAATAGAAAATCCCGCCAGACGTAGGTTCACAAAGCCGCCGCAAGGAGCGCTTTCTACCACTAGAGGGACTGTATCCTGTTCCTGCGTTAGATCAAAATACGATAATATGAGGTTTTTTTGTCTTTATTACGTAGTGTAGTAGGTACTATGTGTAAACATAACTCTTGAAGCCAATTAATAATTGATCAGTTACTCATTACAAAATTAAAAGAGAACTATTCATGTTTTTATTTTATTTATGTAGGATATTTTAAGCAAATTGTTCTGGAAAGCAGTCTACACAACCCAAATTCTGAGGAAAGTGCTTAGTTACGCAGCTCCAGCGTGACGGACTTTTTTACTTATAAGTTGTATATATTTTGTAGCTGAAGAAGGTTGCCAAAGTGCAGCCGAAACGTCCAATACAGATTTCTCCCTGATGGTCTAAAGTTTTTTTCTCCTAGCCGAATCCCAACCATACCTTGTCTTCGTTTTTTTCTATTTGGCTTTATTGAACTTCTAATGGCCAATATTACAAGCTTATTAAGAAGATTTGTTTTTTATTTTCTAGTTTGCTTCAAAGCGAAATATTTGAGGTCGCATCATTAGATCATTTTATCGGGAATCCTTTCATCTTTTATTTTATTTTTGTGCTCATATAGATTTATATAATTCTATATTTTTCTCTGAAAAGATTTCTCTATTTTCCTTTTTATGATATCTTGTAAGTCGGCCAGCCACTCCTCGTCCCTCCATCGATTCTTCGCCTTTGATGTTCTATATTTGATTCTGTTCCAATCAGATCGTTATATTTGAGCTTTCAGTACACTCAACATTACATTCTAAACACCTTGTCAATGTTAACTCAACTTCTTATCAATCGAGTTTGATATAAATGTATATTTACTCGCTGAACTCTATGGGTTGAAAAGCAAACAATGTTTTTATTTATTTATTTATGTATTTCTTTTAACATGTACAATTTTCTTGTAATACAATTGGAGAACAACTAAAATTACCTTGTCATTTACAGGGACTACTGACAACATTTTTAAACGAACGAAACATTTTTAAAACAACGAACAATAATTTGATTCCAAGAAAAATTTACAGTTTTAGTCGGAAGCCTTTGGAAATGTTATTTTAATGTTATAATAACAATAATGATTTATTTTTAATTAATTCAATTTTTTTTAGCTTAAAAATGTTTTTATTTTACAAAGTAAAATAAAAACATTCGTACGACTGTTACAGTCGTGTTGGGCAAATATCATTTAAAATAATGAATAAATTTGATATTTCATTCTGAATAATGAATATTTTTTTATTATTAATCCATTTAATGTACAACGTACCTTTTAATTTGTATTCGTTATTGAATAACAATGATTTGTTGAATGAAATTTTTATTGAATAAAAATGATTAATTTGAATAAAATATTTTGTTGAATAAAAATGATTTGTATTGAATAAGATTGATTTATTTGATTGAAACTTTTCGTTAATTACAAGTGATTTGTTCTAACAATCGTTTCTAAAAAGAATTACAAACTACGTTCATTAACATTTTTCTTACATTTAATGAAAATTATTTCTTTGAGCGTTACTGATATTTTTAAAAAGTAACTACTTTATTCTAAAAATAAAGGGTGCCAAATAATGACAATAATTTTTAAAAAATGACGGAAATTCTTAATGGATAATAATGAATTCAAATTCTGGAGGTGGGAGGTTATATGCAATTAAATGACCGTTAATTTTGCTTCCTGCACAAACTTTCAGGACAAAATATGCGGAAGAGTACGGTAATGTTGTGCGAACTCCATCTTGAAATTTGAGTGCAGTCAAAAATTCATTTTTTTACAAAATAGACATATTTGTCCTTGAAATGACCTTGATTGTGCACCTTGATATGGTGAAACAGACCACGGATTCGAATTCAGCGACCCTCAAAACCATGGAAGCTCTAGTTATGTCTTCTTTAACGACTTCATACGAAATTTGACCTTCAAATGCTCTTAAACCTGACGTTATGGGGTAAAACGGACTTCGAATTCGGATTCAGCTTGTCGTAATACATAAGAATATATGTATGGGGTCTGGAGAATACCACTTTTTTATTTTGTGTGCCTGTGTTATTAATAGCAATTTAATCAGAATTTACAGAGATTAATACTTACACTACTTGATAATTACAGAATTATAATAAAACGCCTTTATATAAAAAAAAAAAAAAAATAAATTAGAGGATACCTATATATATATATATATATATATATATATATATATATATATATATATATGTATAGGGGAAGGTGTTGTACCTCTGACCGTCTTGTACCTTTGACCACCGCGGCTTTCGCGGCACATAGCAACATACTATAAATTTTGGTATAATCAGTGTTTAGCTCCTTCACTAGAGGGCTTGTGTAACCTACTTTGGATTATTCAAGTCAAAGAGGATTCTTGCAAAAAATACTTATCCATTTCTATCATAAAAATTTAAGTTATTTATTGATGACGTTTTGCCTCATAATATTTTTTGTATTAAGTCTTTTTAGATGGAAATCATTTGAGAAAGTAGGTATTAAAATAAGAAACAAATAGATTTTGAAATTGATTTATCTTAACCCTAAAATTTTTTGTATGTTTTTTAATTTGCACTACCGGGGTGTTGTACCTCTGACCACGACTAGTTGTTGTTCCTTTGACCAGGTCAAAGGTACAACACACCTGAGTAATTTTTACATAATTCAACGTTTATGTTCTTCTGCTACATTTTTTTTTTAAATTAATATTGGATGCTTCAATTGTTCAAAGAATTAAAAAATAATAAATTAAATAAGTTCAAACTGACTTTATTAATCCTCGTAGCAGTTCGAACCGAGTGTTTGACATAAAAAACGCCTTTGACTCTGTATGGAGGCATGGAATATTACAGATTCTACACAAATGGGGCCTCCAAGGAAACCTGCCTAGGTTCATTCAACAGTTCCTTATGGAAAGACAATTTAGAGTACTAGCAAATGGTGTTCTATCCAAGAATGTGAAGACTGAATTTGGTGTGCCGCAAGGTAGTGCCCTTAGCTCCACTTTATTTGCAATCGCCATTGATGGAATTAAAACTTGCCTCACAACTAATGTGAAAGGCCTTCTCTACGCTGATGACTTCCTCATTTTCTGTCGGTCAGCGAGTGTTGATTATATCAAGAAAAATCTGCAGGCGACGATCAATCGGATTCTGCTATGGTGTAAGACGTCAGGGCTGCGCATTTCTGAGGAGAAAACCAAGTGCATTCTCTTCAGCCGTCGACGATCGGAGCCGCTATGTCCTTCACTGGTGCTGGGAACGCATCAGATTCCATTTGTCGAACAAGTCCGGTTCCTTGGGGTGATCTTTGACAGGCGACTGAACTGGGTGCCACATGTGAGCGAACTCAGGAGACGGTGCTTTGACCGGTTAAAAATTTTAAAAGTGTTGTGCACGACATCCTGGGGAGCAGATCGTCTCTCGCTGTTGAAGGTTTACCTAGCAATGGTGTGTAGTAAGATAGACTACGGGAGCATCGTCTACGGCTCAGCCAAGCAACCTGTGCTAGAACTTATTGACACAATTCACTTCAATGGAATCAGGAGCATAACTGGAGCCTTTCGGAGCACGCCGGTCCTGTCGTTGTGTGCAGAAGCAGGGATTCCTCCGCTGATGTTTAGGAGGCATCGGCTTGCCGCCAAGTACATATGCAAAATATATGCCTCACCTGACCATCCTTGTTACCCCTACATATTCCGTCCCAAATATTCTGGATTGTTTTATGCTCACACTTCCGCCTCTTTACCTCTTCCTTACCGTATGAGATCCATGATAGCCGAACTTGAAGAGTTCCCCTCTTGTCAACAAGATGCGTACATTCCTCCATGGAAATATAGTAAACCCATTTGTCACTTCTTGACCTTACGGAAAAATGACACAAGCGAGATTGAACTGAGTCTTCGACTCAATGAGCTTCTGGACAAAATTGACAACAAAAGAGTGATGTACACCGACGGGTCACACACTGGTGTTTCCTCCGCATGCGCTTTTATAGATGGGCAAAATTAATATAAGTTTAGATTGCATTCAATCAGTAGTAGTTACTCTGCAGAACTGTTTGCTTTATCAGCGGCTATGTATCATGCGATGACAGTTCCCGAGGCCAATGCAGTTATCTGTACTGACTCCAAAAGTGCTTTGCTGAACATTCACAACATGTACAGTGACAATCCAGGGATCATCAAACTGTTGCAATATTCCACCATGCTGCGTGATTTAGGCAAAACTGTGCACCTCGTCTGGACCCCTGGGCACAGAGGACTAAAAGGGAATGAGATGGCAGACAGGGCAGCGTCCTCTGCGCATGACTTGCCAGTCATAACGCCCACCACTTTCATGGTAAGCGAGCTTGCCTCCCCGCTACTAAAGACAATTAAACAACGCTGGCAGGAAATGTGGAGCGAAGCTGGATTTAATAAGCTTAAGATGGTGAAGAGTGATTGCCTCCCTTGGGCGTCATCGGCTAGATCAGACCGAGGAGAAGAAGTGTTGTTGGCGAGACTCCGGCTTGGTCACACTCGTCTCACGCACTCCTATCTCATGTCCAGAACAAACCCACCTCGATGCGCTACCTGTCGGACACTACTCAGTGTACAACATATCCTTGAAGAATGTCGGAAGTATACAATGGTGTTACGACGGCTTGGAATACCCAGAAAGATGGAAGATGCTCTTGGAAATAATTCGGCAGCAGTCGATAAGCTGCTCAAATTTTTAAAAATAACCGGACTTAACCGTCTTGTATAATAATTGTGGTATAGCTATACAGTTTTCTCTGGCTCATATCCTTGAATATAGGTGTATATAAGTGTATGTTTCTATCTATTTAATTACCTTTATTTATGTATTTTATCTTTCTATTTATTGATTTATCCTTAGCTACTTTTGTTACCTCTTGTTTAGTTTTATTTGCCTGTTTAACTCATTGCTGTGATATTTTTTGTTACCATATTTTCCTTGTTAACCTTTTAGCTGTTACACCTGTTTTTACTTTTTTTAGTGTATACTTTTAATATTAGATTCTGTTATATTCTGTTAAGTTCTTAGTAGGGAGATTGAAAGTGCCCAAAAAAAAAAAAAAAAAAAAAAAAAAAAAAAAAAAAAAAAAAAAAAAAAAAAAAAAATATATATATATATACATATAAAATGAAAAGTACCGGTATAAAGGAAAAAAAATATATATAAAAAAAAAAAAGAAACATAAAAAATGTAATTTAAAATTAAAATTAAAGTACCGGTAATTAAAAAAAAAAAAAAAAAAAAAAAAAAAAAAAAAAAAAAAAAAAAAAAAAAAAAAAAAAAAAAAAAGATGGAATTTAAAAATAAATAATTAAAAATAAAAGAGTGCCGGTTATATAATTGAGGGAAAAAAAAAAAAAAAAAAAAAAAAAAAAAAAAAAAAAAAGAGAGAGAGAGAGAAAGATACTCGGGAGCATGCGGTGAGTGATTCGTGCAGCTGTTTTGCACGGTAGGGCGATGACGACCATGGGGTTCTTTCGCCCAAAAACGGCACAAAAAAAAAAAAAAAAAAAAAGTTCGAACCTATCGCCCATTATCGTTCCCCTTGAAGTTGTAAGACCTCATCGAAAAGCGGAGGCAAGAAAAATGTCAAATAGGGGCCGGCCTACAGGACAGATATTCATTAGGTACTCGTGAGTCAAACGACTGTGGCCGATACGTAGTTGGCCAATATGACTTCTTCGCGTCGTGATTTTCTGTGTGACGAAGGCCATTCTTTTACCGTGAACTTCACCGTCCTCAGTTTGTTCTCTGTTGTGCTAGTCCAATCCAGTTGCCAGTAGTGTAATATTGTTAGGTCAGTGTAACGTATTACGTCTTCATAGTACGAGTCGAGTGGTTCGAAAGTTTGTTCTTTTGTTGCAAGTTTGGCTTGTCGGTCAGCAATTGTGTTTAGTCCTAAGTTTTCATGTCCCGGTAGCCACCACAGAGTTACATGTTTACCAGAAGAATTCTAATGACAGTTCAGATTCTGATACTGAAGAAAGTGACGTTGATCTGTCTGATAAATGTCGTGAGTTAAGTCGATAATCAGCAACAATTTAAAAATATGATTTGGAAAAAGGAAATTTTATACTTGTTAAAAATAAAAGTAAAAATACTATTACATATTTAGTCGCAGAGATCTGTGGTATTAAATGTCCAATGTTTAAGATCCAATGAAAAAACAAACTTTAAGTGACAAGTTTACGAGAGAGATGACAATTTGTATGATATTGATGTTGAAAACATTGTGGCTAAACTTCCATACCCTACTATTGATTTTTCAGCATATTAAGCTTAACATAATATCAATAATAGCTTTTTATTATGCTTACATCCATGTCCTGTATTTATTAAACTTACAATTAATTATAATATTACTCAATACAATTTTTTTCTGCATTGCTGTGTTATTTTTACGTGGACAGAGGTACAACACCCCGTGGTCAAAGGTACAACTACATGTTGTACCTTTGACCACTGTACGATTATTTTTTAAAAAATTAATAAAAAATATTAAATGTAAAGTTAGAACCTTGAAAAAATTAAATATGATAAACAATAGAATACTAATTACGATGAAATAAAAAAAAAGAATTTAGCCTTAATATTCAAGCTAAAAAAAATTCAATTGTGCAAATTGGTCAAAGGTACAACACCTTCCCCTATATATATATATATATATATATATATATATATATATATATATATATGTATATATATATATGTATATATATATATATATTATCTATTCTTATAGATGGCCCAAAATATCAAAATTCTTTTTTATCCTAGGAGGCATGGGGTCATTAAAGCAGTCTTCCTTTATTACACCACTTTATTTATTGGGCCCGACATGTTTCGTGCATCTTTTCTTCGCACCTCTTCAGGGGCACTTCTTGCAAGGAAGTCCTCCCTTTATCAAGTACTCCCTCTGGAGTCCGGCTTAATACGGTATTAAGCCGGACTCCAGAGGGAGTACTTGGTACCGGGAGGACTTCCTTGCAAGAAGTGCCCCTGAAGAGGTGCGAAGAAAAGATGCACGAAACATGTCGGGCCCAATAAATAAAGTGGTGTAATAAAGGAAGACTGCTTTAATGACCCCATGCCTCCTAGGATAAAAAAGAATATATATATATATATATATATATATATATATATATATATATATATATATATATATATACATATATAAACAAGTTTGAACCACCAAACAATCAATGGGTTTCGTGATCAATGGGTTCTGAAATTCGAAATTGATTAGGCGCCACTTCCGGATTGCGCCAAGGTCAAAGGTCAACCTCTTAAGCGGGTTTCTTCCTTATGGATGGAGGGAAGTAAGGCTCTACAGATTAAGGTCATAAAGGTGTAAAATCTAAGGAGAATATAGTTCCTGTTCTCTGTTTTATTTCACTCCTCGTGAAGCGTTTTACTGCTAGTATTTTTTTACTACAACAGCAATTAATGCAATAAAACCTGCCCTACCCGGAAATAAATTCATCTATAAAGTCATTTAAACAAAACATGACAAGTTTTTATGAATTGTAATTACAGCAGAAGTAACTTTATTGCTTACATTTATGAGTCATAAGAAAATAACAGCTTTGAAAATTGCTAAGTAATTTTACAGTTACAGGATTATCCAAAGCTATGGGATCAGAAAATACTTTATGAAGTAAGTTGTTCCACGAAGTGGAGGATATTGGGAAAGGTGTAATTGCAGTTCGTATATATGAACTGAGAGAAATTGCTTCTATTTCCAGATTTAAATTACCTCGGATGCAGTAAGTTTTAACTAGCTGAATTATTATGCGAAGGGGGTTTTGAATTTCAACTTGAGCCATTTATTATAAAAGCCAGGAAGCATTACTCAACGGCTAAAGAGTAAATTTTTTTTTTTTTTTTTTTTTTTTCTTTTTACGGCGCATCTACTTCTAGGTCATTAGCGCCGCCGCTAAAGAGTAAATGTCCCAATAATGTTATTTTTGCTGCGAAACAACTATTACATTAGATTTTAGAAAAATACTGTTGGCATAATGATAGGTGTTTATTCCCAATTAATTTATTTCTTGATTATAACATTCTGTATATGATTTTGATACAATACGAAGGTTCTGCATTCAAGGCCTCACAACTTCAGCCACGAATAACGCCAGAAGTACGCTTAGATGACGTCCTAGCCAAGCTCCCCTTTGCTTTGACCAGTGGCTGGAGCCAAAGAGAGATCGGTAAGATACAGACATTGAAGCATTTGAAGGAAGAGAAAGCCATTGCTAACACTTTACTTGGTCACTGCAGCAGATCTGAGTCGCTTTGGTGGAGAGAGTGGGTGGGTGACGCTAGATAGGGAGAGGACCCAAGGATTTTGATGAGTGGAAACGTTAGGATCTGTATTGTATAAGAGTAGAAAAGTTGAATCGCCTAGCCACTACAACTTATTAAATAAAAGTCCGTCACGCAGGAGCTGCATAACCAGCACTTTCCTCAGAATTTTTTTAGTGTAGACTACATTACTGAATAATTTACTGTAAATAACCTATATAAATAAAATATAAACGTGAATAGTTCTGCTCATTTACATTTCTTATGAGAACTGTTCAATTATTAATTTTGTAAATAATTTGCTTCCAGAGTTATGTTAATACATGATACTGTACTACTTAATAAATACACAAAAACTTCACATTCCGTCTTTTGATCTGACGCAGGAACAGGATACAGTCCCCATAGTGGGAGATAGCGCTCCTTGTAGCGCCTTTGCGAACCTACGTCTGGCTGGCTAATTGTAATGAAACAGACTTTAAAGTAAACCCTCCTTTCCAATAGACCGATTTACTTCATTTTTACAACACTTCTTTCTCATGAGATACCCACGACGCATACCGCATTTCGTTACAATACAGCAGAAATTACGACCGTTATGAGTATATTAGTACTTTCGGTCCGGAGTAAACCCCCCCTCCAAATAACCCGATTTAGTTTATTTTAACAACCCATTTTTAACTGTTGACTACCACCACGAATACCAAGTTTCGTTGAAATATAACAAAAACTACGGCTGGTATGGTCAAATTAGTGTTTTGGGTCCGGGGTAAACCCACCCCTCCCGGTGGACCGATTTTGGTGGTTAACGAACTCGTTCAATCGTTTGCTATTTGAACGCTATATACCACCTTTCATGAAGAAAAAACAAAAACTCTGGCCGCTATCGTGTTAACACACACATATATATATATATATATATATATATATATATATATATATATATGCATATATATATATATATGTATATATATATATATATATATGCATATATATATATATATATATATATATATAGATATATATAAATTTTAACGGGGGTCATTTTCGGTGTCTACTAGGTAGGATCGATAAAGATTCGAAGAAATTTTTCAAAAATTCCGTCATGAGTCCAACCTCAATAGCTACTTTCCTTCGGAGGAAAGTGCTAATAATAATAGTATAAGAGTAGATATTATTAACAATCGGTGGTATGGTTAATAATACTACATTTTTATATATAAACTTTGTTATATCTTTGCTGGTGTTTCGGCTTGAGATGCAAGCTTCATCAGGGCGACGAGAAAAGAGACAAGCTTTAATTTACGTAACGATCAATTCTAGTAGCTCTTCTCATCGTCCTGATGAAGGCTGAAGTCGGAGAGAAATCTTTGAGCCACAGTCATTGACGCTCTTGAATGAAGAAAATACTGCTTCAGGGTCACTGCAGCAGATCTCTGGACAGTATCTTCTGAGTCGCCTTGGTGGTGAGAGTGGATGGGTGACCCATAATAGAAAGAGGACATATGAGTGGAAACTATGGATGGTATGTGTTAATGATTATTTTAGGTTGATTTAGATTTGAGATGCTACGATTTACAAGGTTACGATTACAGTGGAACCCTGACAAATTCGTCTAAACAAACTAACCCCCTTTTTTGAATGAGAGGTTACACTGGAAGAAAATATAAACTGACAACATTAATAATTTGGGTCCTGAGTAAATCCCCAGCCTTAATGGATCGATATTCGTTTTGTAGCACCATAAACGTTAACTGACTGTCAACATCGTAACCTGACTGTCAACAACGGGAAGGTTACGCGGGGTTAGTCAGTGTTGCCGGTGCCACAATAATTTATTAATTAATATTTAAATTTCTTCCCGCGACTTTGAGGTAACCCGAAAATTACCTAGCCAAATTAAAGTTTTGTGTTTAGAAGTACGACAACGTGGTGCCTATTTCAATGTGACTTATTTATAGGCATTCATTAAATTATTATTTCATTTCTGGCAGTGGAATGTTTATTTATTTTCAAGAAGTTAATTATTATTACAAGACTACGCATTGGACATACACACTTAACACATTCCTATCTCATGACAAAACAAGACAGACCTATATGCCAGGCATGCAACTGGCTACTGAACATTAAACACTTACTAACAGAATGCAAAACACGAGACTACTTAACTGTGCCATATCACATGTCTGAACTATTTTCCGAACAAAGCCCTCACATAGTTACCATTTTACAACACTTACATAAAATAAAACTTTATGACAAAATATGACTCAACCTACTGTGTATGCGTCAATAAAACGAGTGTAAATTTTTGTTTTGTGAGTGTATGTTCGTGCGTGTATGTGTGTGTGTACGTGGTAAAATTGAAAATAAAGACTTTATATTAAATATCCTACAATTTACAAACAATAATTATTTTCTTCTTGCATTAAAAAAAAAATTATTATTTATTACTATCGCAATTTTTCATACTTTATTTTCTTATATTCTTTACATAAAATTAATAAATCAATTATTTGGTTTGATTTAATTATTTATTTTATTTTATATTAATATTATTATTAATTTTTTTTAATTTTAATTTTCTATTTTGTGTATTTATTATTTTTTTATTATTTATTATTTTTTTTTCTTTTTTAGAAATTGAATATAATGAATTTATATTCTTTACCCTTCATACAGTTTATTGATTATTTTGATGTGAGCAAATCACCTTGCCGTTGTGAAGCTCCGTGAATAAATAAATAAATTATTATTATTTTTCCTGCAAAAAGTGATTTATTATTTCATTATAGAGACATTTATTTTTTTATAAAGTTTATTTTATTTTTACCTGACACTCCTCTAAAGTTTCATAACATACATAATGTTCTACAAGAGATTCTATTAACTTTATTCCGTATATTGTTTTTTTGAAGTACTGTTGTTGCTTCCTAAATATGGAACTTTATGAGAAGTAAGGAAAAAGTAGGGATTCCGCTAGTAACAACATTCATATATTCGTAAAAATCTATTCATAGAGTATTTCGGCATGGTGTTTGGCAGTACTCTTCATGGAGGAAAATCTAAGATAGGACTAAGGTGTATGTATATCTTTGGTATTTCTCCATCCCCTAGGTATTCATTGCTGAAGAAGGCTACCTAATAACATGCCGAAACGTTCTAAATATAGAATGTGACTAAAATCTGATAGTTGTTCTTAGCCAAACCCCTACAATTCGATGACATCGCCGGCTAATTTGCATCTTACTATGTAACTTTATTTTTGTGGTCAATCTCTTCCTGAAAAACAAAACGAACAGAAAAAAAAACACTTCATGCACAGCCTTTAACTAACTTTGATAGCGATATAAAATAATATTCCAATAGATTATGTATTTATAAAAATAAGGTAAGTTTGTATTTCACTACACACAATTGCCTGTAAAAAGGTATTGACATCTTTTGTGTGGACAAGTAAAAGCATCAATGCTATCTTGGAATTGGATGGATGTGCCAAAACGTGTTCAAACATTTGTTTATCGCTAGCAAAATAAGCCTGTTTACATTTAGTTTGTTAGTTGACGCCATGCAAATAGAATGAAATAGATAGGGGGTTAGGTGTTTACCTTGCGAGATTCCAGGAGAGCTGAGACCTCGCCTGCTCTGGATCCTCCTCCATCAAACCACACGAAGCACCCTGTCACCACAATCACACAATAAACCAGGGGTAAGTCACCAAACACCAATAGGGTAAAGTTGAATGCCTCACACTTACAGTCAAAGAAAATACAAGAAAGTTGTTACAATATAATTTTATTTAATTTTTTTGTTGTTGTTACATATAAAACATTTTGGCTACAACGAAATAAGTCAAATCAAAGGGCTTTGGGAAGCAATAGTTCATCATCTCCGCACTAATTCGTCGTTCATCATGCTGATTTGAACCGCTTTATAAAATTATTATATTTCCTGAAATCTGGGTACATTTTTTTCTTTAAAAATAACTCAATATCTTATTTATTATTTATTACATTTTTTAGGTCAGGAATTAAATAAATTCTTCAGAAAAACATAAAAATAATCATAGTTTTTTTAAAAGAAAAAAACATTTACACACATGTCCAACGACTAAAAACCAATGGTTGGAAGCGAACGTTGGTTTCGTTCCATACAAACCAATTTCTGGCGACCAAAGGATTAGTTAATGTGAATCAAACGTTGGTAGAAGTCCCGACAATATCGCTAACTTTTCCCGTCTCGATAAACGTTTAGAATTGATAATGAAGTATATTTTTTAAACTCAAAATTCCGGAATTTAAAAATAAAAGGCGAAATTGAAATGAAATATTGATAAAATACTAATGAACTTGCAGGGAGCAATTGATGTGCGCAGTAGCTGGGCTTTACGACCCTCCCTCCCAGATTAGCATCCACCACCAGCTCACTAACCACACATAGGATACTAAACACTTACACTGACACAACGTCACTATCAGTGCACTCCCCAGTATCACTTTTCCTGGGTGATACACCAGGCAGTTTGTATGAAATGGGAAACTGACACAAATGAAAAGTGGTTTCTAGGCTTGCAGGAATCTGTGGTGAGGAAGAATGTGAACGTTGCACAGTGGTCAAAAACCGCCCAAAAGCGCTCAAAACTCAATAACATTTGGTATTGTTGATTTAGAAACCTGAAATTACAATATTTCAACTAGGACACGATTTTTCACTCGGATCACTTCAGACATTTTTTTGCAGTCAACACTGACTTGAGTACTGCAAAAAAAAATCCATCTTCGATTCGATTCTAATCTTTACATAGAGATAGCGCGCGTCTGTCTTACCGAGTTCGTTGACCTTTAGCACCGAAGTAAGCAGACTTATGCAGCTAATTTCAGTCTGGGGTCTTTCTGTACATGCCCACGGAATATTTAAGCCCGAAATTGGAGAGACGCAAAAGCTATATGACTAAACGAAATTTTATACGTATATTTTTTTTACTTTTTCAGTATCCCCGTCCATGAAGGCGATTCGAAAAATACAAAAATATTTTTTTTGCCCTTCGAACATCCCATTAAAACAAGAAAAACATTTTTCAACCTTATCGGTCCGAAAAAGTAAAGTTAAAGGAACGATTTTGGTACATGAGGATTTAGGAAATTTTCTTCGTTTCTAGTACTTCAATGATATTACCACTACGAATACCAAGTTTCGTTGATATATAACAAATATTATGGCTGACATAGTCAAATAAGTGTTTTGGGTTCTGGGTAAACCCCCCCCCCCCTTCCGGTGGGCCGACTTTAGTGGTTAACGAACTCGTTCAATCGTTTGCTAATTGAATGCTATATACCAAGTTTCGTGACGAAAAAACAAAAACTCTGGCCGCTATCGTGTTAACAGACACATATATATATATATGCATATATATATATATATATATATATATATATATATATATATATATATATATAGATATATATAAATTTTAACGGGGGTCATTTTCGGTGTCTACTAGGTAAGATCGGTAAAGATTTGAATAAATTTTTCATAAATTCCGTCATGAGTCCAACCTCAATAGCTACTTTCCTTCGGAGGAAAGTGCTAAAACGCATGAAAATGACTGGATACATGTATAGTGAAGTCAAGCGAGTGACATTTTCTTCATACCCCTTAGAGGCATTTTTTTTTATGGGAACACCCTCTACAATAATCAACAAAATCACAAAGCTCAGTTAGATGCACACTTTTACAATTATTTTACTTTTTTGGGGTTTATATAATGCACGGTATTATTGTGATTTTTGAGTAGTCAAAGTGTTTTTTATGCTGTTGCCTAAATTCAATTTTATATATTAGTTATCAGTATTACATAAGTCAGTATGAACCAGAAAACAGTATTTTAAAGGAACTGGAAGTGTGAAGCATTCATAATTAAAGCCACAAGTAAAAGCAATAAAATATTTCTGAAATATTGAACATAATAAAAATTTAAATGTTTTTAATATGTTCAATGAAATTTGTACAATGTGGCATTGGTCCAATACATACAATAATTAGTTATTAATATTTTAATATGGTTAGGTCAAGCAATTAGAGAAGTACAATTACTTATAATAGTCATTCAATAAAATATTGTTTACCTTTCAAAATACTTTTTTTTCAAGTAAATGAGTGTGAAAATTAATAATTGTAACCTCCTGGACATTAATTTTTACAACAATACAAACATGTCTTAGGTTGCTAGTAAAGAATTTATTAACCCCTATTTTTTTTAATATCTTGGAAGATATTTCTAACCACGTTCAATACGGCGAGCACCATATGGTACTAATCAAGGACTTATGGCTGGACTATAAGGTGCTCTCCCCGTCCCTTCCCTGAGAAGGTGAGCACAATATGGTGCTCTGGCCCATTCAATTTCCAATTGAAAAAAAGAAATCAGTCTGATGGGAAGTAAATTAAAATCAATCGCAGTGGTTAATAACAATCCTAGAAAATGGTGGTAACCACTAGATAAAAAAGAATTATGTTTTAGTTTAAGAAAAAATAATATGAATGTGCATGATTAAATTCAATATTTACTTACCAACTAGTTACCTGTGCAAGATGTTCACAGATAACAATGATAAAATGTGAGCTCGTAATTGGCAGAGAATGTGTTAATATTTACTAATGTTACGTAATGAAAATGAATTTAGTTTTAATAAAACAATTTATTGCCGGTATGTAAAGTTTCATATCAAGTAACTTAAGTTCTTTCGGGATATTTCTTTATGATAATACTTTTAATTAAGTAAAAGTTTTGCCATAAGTTCTCATTTATTTATATAATGTGGCCTCCATATTAAAACTTTGCTGGCAGCCAATATCCACCCTTGGAAAAGTTGAGCAGTATATATTTTACGATGCTGTAAAACGACGAAAGATATAGTTAATTGAATCGTTTTAAAGAAGGGGGGGGGGGGCCTTTTTGTCATCTAAGTGGTGTATGCATCCCTAAGTACGCTTCTTTTATGACTGCTGTATTCAGATTCAAGGTGGAGGGTGTACTGAAGGGAGGGGCGAAGTGTTTAGTGAGGGTGATGGTTGAGAGATTGTTAGGGAGTAGAAGCAGAGGGGAAGGGGGAGAAGAAGAGTGGGAGAAAGAGACAGAAAGACGGTTAAGAGAGGAAGGGTGTGTGAGTGTGTGTGTGTGTGTGTGTGTGTGTGTGTGTGTGTGTGTGTGTACGTGTGTGTGAGAGAGAGAGAGAGAGAGAGAGAGAGAGAGAGAGAGAGAGAGAGAGAGAGAGAGAGAGAGAGAGAGAGAGAGAGAGAGAGAGAGAGAGAGAGAGATTGTTCTTATTATATACAGAAGAACTTGGATAATTCGAACGCTTAGGGACTGATGAAAAAGCTGGAATTTTCCAAAATTAATACAGACGTGTTTAAAAATAAAGGACTAAAAAATCTAACTTCATATTTTCTGTCAGTTTTTAATTAAAAACAAAATAAAATTACATAAATTTTATTTAAAGAAAAACAAAAATTGCACAAACTGATGATTAAGTATATAAGTAATAAATTGCACAAACTGATGATTAAGTACATAAGTAATAAATAAATTTCCATAAAAGTAAAAATAGGAATTTATTCTTGCTTATTTGATTGAAGCCTGTCGGAGATCACAAAATATTATATAACTTTTAATGATTAAATAATATTCTTATTTTGACTTTCTATAAATTGTCTTAACCTTTACGCTTGATATCGTAAATCATCAGAAATCGTCCAAAGGAACATGGCTTTTTGGGCGAAAATCGCGCAGAACTCCTAATGCATACGTTTTTGCGTTTCTAGGCTTCCAGATCAGAGTAGAGCAAACTGTGATTAATTTCATAACTAATGACTAATGATTAAATGAGCATTTGGAATATAGTGAATGTATGGAGTAACGATTGATGATTGATCAATCATATTCCCCCATGACTAATGAGTGACGACTAACTATTTCTATATCAATAATTAATGATTAAACATGCTTTGACTAGTGATTGATGATTACTGACTAACCTTACTCAGATTATTGATTAAAGACTAAAAAAGGCCTTGATTTATGATTGATGATTAACTGGTTCAGGAAGGAATTCCTAAGCCCAATGTATAGATAGTATGTGTAAACAAGTTGGCATTAGCCTAATAATAAAAGTATTTACAACGTTAGTCATGTCAATCATTAGTACAGACTATCAATGACTGACGAGGAACGATTAATTGATGACTAACTTCACGTATGATTAATATGAACTATGGTTAATGATTAACTCGAGTTGTGATTTAACTTATTTTATCCTATGATTGAGTAGTCATGAGTAAAATTTAATCGATTTGTCAATGATTTAGTTGATTTGTGCCCTACTCTGTTCCAGGTCCAGGGTTTTAAAGGACGTGGAGAATCTAATGAAACCATATCTAACAAGGCCATATCTATAACAGTTGTCGGAAAAATGGAATGAACTAGATTTCCCTTGGCATTTGCAGATATATTCTTAAATATCCCAAAAACGGTTCGGAAATCGTAGTAAATGTAAAGCATTTATTCTAAAGCATATTAATTTTTTACAATTCAGGATCTAATAAAAGCTTCTAAAGAGTAATGGAAACAATTTCAAGCAAGCATTATTTTGGGGGAGGGTTAATTCATTGAAATACATCGGATTTACTATGAAAAATGAAATTTAACGGTTAGAGTACTGAGAGAGAGTGAGAGAGAGAGAGAGAGAGAGAGAGAGAGAGAGAAAGAGTGAGATTGCTTGTAGCTATGGTATCCCAGTATGGAAGGGTTTTGTCTAGTAGGCACGGCTATAAACAGGCCTCTGGGAGGAATTGGTGGTGGTAGGGGGCCTGGGGGGGGGTGCTGGGGTTGGTATTGGTATAGTTACTGCTGCTAGGGGAGTTTATGACCCCAAGGGGGGGAGGGATGATCCCCTCACATTGCAACACCCCGACACTCAGACGCCCAAGCAGGCTAAGAGCAGAATCAGCAGAAATAAGTCTTCCATCTTCTTCCAGGACATCATTTAAAAAATGTTTTGAAAAAATGAATTATTTTTTCATACCTACAATGAAATTCTGATTCACTCTTGTTAGAGACCTTGTAGGATAAATTATCTAATATTTATTTCCTAATATTTTATTGTTAATAATGAAATATTGTAGCGTCTAGCTACAGAGGAATTGTGTGGCAGCTGAGAAATAGGTCCTGAGGCGGTTATCAGTCCATCCCTAATCCTCTTCTGATCACCACTATCTTTGCGATAGGACGACTGATTCACCGTTAAGCCTGCAGAGATCACCACCTCCCGGTACAATCTTCGAGCTGAGGGCAGCGCCATACGGGCATTTCACCAGATTAACGCCGATTTGCGAGCTGCTCGCCTTAGGACAGTACATCTTTGAGGCCCTTAGGAGCACCTTCCTGCAACACCTGCTCCATACACCCTTCGGAGGTGCCTTTTTCTACGCCCCGTCAAGCCCGATATTCAACTTGGCTTCAGCGGCTAGCAGCGGGGACGCAGAATCAACTGCCCAGAGATAAGCCAGACCATTTTAAAAAACCCTCATCCGCCACTATTCACCCGATTCAACTGTATCTATTGTTATTTTTTTTCTTTTCATAAAAGCTTATATTTTATTTCATTGCCACTAACAACTCTTTTTTTTTCATTCAATGTTTTCAATTATTTAGCCACAATTAAAGGCACTTTATGTTCGGCACCATTTCCGATACATATTTTCATACAATTTTCATTAGCAATTTGGTGTTGAACAACTCTCAAGGGGCGAATCCAATATCGACACATGACGGGTTAAGAATGGTCTGCGTAATCATTTTTTCAACATAATTTAAAATAGCTAATTTCCTCCGGAGGAAAGTTCTAAAACAAAAAACCAAAAAAATTCTTAAAACATTTTAAAATTAACACTGGACACCCATCACGTTATATCCAACGCCATGGATAGATAGTGTCAAACCAATTTCGGACGGCCCTCCCATAGTGGGCTGGACAAACGTCGACTTGGAACCAGCTCCCAATCTCTGTGTGAAAAGGACTTCCTCCAAGAACGACAGCTTATTATGAGGGAATTTTATCTGGCCACTATATAAGACTTGGCTTCGAGTCTTTGAGCTCCCTGAAAAATATGTTGATATGTGGAACGAACGAGTTTTACATCTCACAAACTGAATTTATTGTTTCTTTTGAGTTTAACAGTTAAAGGTATGTTTAAGTATAAAAAAAAGACCTCAAGAGCCCAGACGTAGAATACTGTAGAGCTCAAGGCAGATACTGTAGAAATATTTAGGGAGCTATGCAGTTACTCATTAATTAATTAAAGGCTAGGTGAGCCTAGGGACGATCTGGGACCCCAAATCCAACCCTCGAACGACGAAACTAGATGATAAAATCTTTAGTACGCACTCGGGTTTTGAATTCGGATCCTCCAGTTCATTAGTCAAGTGCTCTACCACTGAGCTAGCCTCAACCCCTTAGCTAAAAAAAGTAAGTTTTTTCCTACAGCGACCATTAAGAATAAGTATCGAGTAATTTCCGCTTAGAATACTGTCAATTTCCTGAACTATAAAAATCTCCCTTCTCTTTGAGATTTCATTTAACAGTTTTCACGACAGATCGAAAGCTGCTTCACTAATCACACAAAGGATATCTAGGGAAATATGCTAAGCAGCCGCTGCTCCTGCGAGTCGGACTTTCGACCATTTAGATATTTGCGCTAATGGCCTCAGTAGCATATGCACTTAAAAAAAAAAAAAAAAATAGATATGATCAGGATATTTGATGATGTCGATTAAATGGATAAAATCATTCATGAAATTAAATTTGAATCCAATTAGCGCTAAAGCCTGCGCCAAGTATTGTAAAGTGCTAACAAAACTTGGGGTTGTTTAAGGACTTTCAAAGTTACAACTTTAAATTATTTTACCTTAAATCAACTATCAAACAAAAGGCGAGAATTATACAGCTTTCGGGGGAGTAGGGTGTAAACGAACAAATAATTCAATGGTTTTCGTGGGACTTGAAAAGTTTTTCCCTGCATTTAACGCGAGATGGAGTTTCGGGAGAGGGAGAGGGAGAGGGAGAGGGAGAAGGAGAGGGAGAGGGAGAGGGAGAAGGAGAGGGAAAGATATAGGGGAGAAGGGAGAGGGAGGGTTTACTGCCGAAACTAAAATTCATTTTATGTCAGGGGGGTCTCCCCTCTCCCTCCTGAAAGCCACTGATCCTCGCCGCTTACTCCCTGTATTCCTGTTTATGTGACAACTTCAATAAAAAAACACCGCCAACACGACGTACTCGTCAGAACATCATCAGCAATGTCCGATCTAAAGTGCGTTGGTTACAGTAACGTGGTAATCGTACATACTACATAAACACATTTATTCCTACGTACAATTTGTAGATAAAAAAAAAACTTTATTTTGAAAAATAAAAGTTTAGTTGTCAACTAAGTTGGGTTGCTGTACACACCCAATCCCAGTAGGCATAGGAACTTAAGCCAAAAATATATATAAAAAAATAATATTCAAATCGATCAAACAACAAACTATATGTATATAAATAAAACTAAGAGTATAATGACGAAACTATTTGCAAAAATGTTTTAAGAAATATCAGAATTATATAAATAAAATATAAAAACTTAAAAACAATTTCTAAATATAAATATGCTAAAACAACTTTATACATCAACACTTCAGACCATAAGTGTTTCATTTATTTATTTATTTATTTATTTTGTTAATGCTCAGCCTCTATGGCGAAAAGCATATAGTCCTCAGTGTGGGCCGATGTAGGTGCTCCAACAATCGATGCCACTCCAAAAAATCATCCATGTGAGTTGATATGTTAAGTTGGATAGATTTAAAAACAAATAGGTTGAAAATAAATGAGAAATAAAAGAAATAATTATATACCTATATATCTATAAAAAAAGAAATAAAATAAACACTGAAATATTTTGTTATTAATAGGAGATGGTAATAAAATGTAAAGCATAAATCATTCTGTATCGCTGTGATTTTATTGTAAGAAGAAGTGAATTGGAATTCTTAGGATTATGTGACCATTTGCCCCAGGTTGTATGTGAAGTCTATATTTTGTCGAAAATGTTATTGTTTTTCAAATAGGTCAGTATTGTATCAATATATTGACTGCCTTCAGAAAGTATATCTGTCACGTCATGTGGAATGTCCAAGTTAGTCCGTAACCGACAGTCTGTTAATATATGTTTTACAGTAAGGTCTGTGTTACAATGATTACATTTTGGTTTGTCAGTCTTTGTCATCAGGTACTCATGGGTTATGCGTGTATGGCCGATTCTTAGCCTCGCAAGGACTACTTCTTCTCGGCGTGAATTCCTGTATGATGATGACCAGTTTCATTTATTTATATCACCACCAATTCACATAACGTTTCGGCCTTCAGGCCATTTTAAAATTCTTGAAGAAAAATCAGGACAGTATTAACTTCATCTTAAACCCCCTTACTCCATCATTTATATTAATTTATAACCCCTAAATCAATATTTGTATATAATTTAAAACTGCTTTTACCTTAAAAACAGCCTCTTTAAAGGGACGATTAAAATCAAAATCATTTTCTTGTATTTATAAATAACAAAGAAATCAATATTTTTCAATTCTTTATATCAAACGATTAATAGGGGGTGTTGAAGAAACCTCAATACGATTTTTGTTAAAAAAAATCTATGAGTTTCAATTCTTCTGACTAACGGAAACACTCTTTTTTCCCAGCCCCCTCCGAAATTATTTTCTATATACGCCCATGAACCAAACCACCCGCTGTGTTTACCAAGTCCCTTGCCAAACCCCTTCCTTTAATGGTGTATACATAGGAGAAACCATAAATGACATTCACTCGCGGCTTACACAACATAAACGAACCATCACTAACAAAGAAATAGAAAAATCTGTACTTGCTAAACACGCCATTACGCAAAAACACTCTTTTAACTTCGACGACACGAAAATTCTTTCTACAGAACGAAAGAAAAAAAGACTACAGATCTCTGAATGTGTACACATTAACCTTAACAAAAACAATATAAACTACAAAACAGACCTCCCACCTAGTATTTTCCCATGCCCCTTGTGTATCCTTCCATTAACACCTTTTTCTCCTTCCCTGTCATAAAATGTCATAAAGGCTTTTGATCCCTACCGACCTCCTCCCACCACCTGGTTTGTTTTCCACAATGGTTACTTAACTGTTAACTTTGGTCTTCCTCTGCCTCCTGGCATTTTTATTGGTATGTAGTATTGTATTTCCTAGTTAAAATTAATTAACATTATTATTAGCACCTATTTACTTATATAAACTTCAATAAAATAGCCTTTTTTCTTCCTTTTTTTTTTGTTATGTTTCTATGGCTTTTCTAGAACTCATTCTAATAATTTAACACCAAATTGTTCTTTTATAATAAGTTGAATTTATTAATAGATCTGTTACTTATCTTAATTATACATTTTTTTCTGTATTAATTTCCGAAACGTCTTAAATATAGATTTTTTTTAACAAAAATCGTATTGAGGTTTCTTTAGCCGAATCCCAACTATTCCATCTTTGCTTAAATGTATTTTATTTTTCCAATTTAATTAGTTTGCATCATGGTAGTGTCTGTTATCAAGATAAAACTGAATTCGTCGAATTTTACAATCTGACGAAGGGATTCCATTTTCCTGTGTTATTGTCTTTCTGCAATGCAATTTCAAATCCTGCAACCACAATTTTGGAACCTGAGACTCCATTTGGAGGGCATCTTCATAGACACCTACAAATTGATTGAATATTTTCTGAAGGTAGTCTTATGAAGTATTAGCACGTTACCACCATAAATGTAAGTGGGGTCCTGGTGGACCCCACGTGGGCGACGGTGTAACTATCTCTCACGTGGTCGACGGAGGTTTAATATCAAATACTCTTCCTTTTGTTATTGATGCAGAAAAAATACATAGGCCAACTAATTTTACACGGAAACAAATTAAAACACACACTAAAAAAATAATCTAAGAAAAGCTAAAATGTATGCCCTTTAATTGTCGTTTATTGCCCTTCATAATTTGAGCACATATAATTTGTCGTTTGTATTTACTGTGCATAGTTACATAAAATCTATAGATATTTAATTTTTTTTATTGATCTATCAGCACCTTGGCATGAATCGGTTCTCGGTTGCCACCAATTAATGATACTAGGAGCTGACACCTTGTCATGGTATTTCCTATTCCATTGTTAATAAAAAGTGCAACGTTTCAAGTAAAAAAATATGTGCGAAAAATATGGTGGAAACCGCAAGTATTTTTCTTAAAAGGGGGAGGAATATAAGATACTACCCTATTTACTTTTATGGCGGTGAGATCTGGCGGCTTAAAGAGCTACCGTCAAAACCGGGACAACTTTATTACTTGGCGGATTATTATTAGTGCTGCAAGGAACACTTCTATTTTATTATACTATAAAGCTGTAATATAAGAAATGGCTGCCGGAAATAATGTCGGATATGCTTTAAAACAATTTAATGACTTGTTTTCGTTAATGACTGCTGTAAGAGCTTTAAAGATAAATGTTTTAGGAGTCAGTTATTATTTTATTTAATCTATGCTTTAAATAATAAAAATATTCGAAATTTGTCTAACGATCTGTTTCTTTACGTTATTTTTCGAAGAAGTCAGATTCTGCTTTATCAGAGACTTCATTTTTTTAATATTATTTAGTTATAATAATTTGTGATAGATTAAAAGAATACCTGTAATCTATTACAGGTTATTTTACAGGGTGTCCCTAAAATAAACGGTCACACTTTGGGAATCAATGCAGAATGAAAAAAGTCCGTCACGCAGAAGCTGCATAACTAAGCACTTTCCTCAGAATTTGGGTAGTGTAGACTGCTTTCCAGAACAATTTGCTTAAAATATCCAACATAAATAAAATAAAAACATGAATAGTTCTCTTTTAATTTTGTAATGAGTAACTGTTCAATTATTAATTTAGTAATTAATTTGCTTCCAGAGTTATGTTTACATATGGTAACTACTACACTACTTAATAAATACAAAAAACTTCATATTTTCGTCTTTTGATCTGACGCAGGAACAGGATACAGTCCCTCTAGTTGTAGAGAGCACTCCTTGCGGCGGCCTTGCGAACCTAATTCTATTGAAATATATTACAAAGTAAACCCCTCTTTCCGATTGACCGATTTAGCTCATTTTTACAACACTTCCTTCCCATAAGTTACCCACGACGTATACCGCGTTCCGTTACAATACTGCAGAAATTACAACCGGTATGAGTATATCAGTAATTTGGGTCCGGAGTAAACCCCCCCTCCTAATGAACGATTTAGTTTATTTTTACAACACATTTTTACCTGTAGATTACCACTATGAATACCGAGTTTCGTCGAAATATAACAAAAATCACGGCTGGTAGTGGCAAATTGGTATTGTGGGTCTAAAGTAAATCGCCCCTACTAATGAACCGATTTAGTTTATTTTTACATCTCACTTTTCTCTCTAGATTACCACTACGAATACCAAGTTTCGTTGAAATATAACAAATATTACGGCTGGCATGGTCAAATTAGTGTTTTGGGTTCAGGGTAAACCCCCCCTTCCGGTGGACCGATTTTGGTGGTTAACGAACTCGTTCAATCGTTTGCTAATTGAATGCTATATACGAAGTTTTGTGAAGAAAAAACAAAAACTCTGGCCGCTATCGTGTTAACAGACATATATATATATATATATATATATATATATATATATATATATATATATATATATATATATGTATATATATATGCATATATATATATATATATATATACATATATATATAGATATATACATATTAACGGGGGTCATTTTCGGTGTCTACTAGGTAGGATCGATAAAGATTTGAAGAAATTTTTCAAAAATTCCGTCATGAGCGCAACCTCAATAGCTACTTTCCTTCGGAGGAAAGTGCTAAAAGAAAAAAAAAATCCTTTGGCATATACCTTGCCTTTCGAGAAAGAACTATAAGAAATCATAGAAAACGCAGTCATTCATAAGGCGTATATAAAAATCTTTAAACGTATATGTTTCACCCCCACCACACTCCCACCATCTTTAATCCCCCCCAACCCAAAAATATAGGAATGAAATAATAGGTCCCCATTTTTTGACCCCTCGACTGTCTGTGGAAACACAGAGTCTTTCCACGCATTTCACGATAACAAAATTTCTTTGTTCTTGGAGGAAGTCCTTTTGGCACAGATATTAGGAAGTTGGTCCAAATCTACCTTGTCCAGCCCACTACGGGAAGATAAAAGATTTACTTTTTTTTTTTTTTTTTTTTTTTTTTTTTTTTTTTTTTTTTTTTTTTTTTTTTTTGCGGCGCATCTACATCTTGGCCATTAGCGCCGTAAAAGATTTACTTATTACGGGTTTTATTTAGGCATTATAAAAGAATGCCTTTTCACTATTGCGTTTTAGCTTTTAAGTTATTCTCTGAAACAAAGCAAAAATTAGATATATGCCAAAGGACTTTTTTTGTTCATCCTGCATCTATTCCCAAAATGTTTTCGTCGACAACTATATATATATATATATATATATATATATATATATATATATATATATATATATATATATATATAGATGCAGAATGAAAGAAGAAACAAATGATTAGAAGACGATTTTTTTTTTTTTCAATTATGCATGCGTCCAGAGTTAAATATTAAACTGTTTTAAGAATTGAAACTTTAATTTTAATGAGAATTGACCGGTTTTTCTTTTGTGTTATCACTTTCCTTCGAAGAAAGTAGCTATGTTAAATTTGCACCATTACATGATATCATTTACTGTTTTTTCGACCAAGAAGATTTTCTGTTGTTTTGTTTTGGGCGGAGGTGGGTGGAAGATAAATCATAAACTTTTAATGATTCTTATATAGGTATTAAAGTGGATGGTGTCTCTTGAAAATGCAGCTGGTGGGATGCAGCTGGTGGGAAAATGGAGCTGGTAGTAACATACGGAAGCCAGACCTGGTCATTAACCAAAGCTAACACCAATAGACTACTTACCTGGCAGCGGTCTATTGAAAGAAGCATGGTAAATGTGAAGAGGAAGGATAGAATCAGAAATACGACAGTAAGAAAGAGAACTGGTCTGACAGATATCTCTTCATACGTGACTTCGCTGAAGTGGAATTGGGCTGGGCATCTGATGAGAAGGCAAGACAAGAGATGGTCCCAAGAAGTAACAAGGTGGACGCCATATGAACTCAAAAGAAACAGGGACAGACAAGCTAAAATATGGGGAGACGTTTTCAAAGAAATGGCCGGATCGCTGTGGTGGAGATTGGCGATGGATCGCCAGGCCTGGAAATATAAAGGACTAGAGATCTTAGCGACTTCCGCTTCCCTATAGGCTGGTCACCTGGGAAGAGTAGACTAGTACTCCTGAGAAGGAAGGCCTTCATCAACATTTGTTGTTTGTTTTTTTTTTATCATCCAATGGTTTTGTTTTATATTATGTTATTATTAATCGTTTGATTTGTAAAATTACTCCAATAACTGTACAAAATTGCAAATATTTGTTGATGAAATAAAAGGCTATTTCATTCATTCATTCATTCATATAGGTATTATGAAAGAATGCCTATTCATGATTGTGTTTTAGTTTTTTGCGTTTTCCTCGGAAACGAAGCAAAAAGAAGAAAAATGCCAAAGGACTTTTTTTCTTTCTTTTTTCGATCTGTATCGATTCCCGAAGTTTTACCGTTTATTTTGGGGACACCCTGTATACAATATATTATTAAACACACTGTGTGCTACATGTGCATATTTCACGAAAATTAAGACGAACCCTATAACTGTTCTATTCTACACTTTCGAAATGACACTAGGGATAAGAGCGGAAATTAGCTAAGATGACGCAGTTCCTGAAAGACGCACTCTTTTTTTCAATCAGAGCAAATCGCCGTTTTTATGCAGCTCTTTATACCTGATTTTTTTTATGGCCATACAGGTATTAATTCTTTAGAATGTGGCCAATCGAATAAAACCCTTCTGCGTATACGAAGCTCCGCGAATCCTACAGACAATAATAGCCAAGGCTACTGTATGAAATGGATCTTCCCGACAGGCTGTTGTATTGGCTGTCATTTGCAAAGCATAGGGCCTATGACAGCTCGGATCCACCTCCCTAATCCAGATTAGGTGCTAGGCCAATGACGTCAGTAGGAGATTGATGACGTAGTAAGTCTAATCCTATACCTCGGGAGCTACAGCTGATAAATGATACCCCTTCCCCCCCCCCTCTCAACCCCGCTTCCTTCTTGAAGGATCTCTCCGGCAAACAGCCCGTTCCTTCAGTCATATCCAATTAGTTCCTTCTGAGTCGCGATCTGTCGAAGGATCGTCTTAGCGTCTGTCAGCTTTGCCCAATTCCATCCGTGTTGTTCTCACAGGAGGATAAATTTAATCGCTAAACACTCGCCATGCTACCCCTACTTTCTACATCTAGAAAAGCAAAAATATATTAGAAAACAAAAAAGTAATATTAAAATGTAATAACGCAAATCTGTAACTCACAGTTACGAACACGCGACCAACGAACTGTGAGTCCTAGACGATTTTGACCTAGCCCCAGGATCAAGAACTACCTGTGTGCCAAGTTTAGTCAAAATCGGTCAAACGGTGTGGATTCGTATAAGGAACAAACACACAGACAGCTGATTCACGATTTTGACATAGCCTATAACACTTCCCGGATCAAGACCTACCTGTGCGCCAAGTATGGCCAAAATCGGTCAAACGGTGTGGATTCGTATAAGGAACAAACACACAGACAGCTGATTCACGATTTTGACCTAGCCTATAACACTTCCCGGATCAAGACCTACCTGTGCGCCAAGTATGGCCAAAATCGGACAAACGGTGTGGATTTGTAAAAGGAACAAACAGACCGGCAGGCAAACAGATCGACAAACATCTGATTTTTTTTTATATATTTAGATTTATCAAATTGGTCTTTTTTCTTATTGGCACATAGCCAGTTCATTGTTGAAATTATTAAATACCTCAAGCATACACATTTATACAACAGTATTTGAAGAAGTGAAAATTACAGCAGCCGTTTGGTGAATTTGATTTTTTGGGAATTAATCCAACAAAAAGATATTCTCTTTTTTTGATACTTTTGTATCAATATTGAATTTTATTCCTAAGAATCTAAGGAAAAAGACGTAGTTTTATCACCAAGTGGTGAAAAAACTAAAATAAAATTATTAGCACATTCCGAAAGAATGTAGCTACTGAGGTTGCACTTATTAAAGGATTATTGAAAAATACTATAAATCTTTATCGATTTTACCTAGTAGATACTGAAAACGACCTCCATTTCTTTCACTTTCTCTCTCTCACACACACAAATTGACCAATTTCCAATCTGTACATTGCTTTTTGAAAGCTTGAGTCCATTCTTCACCAAGGTATTTGAAAGTAACAAAACTCCATTTCATTTTGTTTGACAAAAGGGCGCCAATCGTTCAACCTATCCTTCAATAAACTTCCACTTCTTTTGCAGAGATTTAATGCGTAGTAAATGTAGAAGTTTTCCTGTAAGTAGTGAATCTGTAGTCCGTTAGGGGGATGAGGAAAAAAATCGCGAGAAATATCAAATTCATCGAAAGAAACACAAGTGTGTTATTGGACCTCAAGAAAGCATGGGTGTATATAAGAAATAATTTATGGAGGCTGGGAGCGTTTGGGGATTATGAAATACTAACAATCTAGAACTTGGAATAGTTTTAGCCAACTAAAACGCTATTACACCCAAAAAATTAATATTTTTTCTGAACTAAGTGATCTTATTTAATTTACTTTTAAGGTTTTATGACACATTTTTACCGATTAAATAAAAATTTCCTTCGAAAAGTCCTAAAAATATGGTGCATGTAATTTTATTGAATGGCTATTGTTAACAGGCATTACTTCTAGAAAAATATTTTATTCACCTGAACCTTATGTTAATTGTTCTTGTTAATTTACCATATTATTGTTATTATTATTTTAATTTATTATTGTATAATTACTCACCCGTTATTAGGAGGTGCTGTGGTGGGCTGCTTCGTCATTCCTCCACCCAGCTTGATTCCATGCCCTGAAAGAAAATAAGAATTAATGATAAAAAAAAAAAAAAAAAAAACTTTTTGACTTTTAGCGCGGTTCCTCCCTCCCCCATAGGGAGGAACCCCGCTTATAAGGTTGATACAATGAAACAATCCGGAAGTGCCGACTAGAAAATTTTGCGTTTCAGAACCCCTAGAGACCGAAAATAACGGTGGTTCAAATTTGTATATATATATATATATATATATATATATATATATTTGTCTGTTCGCTCTGTAGCTCCTAGACGAATGGTCCGATTTTGATGAAATTTGGTACAAAAATCTTTCGTCTAATTTGAAAGGTCAAGTTCGTTAACCAGCAAAATCCGCCTACTGGAAGATGGCGTTTGGGGCGAAATTCGCGCAAAAAAAATCGTAACGCTTACGTTTTTGAGTTCATAAGCTTGTAAGTACTCGTTTTATATGCTTCCCGGGATAGGAAAACGAATGAAACCATTTTCAAGGCGATAGATTTAACCGTTTTTGAGAAAATTGGAATAATAGTTTTTGAATACCGTTTTTAGCGCGGTTCCTCCCTCCCCCCATAGGGAGGAACCCCGCTTATAGGGTTGATACAATGAAACAATCCGGAAGTGCCGACTAGAAAATTTCGCGTTTCAGAACCCCAGAGACCGAAAATAACGGTGGTTCAAATTTGTATATATATATATATATATATGTATATATTTATTTATATATATATATATATATATATATATATATATATATATATATATTTGTCTGTTCGCTCTCTAGATAGAAGACGAATGGTCCGATTTTGATGAAATGTGGTACAAAAATCCTTCGTCCAATTTGAAAGGTCAAGATCGTTAACCAGCAAAATCCGCCTACTGGAAGATGGCGTTTGGGGCGAAATTCGCGCAAAAAAAAATCGTAACGCTTACGTTTTCAGTTCATAAGCTTCTAACTACTTGTTTTATATGATTCCTGGGCTAGGAAAACGAATGAAACCATTTTCAAGGCGATAGCTTTAACCGTTTTCGAGAAAATTGGAAAAATATTTTTTGAATACCGTTTTTGGTTTGGGTACTTAGAATCATGGGATTCAGTTGAAACATTTTCTGCATGTTCTACTTTCATCAAAACTAATATGTTGAAATTTTTGTTACGTTTAGAGTAAAGGAAGGGTTAGAATAAAATATTTTATTAACAGACAAAAAAAGTTTTGGTAACTTTGTATAATTTCGTTAGTATCTCGAAAACCGTTGACAATCTTGTGAAGCGGAAGATTACCATTCGGAAGCTTACTAAATGCTCTACAAAAAAGGTTCTGAAGAAAGTTTTAATTAGGCGATGTCAATCGGAGAAAAAAGTGCTTAAAGCTTTAAATTAATTGATTTCGTTTATTCCAATGGTTATTTTTGTCTGTTTTATTTCTTGTTATTTTTTAATTGCTTATAGTTGGATAATGTATTTGACAATAAAACTGGTTAAGTAAAATAACAAAAACAATTTATTGTTAGAAATATAGATTTCCAAGATTCCAAGACCTTGTCACTAGCGGGTCTGTTTCTAGTGAAGCCGACCCTTCAGGGTAAGATTGTAAATCATGAGCTTTCAAGACTTTACTACTCACAGGAATGGCGTTAGTGACCTTAAGGGTTGACACGCCATTATAATAATTAATTAAAAAAAAAAGACTGGTGGAACCAAAATAATAACTGCTTCTATTTTAATCTTTCCAAATTAGACTAGGGATATGAACGGAACCGCGCTAAGATGATGCAGTCCTGCGAGACGGACTTTTGGTTTGGGTACTTAGAATCATGGGATTCAGTTGAAACATTTTCTGCATGTTCTACTTTCATCAAAACTAATATGTTGAAATTTTGGTTACGTTTGGAGTTAAGGAAGGGTTAGAATAAAATATTTTATTAACAGACATAAAAAGTTTTAGTAACTTTGTTTACTTTCCGTAATTTCTCGAAAAAGGTTGAGAATCTTGGTAAACGGAAGAATAACATTAGAAAGCTTATTAAATGCTCTAAAAAAAAGGTTCTAATGAAAGTTTTGATTAGGCGATGTCAATCGGAGAAATAAGAGCTTAAAACTTTAAAGTAATTGATTTCGCTTATTCGAACTGTTCTTTTTGTCTGTTTTTTATTCCTTGTTATTTTTTAATTGCTTATAGTTGAATAATGTATTTGAAAATAAATCAGTTTAAGACAAATAAGAAAAAGAATTTAATGTTAGAAATATAGATTTCCAGGATTCCAAGACCTTGTAACTAGCGGGACACTTTCTAGTAGCAGGAGCCGACCCTTCCAGGTAAGATTGTAAATCATGACCTTTCAAGACTTTACTGCTCACAGGAATGGCGTTAGTGACCTTAAGGTTTGACACACCATTATAATAACTAATTTAAAAAAAAAGACTGGTGGAACCAAAATAATAACTGCTTCTATTTTAATCTTTCCAACTTAGACTAGGGATATGCACGGAACCGCGCTAAGATGATGCAGTCCTGCGAGACGGACTTTTATTTGGGTATATATGTTTATTTAAAGGTAAATTACAACCTAAAATTCAACTGTATTATCTACTTTGATACCTCTCAGGAGCCCCAGGTTTCAGCTATATACCTTCCTTGTTAGGAAGGATTACCTGGAGTTTACCTTCAAACATCTAACAACATCCTGTGACTAGCAGGGAGGATTAGAGGAGAGTATGACGTGGACAATGATTTAATGAGATTCGAAAATATCCATTCATATTACTATTAATCCAAATAATTACACTAATTATTGTTCACTGCACTCCAGGAAACTTCAGAACCTTAGTAGATCTCAAAACATTTTTGGGGATGAAGGATGATAAGTGTGGGATATGAATTGGGCTCTAGGATTGGGACGATGCATTATTGAAGGGGGGAAATAGTAATAATAACAGAAAAATCAGTCCCGTAACGTGCTACTACGGGGCAGATACTATAGACGTATCTGATTCATGAATATACAGCACACAAGGGAGATAGTGTGGTCAATACTACGCTCCGGCTGCCTGATCTTCCCCTTTTCTGCTTTGACTGCTAGGATCATTAGCAACAAGGTAGCCATTAATAAAGTAATTAAAGGCTGGATTGGCCTGGGGAGGGTCAGGGAGGCCGAATTCAACTCATGAACGAACACACTAGAAAAAAAAATCTTCAGTGCTTCCTCGGGATTTGAACTCAGGTCCTCCAACATATTAGCCCAGTATTACCACTGAGCTAACCTCGGTCCCAAGGGAAATAATAAAAAAAAAATCAGGTATTACTTAGCAATTAAGTTAAAACAATTTAAAACAAAAAATTGATGTAAATATACACAAAAAAAATAAGAAGAAAACAAAGCTATAACAGTTTGAAAGAAGCCAATCAATATTGACACTTCCAAATTGTGTATACATCGTCGATACAAATTCAAACTAACGAATATGAAAAAATGCATCTTTCATTGTCCATCTTTAATAATTTCTGCTGGACTTATTTACGGAAAATTCTTCAATCTGACTTCACTCTATTAAAGGGAAAGTATTCCACTATCAAAAGGTCAAATCTGCCGAATATTTGACTGTCCAAAAAAAAGTTATGAATAAATACTTTTCCACTCTGAAAAGTGGTGATTTTCATATTCGTTAGTTTGCTTTTGTATCGACGACATATTATTTATTAGTGAAGTAGCTGATCATGGGACTAAAATCTTATAGACCTGATTATGATTTTTTTTTTTTTTTTTTTTTTTTTTTTTTTTTTTGGGGTGGTTTTGAGAGAAAAACATGAGTAGTTGTATTTTTGTAGATTCTTCTCTTAGCACAATTAATTCAAAGTGGGAAAATAATGTAGCCCGAGTTACGGAGAATGTATTCAAAAGCGTAGAAGTCAGTCATATTATATAAGCGTAAATAAATATGTCTCTTAAAGAACGCAGCAATATTCTTGAGAGCAAACAGCAGTCGCCATATTTTTAATATCTCAGGATTTATTTCATCTCGTCGTATTATAACGATATTTCATCTCCGAGATTCTCTGCGCAGGTGCTGTCATATCCTGTCTGCCAAAACTTGACAATGTTTATTCTTTATTGGATGAATTATCTTTCTCAATTACTAGGATTCAAGTTTCTAGTCTATATTTTTAGTACGTTCGTGTCATTTCGGGATATATTAGATTATTATTATTTAATAAGTTGTAGCGGCTAGGCGATTCAACTTTTAAAAAATATTACATGAACATGTATAAAATAATACAAGAATGTTAAATTTGTTTTATGTAAACTTGTTTAGAGTGTAATGTATTAGTATTGGCTTTGTAATAATGGTTTGTGTGTCTGTCAATAAGGTTTTAGTATTTGGCCGTATGTTGGTAGTGAATGTAAGTATAATTTTTATTTTAATGGAATACATAACATCTTCTCTTTTCTCTCTTTTTTTTTTGTTGCTAACTTGATGTGTTGTTGCTAATTTAGTCATTGAGATCATCTTATAATTCGTCAAATGAGTTAGTCTTCTGGAAGTAGTTAAATATTTGTCCTATATATTGGCTCCTATCACCTAGTAGTTCTGTCATATTGTACGGTAAGTCATAGTTCTGTCTAAGTATACATTCTGTCAGTAGGTGTTTAATGGTGAGTGTTGAGTTACAAAGTTCACATTTCGGTCTGTCCTGTCTCGTCATGAGGTGTAAGTGTGTCAGCAGTGAATGGCCGATTCGTAAGCGACAAAGTACAACTTCTTCTCTCCTATTGTTTCTTTTGCTTGAAGGCCATTCACCAACTGTTTGTTTTATTTCTCTGAGTTTGTTCTCTGTCGTCATGTGCCAAGAGTGCGGCCAGTTTCCTGTAATTAACCTTGTGGCCTCAGCTTGCAAATCTTGTAGTGTATTATTGTGTATATAGTGATAGTTTTGTTTTGCTGACGTCCGTGCAAGTATTAGATATATTAGATAATTTTAGGGGTCTCCCGTGGTCTAATGGCTAGCGCCTTGGATTCATAAGCGGGAGATGGTGGGTTCGATTCCCAACCTCCGGCAGGAATTTTATCATCCCACGGCTCGCTGGTAAAATTCCTCGCTGCACCCTGGATGTCGGCGCTAATGACCTAGATGTAGATGCACCGTAAAAAAAAAAAAAAAAAAAAAAAAAAAAAAAAAAAAAAAAAAAAAAAAAAAAAAAAAAAAAAAAAAAAAAATTACATAATTTTGTACAAAAAAAAAAAAAAAAAAAAAAGGAAAAAAGAAATTGTCTAATTTAAAAGGGCAAGTTCTTTAACTATCAGAATCCACACTGTTTCATCGGCGAAATTCGTGAGAAAGAAATCGTTATATTCCAGTTGAACTTGTTAATTCCGATGCATTTTTGAGTTGCCTTATAGAACCTTCCTGAAGATTCTCTAGGATAAGGTGGATTAAGTAATTTCCGCTTCTGTATAACTTGGCTTATTTTCCTGTGGTTTGCAACGACTTTTTATTATTATATTTTTTTTTACGGCGCACGGATATCTAGGCCAATAGCGCAGGAATCACCATATAAATCTCTCTTCGAGATGTTACAGTAAGTTTTGACATTTTTTACGAAAAAAAATTGTTTATTTTTATTTTAAACCAAATGACACTAGGAATAATTGTGAAAACGAGCTAAGATGAGGCAGTTTCTGCGAGTTTGACTTTATTTACTTGTGGCCTTTGTTAATTTTTTAATTAATCTTAAGTATGAAGAAATATAGAAAAATTAAAATATTTCAATATATATTTTATTTGTACAAAATAGAGCGATAAGATAGCATTTTTAGTTTATTAAGAATAATTTATTTAATTTATGGCTTTCTCGTTTTTATAGTTGACCTTTAATGATTGATTGTTATTATTTTTCTTTATTCATATCGTATAAAATTTTGATATTTTCATTTGTTTAATTGTTTCTTTAGAAGTTTTAATTTTTCATGTTATAGTTCTTTTATTTTGTATATATTTGTGTGTGTGTCTGTTAACACGATAGCGGCAAGAGTTTTTGTTATTTCTTCACGAAACATGATATATAGCGTTCAATTAGCAAACGGTTGAACGAGTTGTTAACCACCAAAATCGGTCCACCGGACGGGGGGGTTTACCCCGAACCCAAAGCACTAATTTGACCATGCCAGCCGTAATATTGGTTATATTTCAACGAAACTTGGTGTTCGTATTAGTAATCTAAAGAGAAAAGTGAGAGGTAAAAATAAACTAAATCGGTTCATTAGAAGGGGGGGGGGGGTTACTTAGGACCCACAATTCCAATTAGCCACTACCAGCCGTGATTTTTGTTATATTTCGACGAAACTCGGTATTTGTAGTGGTAATCTACAGGTACAAATGTGTTGTAAAAATAAACTAAATCGGTTAATTAGGAGGGGGGGGGGGGGTTTACTCCGGACCCAAATTACTAATATGCTCATACCGGTCGTAATTGCTGCTCTATTGTAACGAAACGCGGTATACGTCATGGGTAACTCATGGGAAAAAAGTGTTGTAAAAATGAGCTAAATCGGTCAATCAGGAAAGGGGGGTTTACTTTGTAATATATTTCAATAGAATAGCCCGCCAGACGTAGGTTCGCAAGGCCGCCGCAAGGAGCGCTATCTTCCACTAGAGGGAGTGTATCCTGTTCCTGCGTCAGATCAAAAAACGAAAATATGAAGTTTTTAGTATTTATTAAGTAGTGTAGTACGTACCATGTGTAAATATAACTCTGGAAGCAAATTAATAATTGAACAGTTACTCATTACAAAATTAAAAGAGAACTATTCATGTTTTTATTTTATTTATGTAGGATATTTTAAGGAAATCGTTCTGGAAACCAGTCTACACAACCCAAATTCTAAGGAAAGTGCTTAGTTATGCCGCTCCTGCGTGACCGACTTCCTTTAGTTTAAATCATTTAACTCCACCTGCATTCTTGATTACCTAATCATATGTTATTTAAAGCAATAAATTTTAAGGTAAATCATTTGCTGATAATAAGTGACTGGCAGCCTTAACTTAAAAAATACCCATTTATTCTTTCGCTATTTTTGGCGACGAGATTTTTCAATTTTTGGAGATGTTATCAAGCAGATAGTCACAGTTTTAACAGTGAAATGAATTTATAAAATTAAGTTAAGAAAAAGCAAGGTTTCTCCAAATTGTGCTTTTAAAGTTCTCAAAATCTCACCAGCCATAAGCATCATTAAGGAGCAGTTTCTATGAGGCCATTTTGTTTTGTTTTTTGCCTCTAGATATTGGGATGAAATTTTAACTTATTTCGACACAAGACCATAGTGATGGAGGTGTGTAGCCGTGAGTGTTAAGGCGTGAGCACTTAACACCCGTGCCAAAGGTCGTGGCTTCGATTCCCACTAGGGCTGGTGGCTTTTCTTTAGAAAAAAGAAAAGGCATCAGCCCTATCCTGGCTAGAAAAGGGTGGTAACTTATAGAGAACCCGTCCCAAAATTCTAAGTTAATAATAATGGGCGTTAAAATTTAAATGAATTTAGTGACCGAAAAGGAAAAAAAAAAAGTAATTACTCATCCCAAAATGAAACTATAAATATCTATGTGAGTTACTCAATTTTGTCTTTCAGGCATCAAAGGAAGAAAAATATTCTCAAAAAGAAAACTTTGGAAATGATTTATACTGAAGAAATAATAATTCGTCAAGTATAAATTTTATAAAACTTAGCTATAGGAAGTCAACAATAATAATAAACCCACAAATAACATGTCCAATATGCAATAGTAACCAACAAGAAGATATTTACCACTTACTAGTTGCCTGTCCCCTCTACAACTCCTACAGGTCGGCTTATCTTCCAGAGTTACTACACACATCTCGCGAGAACCTTAATCTGTTTATAAGAAACCTAAATCCATCCCAGGCTCGTAATTTATACACATTTTTAACCATTTCCTTAAACTTAAGAACTTTTGCAACGGAAATTTAATTCAAAACATTAAAAATAACCAGAACCACATAAGTAATCAATCTAGGCATGAGTTAGGTATTTGTAAATAGTCTTAATTTTATTCATTTTATGCATATGTATACTCATATATATTACTTTGAATGTGTGTATATGGGAGTATATGCGTGTAAGTAGGTGTGTCAGTATGGATTTGTATGTAAGTATGTGTGGGGTATATACGCATACAGATAAGTTTTTTCGCTTTATGTGAATTACTTATGTTTTGTATTCTTTGCATAGCATGATGTTTGCCTTATATTACTTGCTTGTTGTATCTGTTCACGTTTATCTTTTTATTGCATTACGTTACCATTATTATTAAATTATTCCTTATAGCATGTTTTTTATTTTTATATATTATTTAGATCTATTTACGGCTTACCTAAAGATTTAATTTAGATCTAGCATGTACCTAAATTTTTAGCTTGCTGTTTTCTGTATTATAAAGTGTTAAAGTATATTTATATTTAATATTATAGTTATATTTAAAGTATATTATATTTTTTGGTGCATGTAGTTTTATTTTGATTAAGGGTTTGAAATCTTGTAATGTAAGAATTTTGTAAGCAAAAAACCTTAAATATGTGCACTCACTCCTTTGTAAAGGGTATTTCCCTAAAACAAAGAACCAATAAATAAATAAAAATAAATAAATAAATATCTATGTGAGTTACTCAATTTTGTCTATCAGGCATCAAAGGAAGAAAAATATTCTTGGAAAGAAAACTTTGGAAATGATTTATACTGAAGAAATAATAATTCGATGGCCAATGTAGACAAACTAGAGACCAAATAAGGAGAGAAAAACTTCTCTAACTCGACTCGCCTATCCTTTTGAGCAACTTTTAATATCCGTTCCTTGGTCGTGTCGCCGGAGCTCTCAGGAATTCAAAGTATAACTTTAAGGGAGGAATTCCTGGCTCGTTCCCAGAAGGACTTAGCGGAATTTCATTCAGCTCTCCAAAAGGACTTAGAATGAAGAGAAACCGCCTAGAAACACATTCTGCACTAGGAATTTTCAATTTGAAACAATTTAATAAATTCATAATTAGTTGCAGTAAGTTAACCGTTGGAATCATCACTCTAAAAATGTTACACAAACTAACCATCAAGTACAACGACAATGGCATATCTCCGGTGACACACGTTTCATGAAGTGTTTTGTGCACCTTGAAATGTTGCTATAATGTACCTCTTGGGAAGACAAGAAGGTAAATATGTGTTGGCCAGACTTACCGTGGAAAGCCAGGTAGTACGCATAGGGGAAAGTTGGAAAAAAATATTGCCCAAAAATAGTGTTTTAATTCAGAAGCCAACTATCATTAATGTACAAAAACTTGCAAATTAAGGCAATTTCACAATGAGTAATAAATAAGGACACTTTTAAGGGGGTTAAAATTTATATATAAAAAGAAACTAAAGTACCTAGTTTTTATTTTTAATATTAAATGAAGTGCTTTATTCACGCTGCGATTTAAACAGTGTCTTCAATAAACATAGTTGAAAATAATTACAAAAGGGCAGACACTTTTGTGGGGTTTAATTATCAGGAGGTGGGGTTGACATTACGTAAGAGTGAGTTAGAGCACCGATCATCTGGGCAGTTGTGGTTGTTCTCTGCGCTCTCATTGGTTCTTGCTCACATGATCTTGTACAGCTGTCCCGGTTTAAATGGCAGCGTGAATAAATTATTATTTTTTACATGTGATCCCCCTTAAAACTGTCTGGCTCCTTTATTATTCATTGTAAAATTGTCTTAATTTTACATTAAAGATAGTTGGCTTCTGACTTAAAACACTATTTTTGGGCAATATTTTTTTGCACCTTTCCCCTATTCGCACTTACCTGTTGTTCCACGGTAAGTCTAGCTAGCACATATTTACCTCCGTATCTAACCAAGAGGTACATTATAGCAAAATTTCAAGGAGCATAAAACACTTAACGAAACGTGCGGTTACCAGGCTCTTGGACTATATACTGAGAGTTCACACTCAATTGTGGAAAAAGTAATGCTTTGTGTTGGAACGCTATGAATGGAGCGCAGGTCAGCACCATATTTGCTAATATGCTTATTCAATCTCGCAGAAGGAGCATAGTTTTGCCAGCAGTTTGCTAATATGTCACCTACATGCTGTTGTAGGCGGGAGTTGAAATTAATTTGAAAGCCCTGTAATCTCCCTGCTTTATAGACATTTATCAAAGCTTCAACTTAACACGCTTAATTACAAGCCATATTATCATATTTTATCACCGTCCTGTCAGTACATTAAGAGGTTTTGTGACAAACCAAAATAAATTCCTCCGCAAAATAAACTAACTCGCCAATTTACACAAGACTTCATTCCTTACCTAATATTAAAAGCATAAAAATATTTATTCATAACCAGACTAAACTTTTTTTTATGGATGCAAAATAAAGAAAAATAATTTAATTAAACGTTTAGGTAATTATAATAAGAATACATTAAAAAGATATGTGAATGAATAGCCTAAACATAAATTCTTAAAATATTTGTAGCAATAAGTTCGTCATCTAGAAGTTTAAACCTGTAATGTGTGTAGTATATTTTTTGTCTGTAACAAATTTCTGTCTAGGAGTATATTTCATTATGTAGTGTGTTACTAAACGGTTATCACTTGTATGGTGTTCTTTCTTACTTATGTTTAGGTTTTATTTCACTTTAATTACCTGTATTTTAAAATTTGTGATAAAATTTAACCCTTAGTTACTAACCTTACTTTATACCACTCACACCAACCTCGGGTCATATTGACCCGTAACTAAAAAAATAAGGAATAATTATGTAAATACAATAAAAAACACATTCCACAAGTCTTAGAATAATCAAATTGTCACATAAATATAATATATAGACAATATGAAGCCTATCAATCGTAATTTGACCCGAGGTTAGTAACCAAGGGTTAAGTTTCTGCAATGAATTTGTAGAAATTTGTATCTGTTATCTGGAGAGAAATAAATAAAAACGAAATAAAAAAAAGTAGGTATGTGTAAATCGAAAATTTCCCAGAAATGTTTTTGAATGTTAAAGTCGGTAAATATTTTATAAGAAACGTCTATTTTTTATAATTATTGATATTTTACTTAGCTGTGAATCATTTCTGGATAAGAAAAAATGGATAATACAACTTATAACACCTTGGGCATGAATACTTAGGCGTTATGAGTGAAAGAAGTACAAGTTACATTTAAAAAAAAAATGTTCCGGGAAATGGTCAGTTTACGTATACCTCAATAATTGGTCTGATAAGATTAAGCAACGCCTTGCTTGCTCTCAACGCCCAACTATACCTTCGATTTTGCAGATGCGCCAAGGAAGTTTTTAAGATTAATTTATTTGACAACATATTAATTTTCATGCAACGTATTTATTTATTTAATTCGCTTTATTGAATAGGTAACCTACTTTTTAGACGCTCATTCTCGACCTTGTCCCGTGAAGGACCTGTTGGAGTAAATTTTCCGTTAAAAAAATCAGTCCCGTAACAGGCAAGGAGGGCCCTGAGGGGCAGATACTATAGAGGTATCTGATTCATGACCATACGGCACACTAGGGAGATAGTGTGGTCGGTACTATGCTCCGGCCGCCTGATTTTCACCTTGGCTGCTTCGACTGCTAGAGTCATTAGCACCAACCAAGGTACCCATTATTAAATTAATTAAAGGCTGGGTTGGCCTAGGGACGGTCAGGGAGGCCGAATTCAACCGTTGAACGAAGACACTAGAAGAAAAAATCTTTATTGAGAGGAGATCGTTGACCGTATATGATGCAAGGTAGGGATTGTCGGGGTTCGGTCACTGCTATTTAATAAAACTACATTTTATCATAAAAATGGTTTTATTGTGCCGACGTTTCGGCTTGAACTTCAAGCCTTCATCAGGGCTGTAAAAAACAAGTAGGACGGATGTAATACTGAAATATACATATATATATATATATATATATATATATATATATATATATATATATATATATATATGCCTACATACACAAATACACATACATATATATATGGAAAAAGACAAAACATAAAATACTAGAACATAATATATAGAAGAACAATGTGCTCTAGAAGTGTTTGGATTATTAGGAAAACAGATATAAGAATAACAGATTACATATTAGATTAGATATAAGAATAACAATATGGGCTTACCGATGGGAAGATAGAGAACTATTCCTCACAAATGCGGGATCATTTCTGACAGTTAAAACAGGGAAACATAGGAAGAAAGGAGTTGGTGAGGGGGGGGGGGGTTCTGGACCACCCGATGGACAGAGAATATAGAAGATGAAAGAAAGAGCGGCGAAAGCGGCGAAGTACAGTAAGGGGTCATAAAGTCATAAAATGTTGTGTTAATGGAAAGGGAGGCAGGTATAAAGGGCTATATTGCAGGCGGTATAGGGGATTAGGATGGAGTTTTTAATAAATGGAAGATGTTGGAGTAGGTAGAGGAGATGACTTCTTTGTCAATTTTGTCATTAACTGGGTTATCTTCTAGGTGGATAAAAATTGATTCGGAAAGGAGGCGTTTGAAAAAATCTTTAGTGCTTGCTCGGGATTTGAACTCAGGCCCTCAACTTATTAGTCCAGTGCTCTACCACTGAGCTAACCTCGCCCCCAAAATTTTCCGTTATCATTACATAATAATTAAGTTACACACATACATGTTTCGGCCATTGCGGTTGCAGTTAATTAACGGGTTAGGTAAACGAGTGAAGCATATCTGGAGTTGATTAAAAACGCCTCCAAAAAATATCTCATATCTAGCCGGTTGTTCTATTATGACCATTGTTTTCTGCAAAGTCTTGGATTAATATGTGACTAATATATAGTTGTTAATTAGACAACAACAAAAAGATCATGATTGACGTTTCTGTCGAATCAATTTAAGCCCCATCGAAGTCTAATGGTTGATACCGAGCTGCAATTTATCCCATTATCTGCACGCCAGCTTACTAGCTTGTACTCAGATCCATTATCTTTAGTAATGCCCATTAGCGGATGACGTGCTTTAATAATTAATAAAATTTCATCATCATATAGGCGGTAATTAGCTCTGCTGAGGTTGCGGAAATTATAACGTTCGACTAGTTGATTTTCAAATAGAAAGCCGACTCGAAGATGAATTGTTCAGGGGAGATCGCTGACCGTTTTGGTTGCAAAAGCAGATATACAGCTAGTGTAAAAAGAATTGGAACACCCATAAATATTTTACTATTTTAACATTTGTGACTAAAATAATGGTGCTTTAGGTAAATAAAAGGCATCAATAACACGGTGATAAGCTATATTTTAAATATTCCCTAAAAATCAACATCAAACAATGGTATTTGGGTTATTTATTAACACTTTAACAATAAAATGCAATATTCTATGCATAAAAAGTATTGGAACACCTGATTTCTTGACTATTGCAGCTGGCCTTTTAATTAATTCCATTTTATCAGTGAACTTTGTCCGGCAGGACGACCCGGTGTCTTATGTGTTTGAATCAGATGGTTTTAGTTCATTTTTTTTTTGCATTGATCAGAGAGGAAAATAAATTTCTGTTAAAATGCAAAACCTATTATTACGATTCATAATGAGCTCAAATGTTTACGAGAAATTGGATAACTTGTAAACCTCAGTTATGTCTCCTTATCAAATATTTAAACCGGTATAATACAGCCAACTCTTAGACAGCAAAACATCATAAGAGGAGGCCGAAGAGGCTCAATGCATGTGATGAAAGATCAATTTTAAGAAACGCACAGGGAAAACGATGGCTGATTGCGCCGAAACTTGCGACTGAAATCTCGTAGATCATCTGACGGCACATAAGTAGCAGTACAGTAAGAAATGATCTCAGGAAAAATTACTTACGGGGTTGAACAGCCCCAAACCCTTGACTGTAGACACCAAGCCCCGAGATTTGAGCTCTTCATTCGCTCTCCTCCACACGTTTTGTCAACTTCTTTGGCTAAAAAGTTTTACTTTGTACTCAAGAACACTTTCAATCCACAGTCAGTATTCAGCAAGATGATTAAGCAAAGTATTTTCTATTTGTTAACTTTACTTACAAAAAAGTTCTTCGGTACTGTTCGCCCGCGTGATTAATTTTTCCTGAGATCATTTCTTACTGTACTGCTACTTATGTGCCGTCAGATGATCTTCGAGATTTCAGTCACAGGTTTTGGTGCAATCAGCTGTGGTTTTGCGTGTGCTTTAATTAAAATTTATGTTTTATCACATACAGTGAGACTCGTTGGGCTCCCGTTGCGATGTTTTGCTGCCTGAGAGTTAGTTGTAATATACCGATTTAATATATTTGATAAGGAGACATGGCTGAGGTTTACAATTTTTCAAATTCCTCGCAAGCATTTGCGCTCATTATGAAGCGTAATTATAATTTTTTGCATTCCATCAGAGATTTGTCTTCCTTTCAGGCGAATGTAAAAAAATTGAACTGAAACAAAGTGATTCAAACATATAAAGGTACCAAGTTATCCTACAGGACAAAGTTCGCCGATAAAATGGAATTAATCTCTTCGAAATTCCAGCTGCAATAGTCAAGAAATCAGGTGTTCCAATACTTTTTACGCATACAATATTGCATTTTATTGTTAAAATGTTAATAAATAACACAAATACCTACCATTGTTTGATGTTGATTTTTAGGGAATATTTAAAATATAGCTTATCACCGTGTTATTGATACCTTTTATTTACCTAGAGCACCATTATCTTAGTCGTAAATGTTAAAAAAGTAGAATATTCATGGGTGCTCCAATACTTTTTACACTGGCTGTAGTTAGGGAACGGTATCATAATAAAACTACATTTTCTATATCATAAACAGAGATGGGCATAATTTTGTTTATAAATAAAAATACGAATTTATTCGTACTTCATATATTTGTGAATACGAATATAAATAAATTCGTATTCATAAGTGTGAATACGAATTTATTTTTATTCACATATATTAAATATAAAAATACAAATAAAATTGTATTCGCAAATTTTTCTGCGAATACAAATAAATTCACATAAAAAATTGTAAATAATCACAAAAAATGTGAATATTTACAAAAAATCAAGTAATTACAAAAAAAATCACATTAAAATATACGAATACAAATTTATTCACATTATAATTTGTGAATAAAAATTTATTCACAATAAAATTCGCAAATAAATCATGAATTTATTCGTATTAAGATGATATTACGAGAGTTATTAAAGGTGATTTTCTTTTCTTTTCTTTTTTAAAGGCTTTTGATTTTCCAGATTCACCCTTTCTCCCCCCCAAGGTCCTGAAATTTATTTTATTTTATTTATTTATTTTTTTGAGTCCCGCAACTTTGGCGCTTGTCTCTTTTCACAGGTTTATAACATTAAAAATCAGACCCAGTCCGAAAAAAAATAATAATAAAAGAAAAATACAAAAAAATAAACGGATTAATAGGTACCTAAGCAATAAGATAATATAAAAATTAAAAAAACAAAACAATAATAATAAAAATAAGTGCCTAGAAATAAATAATATAAATACTTTTCTTTTGGCCGAATGTCTATTTAAAGTTAGTTGTTGATTTTATGACTCAAATTTAGATTAAATTATATTTAAATTTTAGAGGTTTTTTAAATTTGAAAGGTAAAATGATATATTTGTGTAGATATGCTTCTCTTGTTTACCTTACCCGGTGCGTTAGAAAACGGCACGATTACACAGGTAAAAATTTGCTCTAAAAAAAAAAACAAAAAAACACTCGGTGCGGTATGGGCTTCATAACTTCTTACCTAGTTGAGAGCAACTTTTTTTTAAACAGATTCGTGGTTAGAGCATAAAAATACGTTACAGGGCAAAATTTGAAAAAAAAACTCGGTGCTGAGGACGCTCTGCTTCAGTTATACCTATTATTTTATGAAATGTGTCATCCTGAAAAGCCAACAAAATGGGTTACGTCCATTCAACATGTTTTTTTTTTTTTTTTTTTTTTTACGGCGCATCGACAAATCGTGGCCATTAGCGCCGACGTCCAGGGTGCAGCCAGGAATTTTCCCAGCGAGCCGTCAGGGATGAGAAAATTCCGGTCGCCGGTGGGGATCGAACCCACCATCTCCCGCTTATGAATCTAGGGCGCTAGCCACTAGACCACGGGAGACCCCATTCAACATGTTATTTCAAGAACCAATCTGCAACAAGCAAACGACATTGGATTCTATCCAGCCATTCAGCGCCATTCAAGAGAACTGTTCCATCCAACCCTGAGATCACGACAATCCTAAAGGCGACATATGCAGACAGGATAAAGCGCGAGACCTCCCACGAACTATGGAGTCGAAAGGACATTTCGAAAATGAGTCGGGGTGAATGGAAGTCGAACAATGGCTAAGACAGGCAGAGCTCTCTAGCGAGTAGAGGGAGCTAATAGGGTGTATCCTGACTACTGAAAGGTTTCCATGCATAATACACAGAGTCATTACTCAAGATTGCCTCCATCTTGGATAGTCTCTTGGGCACTATCGCACTATCACTCCACAATGAAACTAGTCGCATAACACCGAGGCATCGTTTCGTCCATTCTTTCGGGACTAGTTTTGGGTCTATTTCGGAAAAGGGGTGTCAGTCATTTTGTTTAATAACTGTTATATATTTAAGGAAATGCATCATAGAAAACATATTTATTTTTATAAATTACCTCAAAACATTTACAAAGACACTGATAAAAACACGTTACATCTTTGGACGAAAATCGACGTTGTACGCCAAAATCATCGAGCGTTTTCTTTGAGCCTAATCTTCATTGGATGCCCTTTGCCGCAAACCTTTAAGTTACGAAACTTTTGCTCTGTAGAAACTTACGAACATTGTCTTCAGTCCATATATATAAATTTTGTCTGTTCGCTCTCACACCGGCTCAAAAATGGTCTGATTTTGATGTAATTTGGTACAAAAATCTTTCCACTCATTTGAAAGGTCAAATTCGTTAACCTGAAGAATCAGCCCACCGGAGCGAAATTCGCGCGAAGAAAATCGGAACGCTTACGCTTTCGAGTTCATATTCTTGCAGGTACCTACGTGTTTTATAGGTTCCTTCACGTAGGAAAAATGATTAAAACCATTTTTAAGGCGATATCTGTAACCGTTTTCGATAAAAGTGAAAAAAAAAAAAAAAATTTGTAACTTGTAATTTTCGATTTGGGTACTTAGAATCTTGGGATTTCATAGAAATATTTTCTGCATGTTTTAAGTTCATCTAAACTAAGATGTATTGTTTTCATTTGGAGTTAGGGAAGTATTTGAAAGTAATTGACATGAAACGTTTTGGGATCTCTGTATATTTCTCGGAAATCGTGGTAAGTGAAACGTGACCATTCGAAAGATTACTAAATTCTCTGCAAAAAGGGTTCTGAAGCAATTTTTGATTAGGCGATGTGAATCAGAGAAATAAGTGCTTAATTCTTCAAATGTGTTGTTTTTGTACTTTTTAAATGGTTGTCTTTTTTCGTTTTAAATTGCATTTATCTGTAAAATTAGTATTATAGTAAAAGAAGACGAGAAAATGATAAACATTTCGGTAAAAGTGTTTCCCTAGAGCGGACGTGGAGAAGGCGGGTCCTTTTTTCAGATAAGGGTACCCTTGCAATTTGTCACGTATCTGGGGCAATAAAAGTATTTCACGTAAGGTCTTACCAAAATAATAATTGTTTCTATTTCAAGGTTTCCAAATGACACTATAAGAACGGAACCGCGCTAAGATGACGCAGTTCCTGTCAGTCGGACTTTGTAGTGGGTACGATCTTTAATTATTTGAAGAAAATTTTGAAAAATTCTCACACAAGTGCAACCACAATAGCTACATTCCTTCGGAAAGTGCGAAAAGGATTGTGCTACAATTTTACCCGTAATCAGTAGTTAATTAACAGCTAGAGGTTGGCGACGAATAATTATCAGTTAGGTTGCAGTCCGCAATTACTGCCGTTTCACACTAAATTTTGGAGTACGTTCGACCACTTAGTGGTAGATTATACTCTTGTCAGTGGTTTCGGTATCAGGACCTGTCGTGTAATTCATACATGTTCATCCGGTTGAAATACTCTGGGACAACTGCTAAAGCGATTGTTACCGATTGTTGCAGGATGTACTCGCAGAAACATTTGTAAAATTTTGAAATCCCATCACTGCACTCTAACTGGTGCTGTACTGACGAATTGGACGGTTTGCCAAACATATCATCTACAAAGAGTGGTAGAACTGAAGTTTAGGGTCCTCAAAACCGGTTTCTTTCAAATTTTGCACTGTAAAGTATTTTAATGCACTAAACACGAATCCGTCAAAACAAAAATTCGCTCACAACTAGGAAAGAAGTTATAAAGCACTAAAGTGCACTGTTATTGAGGTTATAAAAGTTGGCATAATCAGCGTATTTGTAAACCCCTGCGCAGGTATGGAAAAGTCCTTAATAAAGAAGTCTAATTGAAATTGACTATCAATTATTTAAATTTACCAGCACTTATTTATTCACGACCATTTTTTTAAAATAATGAAACATTCTTCACATTTTTTGTTTCGCTGTTGTAAAGTATTATATAAAATAAATAATAATTAGCTAACGCCTTTATAATTATTTGTTCTAATTCGCGCCTGCTAATTATTAAAAGTTTGATCCTGATCATAGTTTCATTTTATACAAAATTTACATTGAAGTTGCATGAATTTATAATTCTCGTCCACAATAGAGACGAATTACTCAAATTATTATTATTATTACTATTAAAATTAATAGAATTATGTTAATTTTAGCGAGTTGGATTGAATAGAGTTTTGATATCTTCTTGAGCGAGCGGAAACGCATAGCACGTCTGCCTAAGCGACAGGTTACGACAGGTGAGGATGCCCTTAAAATTGAGAATTATTTTTGAATAAATAGTTTATCAACATTTCAAATGAGAGGTCTTTGTTACCCAATGTTACACGTCTGCGCATGCGCATGTTTACAAATACGCTGTTTTCGCCAACTTTTATAACCTCTATAACAGTAAACATTAGTGCTTAATAACTTATTTCCTAGTTGAGAGCGATTTTTAGCGTGTTTAGTGCTTTATAGTGAAACATGTTGAAGTAATCGTATGTTAGGACCCTAAACTTACCCAAACTTTAGTGGCTTCTTTGAACAATGGAAAAGGTCCAACAGGAACTGCGTCATATTAAGAAGTCCGTCACGCAGGAGCTGCATAACTAAGCACTTTCCTCAGAATTTGGGTAGTATAGACTGCTTTCCAGAACAATTTGCTTAAAATATCCTACATAAATAAAATAAAAACATGAATAGTTCTCTTATAATTTGTAATGAGTAACTGATCAATTATTAATTTGCTCCCAGAGTTATGTTTACACATGGTACCTATTACACTACGTAATAAATACAAAAAACCTCATATTATCGTATTTTGATCTAACGCAGGAGGCTTTGTGAGCCTACGTCGGCGGGCTTTTCTATTGAAATATATTACAAATTAAACCCCCGCTTTCCGATTGACCGATTCAGCTCATTTTTACAACACTTCTTTCTCATGAGTTACCCACGACGTATACCGCGTTTCGTTACAATACAGCAGAAATTACGACCGGTATGAGTATAATTGGAATTTGGGTCCGGAGTAAACCCCCCCTTCTAATGAACCGATTCAGTTTATTTTTACAACACATATTTACCTGTAGATTACCACTACGAATACCGAGTTTCGTCGAAATATACCAAAAATCACGGCTGGTAGTGGCGAATTGGTATTGTGGGTCCGGAGTAAACCCCCCCTCCTAATGAACCGATTTAGTTTATTTTTACAACACATATTTACCTGTAGATTACCACTACGAATACCGAGTTTCGTCGAAATATACCAAAAATCACGGCTGGTAGTGGCGAATTGGTATTGTGGGTCCGTAGTAAACCCCCCCCCCCCCCTTCTAATGAACCGATTTAGTTCATTTTTATATCTCAATTTTCTCTCTATATTAACACAACGAATACCAAGTTTCGTTGAAATATAACAAATATTACGGCTGACATAGTCAAATTAGTGTTATGGGTTCGGGGTAAACCCCCCCTTCTGGTGGACCGACTTTGGTGGTTAACGAACTCGTTCAATCGTTTGCTAATTGAATGCTATGTATCAAGGTTCGTGACGAAAAAACAAAAACTCTGGCCGCTATCGTGTTAACAGACACACATATATATATATATATATATATATATATATATATATATATATATATATATGTATATATATATATATATGCATATATATATATATATATATATATATATATATATATATAAATTTTAACGGGGGTCATTTTCGGTGTCTACTAGGTAGGATCGATAAAGATTTGAAGAAATTTTTCAAAAATTCCGTCATGAGTGCAACCTCAATAGCTACTTTCCTTCGGAGGAAAGTGCTAATAATTTCTTATAATTTTAAAACCCTTTTTTCTTTGAATTGCTCAGGAAAGAAACTCGTCAATCTTTCACTTTCGATATACCTAAACCAAAACTTCATTAAAAAAATTTCATTCACGAAATGCTACCTCAATAGCTTACAAATAAATTCCTTCGGAAATTCCTAAAAGAGGATGTTTGATAAGTTCTAACCCAATAATGTACATATGGAAGATCTATTTCATGGGATTCAATTCTTCTTTATTGTAATTCGACCAAATCGCATTGAAATACCAACTGATTCTTACTATAAGCGTTACAAGTGGAACAATAAAGGTATCGAATGGAGATATTATCGACACTGGGGGAGTGGTAATCGATTCTCGCCTCCCACACAGAATGGAGATTTGCCTAAGCCATATTGCGGCCCGAAATATTATTGCTTAGCAATACCGGACCCTGGGATTCATTAGCCCGAGAGTCCGCTAACAATGCCGACATTGTCAAGGACTCGGAAGGGAAAATTTCAATTAACACCCCCCCCCATAATGAAATTAGTCCGATAGAGGTGTCTCATGGTTATGAATTCATCGGGGACAGAGAGAGGGAGAGGAGGTAATTATAAAAGGCAGACTTTCGGCACGGTTTTAATCAGTCGAGAAGAAATGGAGAAATAGATGCCATTGAGGGGATAATATATTTAAAGGAGAATTCTACGATGGAAATATAGAAATATTTAATTAAAAATGATATTCATAATAAATTTATTAGAATTCTTCAAAGGAATATCTACAAAGACCGAATAAAATAGTTCTTAGTGCTTAGAAAAAAGCCCACGAGGTATCCCTGTGGTCCTGTTAGCTAATGCCTTGGATTCTCTTGTGGGAGATGCAGGTTCGCGCATTTAATTTATTAATTTTTATGTTCCAAAATGTCGACAAATGACAGTTTTTTGCTACAGAAAACTTTCTAAAGTTTCTTAACTTTTTTTCTAGTACAAAACTCAACACGTGAATTCATAGAACGACTAATTGCCTTTCTAAGATTTTCCATTCTTCGTATAATTCCTAACCGATAGGGAAAAACTGTTTTTAGCATAAATATGCTTTAGCGGTGACTAAACTGGAAAAAACGTCACAAAAAAGTGCCCGCTGGCGTACGTCTATGCGCAGTGGCGTGGCCATGTACGAAAAAGAAGACTGTATGTGTCCCAAAAATTGTCCGCTGGCGTTCGCGCATGCGTAGTGGCGTCGCCATGTATGAAAAAGAAGACTTTTTGTGTCACAAAAAAGTGTCCGCTGGCGTTCGCGCATGCGCAGCGGCCATGTACGAAAAAGAAGACTATATCGTCGTTACAAATGCAAAGTATCGAATGTGAAAATCGCCACTTTTCAGAGTGGAAAAGTATTTATTCATAACTTTTTTTTGGACAGTCAAATATTCGGCAGATTTAACCTTTTGATAGTGGAATACATTCCCTTTAATAGAGTGATCAAAATTCAAGAATTTGCCGTACATAAGTCCAGCAGAAATTAGTAAAGATTGACAATGAAAGATTCATTTTTTCACATTCGTTACTGAATTTAAGGAGAAGGGTCATGATTTTTTTTTGGGGGGGGGAGGGTCAGTGGAATATTTGAATTATCTAAAATCGTTGAGTGATGGCGTAGAGTCGGGAAATAGTTCTTCAGTTATTAAAAATACTTATTCATAGGAGTAAAAATTGGTTTGAGGTGGCTATGGCGGAAATGCGGGCTTTACCGCCGAAAGACCGGGCTGAAGACCTCCATCCCTCCTATAACCCGTTCAGTTAGATGGAATAGTTCCAATCCCGCATGCGCACAATTCTGAGGGAAACATTCCCGACGGTTCCGCCATTTGCATTACCATTACAATGAACAACACGCTACTTTAAACTCAATAAATACTGATTATGTCTCGTTCAGGACTAGGGAAGGCTTTGAGAGGTCAGGCAAGGTAGATAGTGTTTAATATTTATCAATACTTAGCCAAAGCTTAGTTAGAGGGAAAAGGCCGTGGCCTGTATTCCCCGTGCAAGAAATTGCCAGCAAAAATTCTCTCTGTTATAACCTTATCACTAGGAGGTTTAAATCGTTTTTAATATTAGCTTTGACAAGTATTAATAATTATTATACAGCATTTCCTTTATCTGACATCTCAAGCCTTCCCCTAGTCTTAAACGAGACATAATCAGCTTTCTTTAATATTTCACGTATCTTGTTGTTCCTTGGAATGGGAGTTTGCAAATGGTGGACCATCGGAAATATTTCCCTCAAAATTTCGCGCATGCGGAATTGAATTTTTCCGATTATCTGAAGAAGCTTAAGACAGATGGATTATTAAGAGGAAACTATTAAAAAAAAAAAAAAAAAAAAAAAAAAATGCTTTGTTTTTCTTTTTATAACCAGAACATGACATTGTTCCACTTCTGGAACAAGTTAGAAAACCACAAAGAATTGTCTATACTAAACCTTAATGAAACAAATATTACACAAAAACATTCTACCGGAATTAGGGGGTGGCGTGCAAAAGGTTAAAAAGTCCCGCATCAGTTCAAGAATTTTAATCAAGGGGCTAAAATTTACTACTACAGAAAAAAAAACAAAAAAAAAACGCCGCACTAGGGAGATAGTGTGGCAAGCACTATTCTCCGGCCGCCCGGTTTTCCTCTTTGATACCGGTACCCATTGATAAATTAATTGAAGGCTGTGTTGGTCTGGGGCGGTTAGGGAGGCCGAATCCAACCCACGAACGAAGGCACTAGAAGATAAAAACCTTCAGTGCTTGCGCGGGATTTGAACTGAGGTCCTCCAGCATATTAGTCCAGTGCTCTACCACTGAGGTTTTGGAATATTACTTCACAATGAGATTTTTGGAGGGATTGGAACCCATAAATAACCCGGCTAAGATACAGATGCGCTATAAACAGAAAACGAATTATCAAGAACATTAAAAATCAACAACATACAAGAAAAATGTTGCTTTGGAAAATAAAACAGAAAAAGAAAACTCACATAAATTATTCTCTTCGTCACTTTAAAATTACTTCGGAAAAATTCACTTCCCGAACACCAACTCCCGGCAACGAGGATAATTTGAAGTTAATTAGTCAACGTGCGAAGAAAGTTTGTTCAATTTAGCAGAGAACGGTTAATGTGTTGGGAAAGTGTGTCAAAACAAGTTGAAATTATTAACAACTTCCTGAGGGCGGTGTCCCGGCATGGAAATTTCGTTTCGTTTAAAGCCTTCTGCTCAAATTCAGGAACATAAATATGCTTTAGGTCCACCCGACAAACCTATGTAATGTACTGTATAACATAGTCTTCTTTTTCGCACATGGCCAACGCGCATGCGCGAACACCAGCGGACACTTTTTTGTAACGTCTTTCTTTCAGATTAGTCATCGCTAAAGCGGGTTGAGGTTACTTAGCTCAGTGGAAGAGCACTGGACTAATAAGCTGGAGGACCTGAGCTCAAATCCTGAGCAAGCACTAAAGATTTTTATCTTCTAGTGTCATCGTTCATGGGTTGGATTCGGCCTCACTGACCATACCTAGGCCAATCCAGCCTTTAATTAATTTAATAATGGGTACCTTGTGGTGCTAATGACTCTAGCAGTCGAAGCAGCCAAGGTGAAAATCGAAAATCAGGCGGCCGGATCATATTTTTTTTCATCGCTGAAGCACATTTATGCTAACATAATTTAATAGTACTAATTAATGGTAAATATGTATAATAATAATTAACGAACTATATTATTTAATTAATAATATAATTAAATAGTAAAATATTAGTAATGCTTTGATAATTCTAAGTAAAAAAAAAATAAAGTACTGTAGTGTTAATGAATATTAAAAATATAATTTAATACTAAAAATATTGTTCATTTTCTGTCTAATAATGATAATACGGATAGTCAAAATGACAATTATTTAATAGTAAAATAATAATAATAATGTGAGTATTCCATAGAAATAATTTCTTATAAACCTTACGAATTCTTATCATCATTCATGACCGCTAACGTCATGAATAATGATAACAATAACCACGACGAATGTTGCTTAATGTTTTTATCCTTCTCTAGGGTGATGTTTATTCATTTTTAATAGACAGTTATCAGAGATTTAATATTTTGAAGCTAAACATGCCAACTGGATCACTGTGCGTTTGTTAGACTGTTCAACGTGTTTTACATCATATCCCAGTGTGTATGGGGCCCTTTAATATACAGGAATACTGAACATACATAAACAAATTAATATAATTAAAAAAATAGGGTAAAACTGAAGGAGAACGTCCTCAGCACCGATTTTATCCACATTTTGCACTATAACGTACTTTGATGCACTAAAGACGAATCCGTTTAAAAAAAATGTCGCTCTCAACAGGGAAAGAAGTTATTAAGCACTAAATTTAACTGTGATAGAGGTTAAAGTTGGAGTAAACAGCGCAATTGTAAACATGCGCATGCGCAGACATCTAAAGTTCGATTCACACTAGACCGTGTCGGGTCCGGGCCGGGCCACGGCCGGGACACGGTGGAACAATCACACCAGCATTTTCAATGGACTCGTTCATACTACACCGGGCCGAGTCCGTGTTTTTAGCGCGGTTCCTCCCTCCCCCATAGGGAGGAACCCCGCTTATAAGGTTGATACAATGAAACAATCTGGAAGTGCCGACAAGAAAATTTCGCGTTTCAGAACCCCTAGAGACCGAAAATCACGGTGGTTCAAATTTGTATATATATATATGTATATATTTATATATATATATATATATATATATATATATATATATATATATATATATTTGTCTGTTCGCTCATTTCTGGCTTCCCTGATGGTCCGATTTTGATGAAATTTGGTACAAAAATCCCTCGTCCAATTTGAAAGGTCAAGTTCGTTAACCAGCAAAATCCGCCCACTGGAAGATGGCGTTTGGGGCGAAATTCGCGCAGAAAAAATCGTAACGCTTACGTTTTTGAGTTCATAAGCTTGTAAGTACTCTTTTTATAGGCTTCTTGGGCTAGGAAAACGAATGAGACCATTTTAAAGGCGATAGCTATAACCGTTTTCGAGAAAATTGGAAAAATAGGTTTTGAATACCGTTTTTGGTTTGGGTACTTAGAATCACGGGATTCAGTTAAAACATTATCTGCATGTTCTACTTTCATTAAAACTAATATGTTAAAAGGTATGTTACGTTTGGAGTTAAGGAAGGGTTAGAATAAAATATTTTATGAACAGTCATGAAAAGTTTTGGGAACTTCGTATACTTTCATTAATATTTCGAACACGGTTGGGAAATCGTGGTAAGTGGATAGAAACTATTTGAAAGCTTACTAAATTCTCTACAAAAATGATTCTAAAACTATATTTGATTAGGTTATGTCAATCGGAGAAATAAGTGCTTAAAACTACAAATACGTCTGTTTTGTTCTTATGAACGGGTTTTTGTCGTTCTTTTTGTAATTTTTGTCTCTTTCCCTTGGGTTTTTATTGCTTTTTATTTTTGTAATTTCTTATGTTAGGAAAATGTATTTGTTTGTAAAACAGGATAGGAAAAATGAGACCAATTTTCTGTTGCTAGAAATAATGAAAATTTTGGGAACTTCGTATACTTTCATTAATATCTCGAAAACGGTTGAAAATCTTGCGAAGCGAAAGGTTACCATTCGAAAGCTTACTAAATGGTCTACAAAAAAGGTCTGTTTTTATTCCTATTTTTTTATTGCTTATAGTTGGATAATGTATTTGACAATAAAACAGATTAATTAAAATAAGAAAAATAATTCATTGTTAGAAATATATCAGGCTGTACTGTATGAAATATCAGTTTTGGATTTGCCGATATCCTTCAAATGTCTTGAAACTGTCGAGGCTCCTACTCCGAGTTCTTTGGCATATTCCCTAGTGTTTGCAATTGCTTATAGTAGTCAAATGTATTTGTCAATAAAACAGGATACGTACAATTAGAATATTTTATTTTTGCTGAATCTTGGGGTTCTCAAATCCCGTATGAAAATCTATTAGGCCCCCCTCGTATTTTTTCCTTAATATCTCGAAAAGGGTTAGGAAATCGTGGCAAGTGGAATGTAACAGTTCGAAAGTTTATTTTTTATTTTAATTTTATTGATCACCAGGTCTTTGCATATATTTAAAAACTCTGTCGATATAACCTCTATATCGTTTTTGTTTGATTCATTAATAAGAAATCCTTTTTTCAATTATTTTATGTTTTTAGGCCAATCTATAATTCCTGTGGGTTAATATGTTTTTTAAATTGAAGCTTTAAAGCCTCAACAGGAATATTTATGTAATCACCCTTCACAGTTAATTTATTAGAATCATGAGTGACCGTTTTTGTGTTACAACTAACAACCTTTGAAAACGAAGTTTGACTATCCTTGTTATTGTTATTTTCCTTCTGTTTGGCCGAAATTTTCTATTCATGGTCTAATTCTCCTTGAATTTTTTGACTAGATCAAGAACCTATTTTAAGCACTCTTAAATTCCTTAATTTAATTCAGGAAGTTTATCAAGCTTGATATAATCACTTTTGGGTTAATACGGGTGGTCTATACCGTGTCCTTTGTTTGTAAACACAAAGAGCTTTCTGAGTAACGGTAAAGGGCAGTAAAAGTATATGACTTTACCTGGAACCAGACCCTGCATACAGAGAATTACAATATGAGACCTTCTCATTCTTTCTTTCACCAGCTACCGTGTAACACCTTAGATCTATTTATATTCTTATCGCGGTTCCTCCCTCCCTTCATAGGGAGGAACCCCGCTTATAAGGTTGATCTCATGAAACAATCCGGAAGTTCCGACTAGAAAATTTCGCGCTTCAGAACCCCTAGAGAACGAAAATAACGGTGGTTCAAATGTGTATATATATATACATATACATACATATATTTACATATATATATATATATATATATATATATATATATATATATATATATATATTTGTCTGTTAGCTCATTTCTGGCTTCCCTGATGGTGCGATTTTGATGAAATTTGGTACAAAAATCCTCGTCTAATTTGAAAGGTCAAGTTCGTTAACCAGCAAAATCCGCCCACTGGAAGATGGCGTTTGAGGCGAAATTCACGCAAAAAAAATCGCAACGCTTACATTTTTGAGTTCATATGCTTGTAAGTACTCGTTTTGTAGGCTTATTGGCCTAGGAAAACGAATGAAACCGTTTTTAAGGCGATAGCTTTAATCGTTTTCGAGAAAATTGGGAACATAGTTGCTGAATAACGTTTTTGGTTTTGGTACATAAAATCATGGGATTCAGTTGAAACATTATCTGCATGTTCTACTTTCATTAAAACTAATATGTTGAAAGTTATGTTACGTTTGGAGTTAAGGAAGGGTTAGAATAAAATATTTTATGAACAGACATGAAAAGTTTTGGGAACTTCGTATATTTTCATTAATATCTCGAACACGGTTGGGAAATTTTCATAAGTGGATAGAAACTATTTGAAAGCTTTCTAAATTCTCTACAGAAAAGATTCTGAAACAAGTTTTGATTAGGTGATGCCAGTCGAAGAAATAAGTGCTTTAAACTTCAAATACGTCTGTTTAGTTCTTATGAACGGGTGTGTGTCGTTCTTTTTGTAATTTTTGTCTCTTTCCCTTAGTTTTTTATTGATTTTTATTTTTGTAATTTCTTATGTTAAGAAAATGTATTTGTGTGTAAAACAGGATACGTAAAATGAGACCAATTTTCTATTGCTAGAAATAATGAAAAGTTTTGGGAACTTCGTATAATTTCTTAATATCTCGAAAACGGTTGAAAATCTTGGGAAGCGAAAGGTTACCATTCGAAAGCTTACTAAATGCTCTACAAAAAATGTTCTGACAAAAGTTTTAATTAGGCGATGTCAATCGGAGAAATAAGTGCTTAAAACATTAATGTAATTGATTTCGTTTATTCGAACGGTTCTTTTTGTCTGTTTTACTCCTTGTTATTTTTTAATTGCTTATACTTGGATAATGTATTTGACAATAAAACTGGTTAAGTAAAATAACAAAAACAATTTATTGTAAGAAATATAGATTTCCTAGATTCCAAGACCTTGTAACTAGCAGGACCCTTTCTAGTGTTGACCGACCCTTCCAGGTAAGATCGTAAATCAAGACCTTTCAAGACTGGTGGAACCAAAATAATAACTGCTTCTAATTTAATCTACAGGCGATTCGCCAAAGTTGCGAAGCCTTATCAATAAATAAATATTTTAATCTTTCCAAATTAGACTAGGGATAAGAACGGAACCGCGCTAAGATGATGCAGTTCCTGCGAGTCGGACTTTCTTTGCGTGTGTGATTGCTTCACCGTGTCCCGGCCGGGCCCGGCCCCGGCCCAGCCCGGACCCGACCCGGTCAGGCGTGAATCGACCTTAACATTGGGATACAAAGAACTCTCATTTGAAATGTCGATAAACTCTTTATAACCTCCATAACGTCGGCATTTTATCCAGAACAGCGAGTTGTATTGTCTAGAGTTTTGATATCTTCTTGACCGAGTGTAGCAAGCGGAAACGCATAGCACGTCTGCCCAAAAGCCGTCCTAGACATTCTTCTTTATATGCAAGTTTATTAATACGTTGTTTACGCCAACTTTTATAACCTCCATAACAGTGAACTTTAGTGCTTAATAACTTATTTCGTAGTTGAGAGCAACTTTTTTTTTTTAAACGGATTCGAGTTTAGTGCATCAAAATACGTTATAGTGCAAAATTTAAAGAAAAAAAAACGGTGCTGAGGACGCCCTCCTTCAGTTTTACCAAAAATAGAACAGAAAGAAAATAGTTATTTCTTGAAATTGTGTTTGTTTTCTAAAGGACGAAAATATCTCTCTATTGCCCCTGGGATAGGAAAGGCCGAAAAGACAGGAGCTGGACGAAGGACCAAGTAAGTCCTACAGGATCATCTTCATCCTCTTTATTCTACGTGGCCTACATCCCAAATCCTCGACACCTACCGTCCCAAGATCCTGTCTTATTTTTTTCCCGTACCGGTTAAAGCCACATGAATAATGGATGACCCCGCATCAAAAACACGGGCCTGGAAATTAAAAAGCATCTGAATATTTCTCGCAAAAGGGGAAATTCTTTGTCCGTTTTGTCCTTAGGGAAAGGATTGCTTTGATGTTATTCCCGTTGAAGGGCGTACTTGACGCGGTGGCCGCTTCTTCAGAGGATTGTAAGAAAATACCTCTTGTTACACTCCAGTTCGTATGCTTTCAATGGTTCATCTTTGATACGTTAGTGTTGCACCTCAAAGCAGTGTAAAACTATTCCCTTAAGTCCAACCTTTTTTTACAAAAGTTTCTTTCTCGCAACCGTGACCTCTCTTGTATTCAAAGCTCAGAGCATTGAAATGTGTATTTATCTTTTAAGGTTGAATTTCGTTTGAACAAGTCTAATTTTTACAGAAATGGGTGAATATTATTAGTAAAAGTTTAATATTAATATTAAATACAAACGCTTACTACACTTACATGACCGAACATCAGACCGTACTCTTAATAACAAAAGACTCATTTACATGAAAATACTCAGACCAAAATACACAAAGCCCTCCAACTCCAACAAAATTCAATCATTGCAGTCTAAAATCCTCCGCAAAATAGCCGACGTTCCATTCTTTGTATCAAATTTCTGACTTTTCATAACGACCTCAGTATTCCGTTTATCCAACCCTTATCAAAAACATTATATCAAAAGTTCCATTCAAACATCCTAATTCCATCCTAATTCTTTCATAAACCCCCCTATACCCCCTATACTCACACCTAATCCCAAATAACCCCGTTCGCCGACTGAAGCGTAACTGGCCTCAAGGAGTATTTCATACAAATTGTAATCACACTGCCTTGTGGATACTGCAGCTGTGCAGCTTGTCTTCCCACAAGCTACAAGACACAGCTACATCGAAAAATTTGCTGGAAATGTATTTTTACATTATTGTAAATTCTGAATATATATATATATATATATATATATATATATATATATATATATATATATATATACAGTGGAGTCTCACTTATACGAAACATTCAGGTATACAAAGAATTTTACGTTCCCCGGCGGAACCCCATTTAATCCTGAGTAATGAATTATTCACTTGTATGATATTCAGTTATACGTAATATTCACTTACACAAAAGCTAATTTGTTCCCCTCGAGTAAATACTATTCAGTTATACGAAGAGACAACAGCTTTTCCACGAAATATTTACAGATCTCAGTTCTTCCTTGTGATTCTAGTAGTCTAGCTGTGTTCTATCCACTCTATCTTGTGTGATTTCCTTCGTTTCTGCACTAATATCGCGGCGACGTGCCAGTGATTCATCCCCCCTCCACTATCTCGTTTTTATGTTCTCTACACAGTTGCCGTTCTAGTGGCCGTGTTCTATTGTGCGTTCATCTTTCAAAATGAGTAAAAAACAAGAACAAAACTTTCGCTTGAAGACAAAATAAAAATACTAAAACAAGTTGATGACAACCCCAAATAAACAAAAATAGACGGTTAAAATTATCGTCGTCAACCCTCGCGACTATTATCGGCAAGATAACAACAAAATATGTACAAACAATAAAATTTTGACTTTTTTTTATAAAGAATTTATTTTATTTTAAAATAGCCACGAAACATAATACTATTCAGTTATACGAAATATTCACTTATACGAAACATTTTCAATCCCCCCTCACATTCGTATAAGTGAGACTCCACTATATATATATATATATATATATATATATATATATATATATATATATATATATATTCTAGTGCAAATTTTGGGAGAAAAACAGTCGGGGAAAACAATGAATGATTCTGCTAAGTGTTGCTTTAGTATCTTTGCATGCAAAATACTAATTCTAATAAAGAGAAAAACTTTATTTGTGGTAAGTAAAGAATGCTGCTCAAATAAATTGAGTTGCTATATACACAGCCTGATAATCATTCTATTGAAAATGCATTTTATTAATTTTGGGGGTGTTAGTTAATTTATTTTAGAATATTGAGGGAAGAAAAGGAAATTTAGTAATTTAGTAGTTCTATCTTTAAATGTAATTTTGTAAGTTAATTTTTAACGAGGGTAAATTTTCTTTGTATCAAATTTGCTAGATATTTTGTAAAACATAATGATCTCCGAAAGAATGATTAGCAGCTGTTCAGCTTCCATAAATGTCATTGTTAAGGATTCCCAGGGAATCAATAAGAATTGATTCCGCGAGTACAGCTAGCTTGTTCGTGTCAAGTCCAAGGAACAGGAAGTCACTAGTGGCTTTAGGGATTGTTCCTCTTGTATCAAACCACAGGTCTTGTACAATATAATCTCTTCTTCCATACGCTTCATGAAATTTTTCTTCGTATGTCGTGATGCATTTGGTACAGATGGCCTTTCTTTCCGAGTCAATTGACATAAGAATTTTATTGAAACACACTAGATCACTTGTAAGTTGTTAAGCCAGTTGAGTATTCCTTTTTCTATAATGTTCCAAAAGAAACTAACCGCTAAGACGATATCTCTAGGTCATGGCTACCTCATTGCAGAACCTTGCTTGTGGAAGCTTGACAAAGTGAATCCATCTACATACATTAACATGGAGATTGAATAACTGCTTCTGGAATTGAATGGCTTAGCCTCAGTCTTGCTAGAATTACATTTTCATACCGTGCTCTTCCTTCGAATTTACAGAACACACTCCCTTAATTACATTCCGAAATGTTGAACAGCCTCAAGTTGGAAGGATGCATATTCGTCGCGTTCAAAACTCATGTCCCTTCTGATTGATTTCGTTAACTGTTTTATTTTATTGGCCTAGGGCTATTTAGAGCGCTTAACAAAAAAAAAGATCTTTTGATGATATTAACTTTGATGCCAACGGTCATAGCCACGTTGAATACACCGGTTCCCATAGATCACCGAAGTTAAGCAAGGTCGGGCGTGGTCAGTACCTGAATGGGTGACCGACCACGTGCTGTTGGCATTATAAAAGGGCGGCAACCTATAGATAGCCCGGCGCTAATGGCCAAGATGTAGATGCGCCGTAAAAAAAAAAAAAAAAAAAAAAAAAAAAAATTAACTTTGATCTGCGTCATCAATAAATAAAATTTAAAATATAAATTTCTCCGCCGTTTTTAGGATATTGGCCACTCGGATTCGGGCGCTGGATCTCTTAAATCCACAACGTATAGCCTGTTCAGATAGACGGATAAGTTCAATTTTGCATTCGAGAAAATTTTAGGGAAATATTCTGGACGGTTCCGCCATTGGCAAACTCTCATTTCAAGGAACAATACGAGGCGTGAAACATTATAAAAACCGATTATGACTGTTTTATGACTAAGGGAGGCTTTGAGAGGGCAGGCAAATGAAATATTGTATAATATTTATCAATACTTAACCAAAGTTAAGACTCAGGCCCGGTGCACACTAAAGAAACTAAAGTTTCGTGAGTAACTCATAAAAGAACATATCGTCTTAAATTCTTAGAAGGAAAAAGTGAATAGTAATTGATTTTACAAAGAAATAGGAAGCTACATACCAATGACAAATATAGTACCTAATAGTAACATTAATTAATTTTACAAAGAAATAAGATACTACATACCAATAGAAATGCCGAGCGGCAGAGGAAGACCAACGGCATTTCTATTGGTATGTAGTATCTTATTTCTTTGTAAAATTAATTAATGTTACTATTAGCTACTATATTTGTCATTGGTATGTAGCTTCCTATTTCTTTGTAAAATCAATTACTATTCACTTTTTCCTTCTAAGAATTTAAGACGATATGTTCTTTTATAAGTTAATTGTATCTATAGTTCTGTTACCTATCACAATCATAATTTTTTTTGTTTTTGTATTAATTTCTTTTTTTGTCATTTTAGCTGACGAAGGCCACCAATGAGTAGCCGAAACGTCCGAAATATAGATTTTTTAAAACAAAATCATATTGAGGTTTATTTAGCCGAATCCCAACCATTCCATCTTTACTTATCACCTCGACGGCTAACTATCTAATCATCATAATTATAATTTTTTTTTGTTTTTGTATTAATTTCTTTTTTTGTCATTTTACCAATGAGTAGCCGAAACGTCCGATATATAGATTTTTTAAAACAAAATCATATTGAGGTTTATTTAGCCGAATCCCAACCATTCCATCTTTACTTAAATTTATCAGGACCTATGTTTTACTTCGCGAGCTTCAACAAAACGGCTGTGTTGCCGATCCCACTGAAATGAAAACCACTTTCTTCAGTGTTCACCGGGCCAAGGAATGGTTTAAACCTCTTAGTGATAATGTTATAACGGAGAGAATTTTTACCGACAATTTCCTGCACGGAGAATATAGGCAAAGCCCTTTTTCCGCTAACTAACCATCTATTTGAACAGGCTTTGACTATTTATTGATAAATACTAAACACTATCTCCCTTGCCTGACCTCTCAAAGCCTTCCCTAGTTCTAAACGAGACATAATCAGTTTTTATTGAGTTTAAACTAGCGTGTTGTCCATTGTAATGGAAATGAATAGGTTTTTTAATCGGATAATCCCAAAATCTAAACCTACCACAGTTGATACTTGCACATCTTGACACAAGACTTACATGACGACAAAAAACCTATGAGAACCTCACAGGCAGACCAAGCAAAATAGATATTAGCATACCATTAGCCACAGATGAGCCAATGAGGCACACATGTTAGCTGGTCATAATTTGTTTTAAGATTTCTTTGGGTGTCTTTGATGTATGATACGGAAAAATATAATGAAACGTGTTGAAGGGGTCTCCCGTGGTCTAGTGGCTAGCGCGCTAGATTCATAAGCGGGAGATGGTGTGTTCGATCCCCACCGGCGCCAGAAATTTTCTCATCTCAGGGCTCGCTGAGAAAATTCCCCCCTGGACGTCGGCGCTAATGGCCACGATTTGTCGATGCGCCTTAAAAAAAAAAAAAAAAAAAAAAAAAACGTGTTGAATCTTCCCAATCAATAGCTTTATTTTATTTATATAGATTACCAAACTAACCGACAAGAGGAGTTATATTAATGTAAAATACATAGGATTAAAAAATCCGCCACGCAGGAGCTGCATAACTAAGCTCTTTCCTCAGAATTTTGGTAGTGTAGACTGGATTCCTGAATAATTTGCTTAAAATAACCTATATATATCGTCGGTACAAATGCAAACTATTGAATGTGAAAAAACACATTTTTCATTTTCAATTTTTTTATTGCTGTTGGACCGATGTACTTTGTGGCCAACGCTCGAAAATTAAAGAAAAATAATTATCAATTACAGAAAATCAAACTAATGAACGTGCATTTAGTCTAATTAAAATATTTCATAGGATGAAGTATATATAAAGTCATCTATAAGGTTACAAACCACTTTTTACATTCGATACTTTGCATTTGTATCGACGATATATCAAATAAAAACATAGTTCTGCTCTTTTACATTTTTAATGAGCAACTCAATCCAATTATTTTAATTATTAATTTTTTGAATAATTTCCTTGCAGAGATTTGTGTATGCTTGGTACTAAACTACTTAATAAATACACGAAACTTCACATTTTCGTCTGAGCAAGGAACGGGATACAGCACTCCTAGGGGTAGACGTAAGAAATAATATCAAGACAGAGGCACTCCTTGCGGCAGTTTTGCCAACTTACGTTTCACTAGAAAGTTCTATTCATCCACATTACAAAGTAAGCCCCCCTTTCGATGGGCCGATTTAGTTAATTTTTACAACGCATCTTTCTAATTAGATAACCAAGAAGTATTCCGAGTTTCGTTATAATAAAACAGAAATTACGACCGGAATTATGAGGAAATTAGTAATTTCGCTCCGGAGTAACCCCCCCCCCTCTTAATGAGCGGATTTAGTTTATTTTTACAACGTATGTTTCTCATTAGATGATAACAACGAATACCGAGTTTCGTTGAAATATTAAAAAAAATACGGTTGGCATGGTCAAATTCGTGTTTTGGGTCCTGGGTAAACCCCTCTCCCGGTGGATCGATTTTGGTGGTTAACGAACTCGTTCAATCATTTGCCAAGTGAATGCTACATATCAAGTTTCGTGACGGAAAAACAAACCTGCCGTCTAACGTGTTAACAGCCATGTATATGACGGGGGTCATTTTCGGTGTCTACTATGTAGGATCGATAAAGATTTGAAGAACCTTTTCAAAGTGCGACCTCAATAGCTAATTTTATTCGGAAGAAAGTGTTCAAAATACGAAACACGGGCCCTTCTGATGCGGTTCGTGCAAATAGAGACTCCTTCAAGACACAAGCGATGTCGCCCACGCCTCGTACTTCTGAACTCATACTTACGCTGTGATCTCGGGCGTGAAATGAGGTTTATTTTAAGCCCCCCCCCCCCCCCCACGTCCCTGAGGATTTTTAAGTTAATCCTCTCCCTCATTTATTGTTGAAAATGGAAACTAGAGATTTTTTCTTAGATTCCCCCCTTCAAAGAAATTTCCTTAGAATTCGTATAATTGAGTATTACTCCTTCCTTTCAGGTCTCCGCAATCTTTCTTTCTGGATGAACAAGATCAACCGATGAGGGAATTTGCAAAGATTTAAAGAAATGGGTTTTCTTTGTTGGGTCAGTGACCTCCTAAAAATGAAATCCCTAGGTATTCTAAAGAATTATCTGTTCGTATTTTTTTCTTTGGTGTAAGATTGGCTCAGTGGCAGGGCACTTGATTCTGGAGGACTTCAAAACTCTTGAGTGCAATAAAGATTTTAACATCTAGTGAAGATATATATTATTGTTATGTTACAAGGAAACTCGTAAGTATGTAAATTCAACGATATGTTTTAAATATAAACTAAATCGGATTGTTAGAAGTACTTCTACCAATAGGGAAGTTACAATTGAATCGATCCATGCAAAAAGAGCTTCAGTCCAAAATCAGTAGTTTTGATAAAACTATAGTGAAACCCTTTCTACATGGAATAATAAAATTAGGACTATGTTTCTATGATAACTATGTATTGTACTGAAGTCCTTCTAACATAGAAATGTGTAGTTACCTTTAGATACAAAGAATTCATCAGACATACTAACGAAAATATTATCCGAACTCATATTGGGAAAAAATGGACTGAAGTTCCTTTTGAATGAATGAAAAGTTTTATTCTTATTCCGGGACACAAGTCCCATAGGAATAATTTTAAAATCACAAAATAATTGTGAATTTTACTTTTGCATGGATCGATTCAATTATAAAAGAGCAAAACTAATCATGGTTTTTATTGTGTATTTATAGAGAGATCTTCGATTCAATTATAAAAGAGCAAAACTATTCATGGTTTTTATTGTGTATTTATAGAGAGATCTTCGATTCAATTATAAAAGAGCAAAACTATTCATGGTTTTTATTGTGTATTTATAGAGAGATCTTCGATTCAATTATAAAAGAGCAAAACTATTCATGGTTTTTATTGTGTATTTATAGAGGGATCTTCGATTCAATTATAAAAGAGCAAAACTATTCATGGTTTTTATTGTGTATTTATAGAGAGATCTTGGCCTCGTCATCAATTATGTAATTAAAGGACAAATAAAATCTCTCAATTAGGAAGTGTCAATATTGATTGGCTTCTTCCAAAGTCCTTTATTTATTAATTTTTTTTTTTATTATAATTTTTTTTCTTTATCATTAGTAATTTATTTTTATGTTGTTGTTTCGCTTTTTTCTTTATTAATCATATATATTTTTTTCTCATATTTCTTTTCTTTTTATTTATTTATTTGTAATTAATTTTTGTATATATTATCATCATTACTTATTTATTTATTTATTTATTTATTTTTTTAAATTTCATTATGTGAGATCATAAATAAGATCCTGTATATACTGATCATACTTAACCAATGTACTTAAATATTGTACAGATGTTAAATAAACATATTAAATAAAAAAAAAAAAAAAATTATAGAGATCAATTTAAGCCAATTCTTCAGGAATGCATACCCACCTTTTGATGAATGTGTTTAGTTATGCAGCTTCTGCGTGACGGACTTACTTTCCTCTGTATTGTTCCATGCACATTTTTTAGGTTTGGTAGATGGGTCTCTCAGAAAAGTTGCATTATTTCATTGCAATGGCTAATTTGTTAGTAAGTCCGGAAGGCCAAAAAAGGATGGGTAAATTCTGGTCAATTTAAACAAAAAAAAAAAAATAATAATAATAATAAGCAAATAATTTTGGCTTTTAATGTTCAAAATAATGTAATGCAGCAATTAAAACAAAATTACTACTTCAAAAATCATAACAAAATATTTTAGATGAAGTAGTAAAGATAATGTACATATCACATGGAATAAAGTGAAAAATTACGTTTTGAAATTAGAATATACCTAGATAATAGTCATTAAATGAGTTTGGTTTGAGAAATGTTTCCACAAACTACATGAGATCTTAGGGGAAATTTTATGCATATTTTGAAAATGTCATTAGAATTAAATTTTTCCTACAGTAAGAACGACAAATAACGCAAAAATGGCCAAGAACTGGCGTTTAGACAAAAAAAAAACAAAAAAAAAAAACATGGAAACGCCTATATCTAGGGAAATAATGTAAGTAAAAATTTCTCCTTAGTGGCATTCAATTACACTTTATTTGGTGAACACACCCCTCAAGTATGGCGATTTCCATCGGGACCACACCATATATATATATATATATATATATATATATATATATATATATATATATAACATGCACAGACATATCTATAAATATAGTTTGTACTTGATTATCTAAAATTTCTATTAGTATTAATTATGTCCATCCTCGTTTACAACCCCGATAAAGGCTTGAAACGTCGGTGAAAATGTACAATATTTTTTATTTTAAAAAATGCAGTTTTTTATTAACCACGCGAAGGAACCCCGACAATATCCTCCTTCATAAAATTAAATCATGTCGAATGACCCTATAAGGATTCATCAAAAAGAAGTATTCCCCAATTTTTCGGCCCCCCCTCTCGAGAAAAGAGTAATTGAAGAGTGTATTATTCGAGAGAGGGCTAAATAAAGAAGAGATTTTCGTCAACGGATTGCTTTTATTAGTTCTTTTCCAAGAAAGTCATCAATCAATCTTCTTGACTCGATTCAACTTTTAGTTCCAAGTTCTTCATCGGATATCAGAAACTCAGAGGTGGTTCTTACTTCATCATTATTATAGGCTGGCAAGAATAATATTCCGGACAATATTCTACAACGGATAAGTCAGAATCTACTATATATTTGTCAAATACCACTCTCTCACTCACTCATCTATCAACTCCCAGCCCAAACCGCTCGACAAAAAAATTTTGAAATTTTGCATGGACACTCCCTATATAACGCAGGCGCTCGCTAAGAAAGGATTTTTTGATATTCGTATTTTTAAGCATTTTTAGGGGGGTTTAAAGTTTGAGTTGGTTACAGAAGGCAAGCCTAGGCAGCCTGCGTTGCTAGGACGATAGAGAACAGCTGTTACCTTACATTATCTATCTCATAGTTTTATTTCTAATTGAGGTTAATTTCAACTATGATGGCAGACCTTGAATTACTAGAAATTAACTGTCCCTCATAGAGTTTTAATTGCGTTTCTTTTCTGCCTGACCCCGTCAGGTAGGCTTGCCATATTTTTGGAGAGTTAAACCGGGACACATTAATATGGGATGGGCATACCAGGGGGGGGGGGATAAAAAGAGTACAAATTATAAGCAAAATGGTTGGTGAGTTTTAAGCCGAGCAACTAACGGGAAGGGGGAATCCTAAACTGTTAGTCTACCCAAACCTTAAAAATAAGAACGAAATTTTTTTTGCTACTTGATTTTCTTAAAACAATCTCTCAGCCAAATAGTAGTGTCTGGCAGCTGGCAGCGCTGTGCAGGTAGTTCCAGCGTTTTACAGTTAGATTACTTCTCATATCTTTGACCCTGTGAGCAGTAGTAAAAATGTTGAATGTAGAAAAGTAACCGATTTAAAAAAGATTTTTATAAACATGAATTCATTACTTTTAGCGCGGTTCCTCCCTCCCCCATAGGGAGGAACCCCGCTTATAAGGTTGATACAATGAAACAATCCGGAAGTGCCGACTAGAAAATTTTGCGTTTCAGAACCCCTAGAAACCGAAAATAACGGTGGTTCAAATTTGTATATATATATATATGTATATATTTATATATATATATATATATATATATATATATATAAATATATACATATATATATATATATATACAAATTTGAACCACCGTTATTTTCGGTTTCTAGGGGTTCTGAAACGCAAAATTTTCTAGTCGGCACTTCCGGATTGTTTCATTGTATCAACCTTATAAGCGCGGTTCCTCCCTCCCCCATAGGGAGGAACCCCGCTTATAAGGTTGATACAATGAAACAATCCGGAAGTGCCGACTAGAAAATTTTGCGTTTCAGAACCCCTAGAAACCGAAAATAACGGTGGTTCAAATTTGTATATATATATATATGTATATATTTATATATATATATATATATATATATATATATATATATATATATATATATTTGTCTGTTCGCTCTCTAAATAGAAGACGAATGGTCCGATTTTGATGAAATTTGGTACAAAAATCTGTCGTCCAATTTGAAAGGTCAAGTTCGTTAACCAGCAAAATCCGCCCACTGGAAGATGGCGTTTGGGGCGAAATTCGCGCAGAAAAAATCGTAACGCTTACGTTTTTGAGTTCATAAGCTTGTAAGTACTCGTTTTATAGGCTTCTTGGGCTAGAAAAATGAATGAAACCATTTTCAAGGCGATAGCTTTAACCGTTGTCGAGAAAATTGGAAAAATAGTTTTTGAATACCGTTTTTGGTTTGGGTACTTAGAATAACGGGATTCAGTTGAAACATTATCTGCATGTTCTACTTTCATTAAAACTAATATGTTGAAAGTTATGTTACGTTTGGAGTTAAGGAAGGGTTAGAATAAAATATTTTATGAACAGACATGAAAAGTTTTGGAAACTTCGTATACTTTCATTAATATCTCGAACACGGTTGGGAAATCGTGGTAAGTGGATTGAAACTATTTGAAAGCTAACTAAATTCTCTACAAAAATGATTCTAAAACTATTTTTGATTAGGTTATGTCAATCGGAGAAATAAGTGCTTAAAACTTCAAATACGTCTGTTTTGTTCTTATGAACGGGTTTTTGTCGTTCTTTTTGTAATTTTTGTCTCTTTCCCTTGGTTTTTTATTGCTTTTTATTTTTGTAATTTCTTATGTTGTATTTGTAAGGAAAATGTATATGTGTGTAAAACAGGATAGGTAAAATGAGACCAATTTTCTGTTGTCAGAAATAATAAAAAGTTTTGGGAACTTCGTATAATTTCTTAATACCTCGAAAACGGTTGAAAATCTTGGGAAGCGAAAGGTTACCATTCGAAAGCTTACTAAATGGTCTACAAGAAAGGTTCTAAAGAAAGTTTTGAATAAGCGATGTCAATCGGAGAAATGCGTGCTTAAAACTTTTAAGTAATTGATTTCGCTCATTCGAACTGTTCTTTTTGTCTTTGATTTTGGTACTTAGAATAACGGGATTCAGTTGAAACATTATCTGCATGTTCTACTTTCATTAAAACTAATATGTTGAAAGTTATGTTACGTTTGGAGTTAAGGAAGGGTTAGAATAAAATATTTTATGAACAGACATGAAAAGTTTTGGAAATGTCGTATACTTTCATTAATATCTCGAACACGGTTGGGAAATCGTGGTAAGTGGATTGAAACTATTTGAAAGTTTACTAAATTCTCTACAAAAATGATTCTAAAACTATTTTTGATTAGGTTATGTCAATCGGAGAAATAAGTGCTTAAAACTTCAAATACGTCTGTTTTGTTCTTATGAACGGGTTTTTGTCGTTCTTTTTGTAATTTTTGTCTCTTTCCCTTGGTTTTTTATTGCTTTTTATTTTTGTAATTTCTTATGTTGTATTTGTAAGGAAAATGTATATGTGTGTAAAACAGGATAGGTAAAATGAGACCAATTTTCTGTAGTCAGAAATAATAAAAAGTTTTGGGAACTTCGTATAATTTCTTAATATCTCGAAAACGGTTGAAAATCTTGGGAAGTGAAAGGTTACCATTCGAAAGCTTACTAAATGGTCTACAAGAAAGGTTCTAAAGAAAGTTTTGAATAAGCGATGTCAATCGGAGAAATGCGTGCTTAAAACTTTTAAGTAATTGATTTCGCTCATTCGAACTGTTCTTTTTGTCTTTGATTTTGGTACTTAGAATAACGGGATTCAGTTGAAACATTATCTGCATGTTCTACTTTCATTAAAACTAATATGTTGAAAGTTATGTTACGTTTGGAGTTAAGGAAGGGTTAGAATAAAATATTTTATTAACAGACAAGAAAAGTTTTGGTAACCTTTTATACTTTCGTTAGTATCTCGAAAACCGTTGACAATCTTGGGAAGCGAAATGTTACCATTCGAAAGCTTACTAAATGGTCTACAAAAAAGGTTCTAAAGAAAGTTTTGAATAAGCGATGTCAATCGGATAAATAAGTGCTTAAACTTTGAAGTAATTGATTTTGTTTATTCGAACGGTTTTTTTGCCTTTGATTTTGGTACTTGGAATTATGGGATTCAGTTGAAACATTTTCTGCATGTTCTAATTTCATCAAAACTAGTATGCTGAAAATTTACTTACGTTTGGAGTTAAGGAAGGGTTAAATTAAAATAATTTATTAATAGAGATGAAAAGCTTTGGAAACGTCATATACTTTCCTTAATATCTCGAAAACGGTTGAGAATCTTGGTAAACGGATGGTTACCATTCGAAAGCTTACTAAATGCTCTAGAAAACAGGTTCTGAAGAAAGTTTTGATTAGGCGATGTCAAACGGAGAAATAAGTACATATAACTTAGAAGTTTGATAAACGATAATTGATTTCGTTTATTTATACGGTTCTTTTTGTCTGTTTTTATTTCTTGTTATTTCGTTATTGCTTCTAGGAGGAGGATGTATTTCTCAATAAAACAGGGGAATAAATACAAATTCTTTGAACCTGTAACAGAACTGAAAACGTAAATATTCGCCGTGTAGGGTCAGTCCGGTCGAGGTAGTCTGCCGGTTCAGGTAGGCTTTTATTGCACTTCATAAATCAAGATTCATTGTTCTCATCAAGCATTCTAGGACAGCTGACAGTTACCTTTACCTGTAGGAAGTCATGCAGCCAAATGCTATACTAGAAATATAATTATATTTTGTGGTTGAATGTGGCCTTAGTTCAATAAAAAATAACACTACTTTCTCATTTTCATGTACAATTTTATTTTGTTTAATTGCATTTAAAAGTAAAATGGATATGTTAGCACTGCAAGTTAAGTAAATTAGAAATATATTCGTAGAAGAGTCTTCGTAGACCGAAACTTGGGACGGCAGAAAGAGTAATTTCTGCTTAGGATAGTTTCATCCCTAGCCGAAAATCTTGTTGTTTTTTTTTTTCATATTTGTTTACATTAGGAATGATCCAAACAAAGTAATAACTGTTTCTATTCTAAGTCTACAAAATAACACTAGGGATATGAATGGAACCGCGCTAAGATGACGCAGTTCCTGCGAGTCGGACTTTTTACATCTTACAGCCTTTTCCGGGACATTGATAAAACTGTGCGGGGCACCGAAACAATTGCAAAATACCGGGACAGTCCTGGTCAAACCGTGATGTATGGCATATCCTTAGGTTTTCCAGGCGACGTAATAATATCCGGAACCCTTGCACAGCCTCCTCGCCTATAACCTTGGTAATACTCGTAAATATATTGGGTGTTACCATATGACTTCTTGGAAACATAAACTTTTAAATTTTAGCGCCCATTGGATAAAATATAGTATGACGGGAACCGTGCTGTAATAAACTGCACAGAATTGTATAGTAACGTAATTTTAATGAAACAGTATTTAACGCAATAAAATAACTACTTATCTGCCGTGACGAAGCACGGGTATTCAGCTAGTCTACTATATATTTGTCAAATACCACTCACTCACTCACTGACCAATCATCGCCCAGCCCAAACAACTCGATAGAAAAATTTGAAATTTTGCATGAACACTCCCTTTAGGATATAAACACTCGCTAAGAAAGGTTTTTTTGATATTACAATTTTTAAGTATTTTTAGATGGGTTTGAATTTTTAGTTGGTTAGAGCAGGGAAATCTAGGCAGCATGCGTTGCTAGGACGATAACAGGTCAGCTGTTACCGTACTGTATCTATTTCAGAGTATTATTTTTATTTGCGGTTCATTTCAACTATGATGGCAGTCCTTGAATTACTAGAAATAAACTGTGATTTTGTTCCTCATACTGTCTACGCTATACATTTTTTTTTTTTTTTTTTAGCACTTTCCTCCGAAGGAAAGTAGCTATTGAGGTTGGACTCATGACGGAATTTTTGAAAAATTTCTTCAAATCTTTATCGATCCTACCTAGTAGACAGCGAAAATGACCCCCGTTAAAATTTATATATATCTATATATATATATATATAAATGCATATATATATATGTGTCTGTTAACACGATAGCGGCCAGAGTTTTTGTTATTTCGCCACGAAACTTGGTATATAGCATTCAATTAGCAAACGATTGAACGAGTTCGTTAACCACCAAAATCGGTCCACCGGAAGGGGGGGTTTACCCCGAGCCCAAAACACTAATTTGACCATTTCAGCCGTAACATTTGTTATATTTCAACGAAACTTGGTATTCGTAGTAGTAATATAGAGAGAAAAGTGAGATATAAAAATGAACTAAATCAGTTCATAAGGAGGGGGGGTTTACTCTGGACCGACAATACCAATTCGCCACTACCAGCCATGATTTTTGGTATATTTCGACGAAACTCGGTATTCATAGTGGTAATTTACAGGTAAATATGTGTTGTAAAAATAAACTAAATCGGTTCATTAGGAGGGGGGGTTTACTCCAGACCCACAATACCAATTCGCCACTACCAACCGTGATTTTTGGTATATTTCGACGAAACTCTTTATTCGTAGTGGTAATCTACAGGTAAATATGTGTTGTAAAAATAAACTAAATCGGTTCTTTAGGAGGGGGGGTTTACTCCGGACCCAAATTACTAATATACTCATACTGGTCGTAATTTCTGCTTTATTGTAACGAAACGCGCTATACGTCGTGGGTAACTCATGAGAAAGAAGTGTTGTAAAAATGAGATGAATCGGGGGGTTTACTTTGTAATATATTTTAGTAGAAAAGGCAGCCAGACATAGGTTCACAAAGGCGCCGCAAGGAGCGCTAGAGGGACTGTATCCGGTTCCTGCATTAGATCAAAATACGATAATATGAGGTTTTTTGTATTTATTACGTAGTGCAGTAGGTGCTATGTGTAAACATAACTCTGGAAGCAAATTAATAATTTATCAGTTACTCATTACAAAATTAAAAGAGAACTATTCATGTTTTTATTTTATTTATGTAGGATATTTTAAGCAAATTGTTCTGGAAAGCAGTCTACACTACCCAAATTCTGAGGAAAGTGCTTAGTTATGCAGCTCCTGCGTGACGGACTTTTTTTTTTTAGTAATACGTTTATTTAACATCTGTACATTTGGAGAGTACATTAGTTGAGTTTGCTCTCAGATAAAAATAATAATTATATACAGAATTGAGTTGAAATACAAAATAAATAAAAAACAAATAAGCAAATAAAAAAAAATAAAAATAAATAAAAAAAAGAAAGAAAAAGTACATAAAAAACAAAACAAACAAAAACAATGAATAGGAAATAATAATAAAAATAATAACACAATAATAATAACACTTTTGGAAGGAGCCAATCAATACTGGCACTTCCTACTTAGAATAATGTTTTGTCCCTATTCAGTTAATTGATCACGAGGCCAATGTCTCTTGAGCCTTCTAGGCGGATTTTTGGGGTGAGTTTGGGAGGAAAGTGTTTGTGCTCTAGGATTGGGATGGAAGGACAGTTTGGAATGAAACGTTAGGAAGCGGGATTTTGCCAGTTCTTGAACGAAAGGGATGTTGAGGTCACTATGAAGGGTTTTATTGGAAACATAGAAAGGAGCATTAACTATTTTGCGGAGGACTTTGGATTGGAATGCCTGTATTCTCTGTATGTTAGAAGTTTTAGTTGTACCCCAGAGTTCAAGTCCGTAAGTCCAAATAGGTCGGATTATGGTTTTGTAAACAATGAGTTTGTTGTGTATTGTCAGTTTTGATGAAGGTCCCAGTAGTCGTCGTAAGAGTCCGTATCTCCTGTTCAGTTCCTGTCTTTTCAGTCGGGTGTGTGGGTTCCAAGTGAGTCTACTGTCCAGTAATAATCCCAGGTAGCGCACCTCGTTGGATATGGGGAGTTCGTGGCTGAATATGATGACTGGAGGGCAGGTTCTCTTATTGAGGGTGAATGTGATTTGGCAGCATTTCTCAGGATTCACCTTTATTTTCCACTTGTTGCACCAGTGCTCGACAGATTCCAGATGTTCTTGTAGATAACAGGAAGCAGTTACGGGGTCAGGAGAGGAGGAAAATATGGCTGTATCATCAGCATAGGTAGTTAAGTGGGTGCTGGGGTGGGTAGGGATGTCTGCGGTGTATAAAAGGTAGAGGAGAGGACCAAGAATACTTCCCTGTGGTACTCCGGAGGAAATGGGATGGGAACTAGACAATGCGGAACCGGATCTTACTTGGAAGGAGCGGTTAGATAGATAGGATTGCAGGATTAGGAAATATGTGTGAGGAAGTATGCGCTTTATTTTGTATAACAACCCCGGGTGCCAAACACGATCGAACGCTTGGGCGACGTCGAGAAAGGCACTCGTGCAGTAGTTTCTACTTTCAAGCGCGTGGGATATGGTGTCAACAACGCTGAAGCATTGTTGGATGGTTGAATGCTGAGGACGAAAACCAAACTGGTGATCTGGTAAGGAATTTGGAGGGATCGTGGACAGAATTCATTTAAGGAGAAGTTTTTCAAATATCTTGGATATAATTGGGAGCAAACTGATAGGGCGATAGGAAGATGGATTCTTGGGAGATTTCTGAGGTTTAGGTATAAGGATTATTATCGAATGTTTCCATGGATTTGGGAAGTGGGTAGTACGTAGGATTGAGTTGAATATGTAGGCGAGGAAAGTAATTGCTTTGTGAGGTAGATTTTTTAGGATTAGGGCTGTTATAAGGTCATAACCGGGAGATTTTCTTGGGAGGTGTCTGATAATGTATTTAACTTCTGCAGGATGGAATGCTTTAGGAGGAAGGGAGAGTCTACGCTATACATAGCGGAGTTCCATCCGAGGTAATAATATCCCGAACCCTTGCACAGCCTCCTCACCCATCAGCATCCCCAGTCACAACACTTCTTGGTAATGCTCGCAAATATAATGGGGGATTCAAAATGACAACTGAGAAACATAAATTTTAAAATTTTGACCTACTTGTATTATTGACAACGAATTATAACCTGTACTGGTTAAACTACTGTTACTGCTAACCTATAGATAACGTTAGCTGTACGTTATCTGTTTCTTGACACTAATCCGGAGCGCACCAATGTCAAAACATTACACTTCGATTGCTTATCAGCTTATAAATAAATTATATTATTATAAGTTACATAAGTTACGGGAACCGTGCTATAATAAACTGCAAACAATTATGTAGTAGCGTTAATTTTGATGGGTTGTTATTTAACACAATAAAATAACTACTTATCTGCCGTGATGAAGCACGGGTATTCAGCAACTATAACATAGATTTGGTAATATCACCAACGAATAAACTTGATTTTCAATAGTTCATCAAAGCTTCGAGGAGACCAAGAACGGTTTCGCATGGGCGTATATACGGGGGGGGGACTGAGGGGGCTGCAGCCCCCCCCCCCGAAATTTTATTTCATCGGTAAAAATTTCATAAAACCCTTAAAAATAAATTAAATAAGATCATTTAGCTCATAAAACATTCTATTTTGGGTGTAATAGCGTTTAAGTTGGCTAAAACGCTTCCAAGATTGTTAGTATTCCATACACCGGAAATGGTCTCAGCTCCCCCCCCCCCCGAAATTTTCCCAGCCCCCTCCAAAATTATTTTCTATATACGCCCATGGGTTCCGATGTTGAAGTATGAAGGATGTTAGAAACATTTGTAGATTTAAATACTGTGAATGTAAGCAGCTCCTGCGTGACGGAATTTTTACCGCGTTCCCTCCCTCCATAGGGTAGGCAAAGGTCCGTTTTGTTTATTAAATTAACTTAACACCACGTTTTTATTGTGGATTTTCGATCCTAAAATGGTACTTGGCACTAAGTCCAGTTCACATAAATAACGAAGATAAAACGATCAAAAATAAATTCACGTCTCTTTTCATTAGAGGTAAAACAAAAAAGTCCGTCACACAGGAGCTGCATAACTAAGCACTTTCCTCAGAATTTGGGTAGTGTAGACTGCTTTCCAGAACAATTTGCTTAAAATATCCTACATAAATAAAATAAAAACATGAATATTTCTCTTTTAAATTTGTAATGAGTAACTGATCAATTATTAATTTGCTTCCAGAGTTATGTTTACACATGGTACCTATTACACTACGTAATAAATTCAAAAAACCTCATATTATCGTATTTTGATCTAACGCAGGAACAGGATACAGTCACTCTAGTGGTAGTAAGCGCTCCTTGCGGCGGCTTTGTGAACCTACGTCTGACGGGTTTTTCTATTGAAATATATTACAAATTAAACCCCCGCTTTCTGATTGACCGATTCAGCTCATTTTTACAACACTTCTTCCTCATGATTTACCCACGACGTATACCGCGTTTCGTTACAATACAGCAGAAATTACGACCGGTATGAGTATATTAGGAGTTTGGGTCCGGAGTAAACCCCCCCCCCTTCTAATGAACCGATTTAGTTTATTTTTACAACACATATTTACCTGTAGATTGCCACTACGAATACCGAGTTTCGTCGAAATATACCAAAAATCACGGCTGGTAGTGCCGAATTGGTATTGTGGGTCCGGAGTAAACCCCCCCTCCTAATGAACCGATTTAGTTTATTTTTACATCACATATTTACCTGTGGATTACCACTACGAATACCGACTTTCGTCGAAATATACCAAAAATCACGGCTGGTAGTGGCGAATTGGTATTGTGGGTCCGGAGTAAACCCCCCCTTCTAATAAACCGATTTAGTTCATTTTTATATCTCACTTTTCTCTCTATATTACCACTACGAATACCAAGTTTCGTTGAAATATAACAAATATCACGGCTGACATAGTCAAATTAGTGTCTTGGGTTCGGGGTAAACCCCCCCTTCCGGTGGACCGACTTTGATGGTTAACGAACTCGTTCAATCATTTGCTAATTGAATGCTATATACCAAGTTTCGTGACGAAAAAGCAAAAACTCTGGCCGCTATCGTGTTAACAGACACACACATATATATATATATATATATATATATATATATATATATATATATATATATATGCATATATATATATATAGATATATATAAATTTTAACGGGGGTCATTTTCGGTGTCAACTAGGTAGGATCGATAAAGATTTGAAGAAATTTTTCAAAAATTCCGTCATGAGTCCAACCTCAATAGCTACTTTCCTTCGGAGGAAAGTGCTAAAAGTGATTTTGTTTGATCAATGCTTCCAATTACTTATTAATGCCAATAGCAATAAGTAACAACGAAACAAATTTTAATAGTTCAAAGTTATGGAAAATTTGCTCTCCTGAAGAAATATAAATACGTGAAATGGTTTCCTTTACCTCCGGTGTACAGATATATTTGAGGAGCTTAGTATCAAAGTTGGACAACTCCACTTTTGCTACGACCAGGTAAATCCATGAAACTCTTTGAACAAAGGCCGAGGAAAATATTATCTGTTACTATTCTAAGATTTTCAAATGACAATAGGGATATGAACGGGAACCGCGCTAAGATGATGCAGTTCCTGCGAGTCGGACTTTTATTATTAATCGGACGTGAAAAATTCAATGACATCATATTTAGTAGAAAATTACTATTCCTCAGCGGTATTCGAGATATGTATGTTACAATACTTATGATAATAAGTTTGTCATATTACGAAAATCATATGATGTAATACTGAATAAGACATAACTCCGACACTAGAGAGGAGGAAGAGCTACAGGTGGGAATAGGAAACGATCTGAGCTGTTTGATATTACCTCTCAAGAAGGTATCTTGAAGAATTCAAGAAGCATCATACTGCCTTAAGGAGTTGGTAGCTTCAAGAATATACAGACAATTAGTTCTTGTAGGATGTCGGTGGTAATGTAGCTTGTTAAACATAAAGTCCGTCACGCAGGAGCTGCATAACTAAGCACTTTCCTCAGAATTTGGGTAGTGTAGACTGCTTTCCAGAACAATTTGCTTAAAATATCCTACATAAATTTAATAAAAACACATCTCTTTTAAATTTGTAATGAGTAACTGATCAATTATTAATTTGCTTCCAGAGCTATGTTTACACATGGTACCTACTACACTACGTAATAAATACAAAAAAACCCATATTATCGTATTTTGATCTAACGCAGGAACAGGATGCTCTAGTGGTAGAAAGCGCTCCTTGCGGTGGCTTTGTGAACCTACAAAGCGGGCTTTTCTATTGAATTATATTACAAATTAAATTCCCAATTTCCGATTGACCGATTCAGCTCATTTTTACAACACTTCTTTCTCATGAGTTACCCACGACGTATACCGCATTTCGTTACAATACAGCAGAAATTACGACCGGTATGAGTATATTAGGAATTTGGGTCCGGAGTAAACCCCCCCTTCTAATGAACCGATTTAATTTATTTTTACAACACATATTTAACTGTAGATTATCACTACGAATACCGAGTTTCGTCAAAATATACCAAACATCACGGCTGGTAGTGGCGAATTGGTATTGTGGGTCTGGAGTAAACCCCCCCTCCTAATGAACCGATTTAGTTTATTTTTACAACACATATTTACCTGTGGATTACCAATACGAATACCGAGTATCGTCGAAATATACCAAAAATGACGGCTGGTAGTGGCGAATTGGTATTGTGGGTCCGGAGTAAACCCCCCCCCCTTCTAATGAACCGATTTAGTTCATTTTTATATCTCACTTTTCTCTCTATATTACCACTACGAATACCAAGTTTCGTTGAAATATAACAAATATTACGGCTGACATAGTCAAATTAGTGTTTTGGGTTCGGGGTAAACCCCCCCTTCCGGTGGACCGACTTTGGTGGTTAACGAACTCGTTCAATCGTTTGCTAATTGAATGCTATATACCAAGTTTCGTGACGAAAAAACAAAAACTCTGGCCGCTATCGTGTTAACAGACACACACATATATATATATATATATATATATATATATATATATATATATATATATATATATATATTGTAACGAAACGCGGTATACGTCGTGGGTAACTCATGAGAAAGAAGTGTTGTAGAAATGAGCTGAATCGGTCAATCGGAAAGCGGGGGTTTAATTTGTAATATATTTCAATAGAAAAGCCCGTCAGACGTAGGTTCACAAAGCCGCCGCAAGGAGCGTTTTCTACCACTAGAGTGATCGTATCCTATTCCTGCGTTAGATCAAAATACGATAATAAGAGGTTTTTTGTATTTATTACGTAGTGTAATAGGTACCATGTGTAAACATAACTCTGGAAGCAAATTAATAATTGATCAGTTACTCATTACAAATTTAAAAGAGAACTATTCATGTTTTTATTTTATTTATGTAGGATATTTTAAGCAAATTGTTCTGGAAAGCAGTCTACACTACCCAAATTCTGAGGAAAGTGCTTAGTTATGCAGCTCCTGCGTGACGGACTTTTTTGTATTGTAAATGTAAATCAGTGTGTTTTATATTTGCATATTATTTTCATTCATTTTCAAATGAATCGTGGTATATATAAAGGGTGTCCTAAATTCGCGTGACACCCCCACCCCCTTAAAATCTGCAATTGTTCTATTGGTTTTAATGCTGGGCTGAGACTTTGTGTCACCTAATTGTGACCACTGAAGAATCTTTTTAGTGCATATTCAACTTCATAACCTCCTCCAGTACTTCTCCAGCTGCCAGAACTTTGGAATTTGCATTAGAATGCTACACTCTTTATGACGGATTCTTGTAGAAAATCCAATTCTTAAACGAGTTTATGTCGGTGATTTTTCCGATTTGACGCATACTTTAGTCGTAAAATGCCAAAAACCCGTCTCCATGCTCCAGACTCATATCCCTGCAACGGTTTGAGATAAAATAGTGAACCTTTTTTCTGTAGTTCGGGCTTTAAAAATCGTAAAAAAAGGCGAATATCTTGTATATATTATTTAAGTTTAAATGTACATTGGAGAAATGTTAATGTTAATGCAGTGTATATATTAATAACTAGCTGAGCCGGCGAACTTTGTACCGCCTAACAGTCGATTCTTTAATTTTTTTTTCAATACTTATTCTGCTATTTGGGACACCGGGTCAGCTAGTAAGATAAAAAATAAACTTAATAAGTCAACAATTACATTATGTTAAAAAATAAAAATTATAAAACACTTAAAATTCTTTTAATAGTCACTAAAATATCACAATGAAAATTACAATATCAGATTTCTTATTATGATACCTACTTATTATATTTCATTTTATTTTTACTTATTCTAAATTAAATTTCATTTTCATTGTAGTATTTAATGGTACATGATATTTTTTGTTTCATTACCTGACGCGTAAACAAACAGGGCAGATGGTTTTCCAAAACGGTAACAGGCAACATACAATTGGCCATGCGAGAAACATGGGTTTCCTAGATTAATACCACAAACACTTAATGACTGCCCCTGGGATTTGTTCATAGTCAAACTGAGTTCATAGGTCCAAAGGAACACAGTTGTAGGCACTGTAATGAATTCACAGCAGCTCGATTCGAACTTGCACCATTATTAGACGAATGTCGCGCTTCAAAGGTCTGTCTTAACCGAATTCTTTCACTTTCATTGCGATCTTCACGTTCCTGGGCAGTACGATTAGATTGATAATTGTCCGCCGCCTTATAGGAGGCATATTTAGTAGTTTAGTTAGTAAATTTTTCTCTCCGTAAAGACCATACTTGTAGTTCAAGGAATATTATAAAAAAAGAATTAGCGAAATCGGTTCAGTTGTTCTTGAGATTTGCGCTTACCAACACATTTAGCGATTCATTTTTATATAACAGATAATAGTAAATGAAGTGTATATATTTTATAACCAGTATTAGGGCTCATCGTCTAAGATGCGAAGCCCTTAAAATAAATAAGTTAAAAAAAAAAAATTCATAAATTGAAATATGTAGGTCCAACCCTGACAATACTGCATGCCTTTCCATTTCATTCCAGATTTCCGAATTTTGAATATATAATACATCTTATGGAACTTTTTTTTTCTACATCACCTTCTCCTTCATTCTTTAATCATCAAAATTTACAAGCAAAAGAACAAAATGATTGCACAAAGAATCTAAGAAAAACAGAAATAGTAAAATTATAATCAACAATCACTTTTGACTGAGAGAGAAAAAAAAAATCAAAGAATGCTTAAGCCGTTCTTTGGAGCTCTACCAATCAGAAAATCAAAGGCGGGCTCAGCTTTTGATGGAACACAAAGGGGACACCATCTGAGATCTGCCTGATTCAAGTCAAAACTCAGCTCTAGTGGCAACTGGATACTTATTTACACTCAATTATCCAAATAAGGTGTTTCTTAGTTATGGATTTCGAATATATGAACACACTTTTTTCTTATTGTATAAAAAAAAAAAAATCAACAATTCATTCTATTTGTTCGCATGTCGAGTGAATTTTTTAATTTATGATAGGAGTATCATTGACTTAGAACATACAAACCAATTTACTAGTGTTACAATTTTATGAAGACTTGTGTGATTTGAAACAACCAGTTTCTTTACGCTTCGAGATTTTGGTGTAGCAAGTACCTTATTAGAATCTTACAATTTACCAGATCATATCGTACTAGTATTTCTAAAGTGACACAGCTCAGAAATCGGTGTTTTTCAGTAATGACTATGAAAGACATGGTAAATATCTCTTTATCAACCATCAAAACTGTATGTACCTAGCTTTAGAGGTTGTACACCAGAAGGGACTTGTGTCACCCTTCCTGTCTTAATGCTATTCCCCCTACATAGGCAAGAGTGACAAATTTTCAGTCGAGTTTCATTTTGAGTTGTGTCACTTTATAAATACTATTGAACTACAATGTAAAGCTCAGAAAACGTGGAATTTGTTGAAAAAAAAAAGAAAGATTTGAGAACGAATTATAGTATGGTTAATGGTTGAAGATTGTGGATTCTATAAACTAATAACAACTTATGCGTCTTCGAATTTCATTTTATTTTTCGTTGAGATGTTTCGACTTACGCCGATATCTTTGTAAAAAAAAAACTAAGTTAAAATGACAAGACTTGAAGATAATTATGCTTCCAATTACTTCTGCTTTGTAAGATTGACGTATCAAACATTACATTTTTATTTATAATTGAGAATTAATTAACTAATGTTGTTTAACTGTGCATTAAACAGTGCTTAAACAAATTCTTCCAATTTATCTTTGGGCCATAATTTTTTTTTTCGACGCACTGATATCTGGGCCATTAGCGCCATTGGGCTATAAATGTTATGAAATTTATTATTATAATATATTAATATTATTGAATGTTTATTGTAAATAAATTAATCCAGGTTTCATAACAAATGAAAAAGGCCAATCAGGTCTCCCAGTTTCATAATTTTATATTTAAATAATTTTAAACAATATTTCGGTTTTATGCCATCATCAGGAAATCTCTGGAAATATAATTTCAAAATCTTAGAACACCAATAACAATTTGTCAACAAACATATAACCCACTATATCTTACTTACTTAATATCACAGCTTAAAAAATATCACAAAAATATCACCATTTTTCTCGTCATTCATTATTATAAACAGGTAAATATATGTTTATAATAATGAATGACGAGCAAAATTGTGCTATTTTTTAAGCTGTGATATTAAGTAAGTAAGATATAGTGGATTATATGTTTTTTTGAAAAATTGTTATTGGTGTTCTAAGATTTTGAAATTATATTTCCAGAGATTTCCTGATGATGGCCTAAAGCCGGAAAATTGTTTAAAATTATTTAAATATAAAATGTTGAAACTGGGAGACCTGATTGGCCTTTTCCATTTGTTATTAAACCTGGATAACTTAGTGGAGGTCTCAAAGAGGGCAGCACTTATCAACTCATTAATAAATTAATGTTTTTGTCATTCAAAAAATATGATATTACATTTTTATAGGGAGAGAGGATTAACAGTGAAAATGAAACAATTTAACAGTTCGGATTGTAATCCAATGTGACCCAGTATATTTCGGATCTAATCAATGGATCACTAATTACTTAATTTGTAAAATGCTGAACAAGGGATGAATAAATAATTTGAACAGGGGGGGGGGGGGGTTAATAGAATGAAAGTGAAAAGAGAAACACCGGGAGAAGGGGGGGGGGGTTATCGATCTACTCTATATAATAAATAATTTAAATTCATTTCTCTGCTCCAGTTTGTAGGTTGCTATTAGAACATTTGTAAAATAATGAAAGCATATATATATATATATATATATATATATATATATATATATATATATATATATATATATATATAGGGGAAGGTGTTGTACTTTGCAAAATTGAATTTTTGTTAGCTTGAATATTAAGGCTAAATTCATTTTTTTTTATTTCATTGTAATTAGTATTCTATTGTGTATCATATATACTTTTTTAAAGGTTCTAGCTTTACGTTAAACATTTTTTATTAATTTTTAAAAAAATAATTGTACAGTGGTCAAAGGTACAACATGTAGTTGTACCTTTGACCATGGGGTGTTGTACCTCTGACCACGTAAAAACAACACAGTGCAGAAAAAAAAATGTATTCAGTAATATTATAAGTTTAATAAATACAAGACAAGGATGTAAGCATAATAAGAAAGCTATTTTTGTAATTATGTTATGCTTAATATGCTGAAAAATACTGTCCAATCGATAAATGTTTTAACTGTCAAGCAGACCCACTAGCAATACTAGGGTATGGAAGTTTAACAACAATGTCTTCAACATCAATATCACACAAATTTTCATCTTCTCTCGTAAACTTGTCACTTAAAGTTTGTTTTTCAAATATTGGATCTTAAACATTGGACATTTAATAACACAAATCTCTGCGACTGAATATGTAATAGTCTTTTTACTTTTATTTTTAACAAGTATAAAATTTCCTTTTTTCAAATCATATTTTTCAAATTGTTACTGGTCATCGACATAACTCACGACATTTATCAGACGAAGCAACGTCACTTTCTCCTGTAGAAATTTCGGGGTCAGTATCAGAATCTGAACTGACATTAAATTAATATTGTGCCGCCACAGCCTCGGTGGTCAAAGGTACAGTATGGTCAGAGGTACAACACCTTCACCTATATAAATAGAGAAAGAGAGAGTGTTATACATTTTTTTACATCTAAAATAATAACAGATTTAAAATCACCACCCCAAAAACCCTAATGTGGTAAATATCATCGGCAAAAAAATAATAATAACTTTTCCCAGTCCGGCAGAGACTAAAAAGTTGTAAGCGAAAAAGTAACATGACATTTTGAACTTCAATATCTCGCCTTGAAATAATTTGATTTTTACAACGTTGAGCTCTTCTAAAAGAAGAAATACTCCTCGTTCTAAGTATATAAATAGCAATTAAATTATCTCAGAAGGTATTTGTAAAAAATGATTCTGAAAATAAAAAATAAAAAGTTATTATTATTTTTTCAATGATATTTACCACATTAGGGTTTCTTGGGGTGCTGAGTTTAAATCTGCTATTATTTTAGATGTAAAAAAAAAGTATAATACTAGTTTACTTTAAAACGTGAGCATATTTTTGAATTTATTTGAACGAAATGTAAATTATTGTTTAACCGTTGTATTTGTTCTTTAATCTACTTTCTAAAACAAACTAATTGGTGAAAGAATCATGTCGATATAATTTTCTGAACTCCATATATAAAATAAAGCGTTTTAACCTATTTTATTTTAGTTCTCGGCTCCTGAGGCGCATTGGACGAAACGCTGGACACGTGGGACTATTTTTCGATGCAGTCACCAGAAAAAAATGGGCCAAATCGGTGACCCCACCATTGTATGCTACCCTTGTTAGTCCACCTTCTAAGGATAGGCGGCCAAAGGAGTGGAAGTTTTATTTTAGTGGCGAGGTGTGAATTTAAAACAGAATGTTTTGAAATGTGGAGAATGTGTGAATAGGTAGAAGAGATTATTTATTTGGAAATTTTGTCATTAACGTTGTTATTTTCCAGGTGGATTCCGAAAGTAGTTTTTTTTTTTTTTTTTGAGGGTGGATTGAGTGAAGAGGGTGGCAGAATGGATTGGAAATAAGATTCTTACATGAGTTCAATCACAATAACGAATCGTTTCTAAACTCTTTGAATCCCCGTGATTCTACTCTTAAAAGTAAACTCCCGGCCATGAGAAGCGAGGGTGCCGGCGACAGCGCTATCAAGCAGAGCCCTCGGAAACTAATGATGCCGTGACCTGAACCAGTCCTTCTTCGGACAAGGAGTAATTCCATTGCTGGCTACGGCGAGAAATTGCAGCCAATTTACAATGGAGTTCCTCTAGGAGGATTCTAGGGTCTTGGCTGTCGTCTCTTCGAATATACTACTTCAAGGGGGAGGGGGGGTAGATAAGGCTCGGGGGGATAATGGGTTCTAGTAATTAGCTATCGATTCCCATCGATTTATCCGTCAATTCGATTCTTCATCTCCAAAGAGATTAGACGGAAGTATGAGAAGATCCAATACAAGGACTCGACTTCTTGGCTTCGGTGGGCGGTAAAGGTTCTAATCTATGATCACGCGCCCATATGTGAATAATACTTGACTTATGTAGTAATGGAAAATCGTTTGATCATAACATATCTCAGCTTAATTAATTAAATTAAACATAAAATTAAAAAAAAAAAGTCACAATAAAACAGCGAACAACCTAAATAAATAGAACATATTAGGTGTTTTTCCTGCGGAGAGCCCATAATGTCGCCAATGGCCTAGCTATCTCAACTGTGTTACTAATTGAACTAGGAGAAGAAGAAGTAATTGTCTTTATGAATGTTTCACAATAGTTATTGGAAGTTACAATGTATTTATATAATAATAGGTTGTCGATACGGCTAAATCTATACATATAATAAAAGTCCGTCACGCAGGAGCTGCATAACTAAGCACTTTCCTCAGAATTGTTGTAGCGTAGACTAAATTACTGAATAATTTGCTATACCTAAATAACCTATATAAATAAAGTAAAAACGTGAATAGTTCTGCTCATTTACATTTCTTATGAGAACTGTTCAATTATTAATTTTGTAAATAATTTGCTTCCAGAGTTATGTTATTACATGATACTGTACTACTTAGTAAATACACAAAAACTTCATTTTCCGTCTTTTGATCTGACGCAGGAACAGAATACAGTCCCCCTACTGGAAGATAGCGCTCCTCGCGGCGGCTTTGGGAACCTACGTCTGGCGGGCTAATTGTAATGAAACAGAGTTTAAAGTAAACCCTCCTTTCCAATAGACCGATTTACTTTATTTTTACAACACTTCTTTCTCATGAGATACCCACGACGTATACCGCGTTTCGTTACAATACAGCAGCAATTACGACCGGTATGAGTGTATTAGTACTTTAGGTCCGGAGTAAACCCCCCTCCTAATGAACCGATTTAGTTTATTTTTACAGCCCATTTTGCTCTGTAGATTACCACTACGAATACCGAGTTTCGTCGAAATATAACAAAAATTACGGCTGGTAGTAGCGAATTGGTAATGTGGGTCCGGAGTAAACCCCCCCTCCTAATGAACCGATTTAGTTTATTTCTACAATGTATTTCCCTCTTTAGATCAACATAACTAATACCGAGTTTCGTACAAAAAAAAACAAAAAAAAAAAAAAAAAAAAAAAAAAAAAAAAAAAAAACTACAGCTGGCATGGTCAAATTAGAGTTTTGGGTCCGGGGTAAAACCCCCCACCCGGTGGACCGATTTTGGTGGTTAACGAACTCGTTCAATCGTTTGCTATATACCACGTTTCGTGAAGAAAACACACACACACACACACACACACATATATATATATATATATATATTAGCGCTATTAGCGCCAGGCTGTCTACAGGTTGCCACCCTTTTCTAATGCCAACAGCACGTGGCATATATATATATATATATATATATATATATATATATATATATATATATATATATATATATATAAATTTTAACGGGGGTCATTTTCGGTGTCTACTAGGTAGGATCGATAAAGATTTGAAGAAAGTTTTGAAAAATTCCGTCATGAGTGCAACCTCAATAGCTACTTTCCTTCGGAGGAAAGTGCTAAAATGTTACGGATTGCTGTGTGTACATGGAGGAAATACGAGAAAATGTATTATTGGGGATCTTTATCAACGCAATAGCACCCAAAAGAATGACTGTTAGAATTTTGTCTGTTTGTCTGTGCAAGCTAATCTCAAGAAAGGCTTGTCCGATTTATCTCAAGAAGGCTCGGGCACAGAGGACGCGATCTGTCACTGCGGGCAGCGATCCAACCATCGTCGCGGCGGTCTGAGATATGGGAACATCAAATAGGACGCGATATCTTTGTGAGCAACCCAGTAAACTGGTTCCTTTGTAGACAACAGGTCGTGTTAGTTTTCATAGTTCTGTTATTATCAATGTTGCGATACTTATGGGAAGTATCAAGCAAATAAATATATTTTCGCTCTTTTTCCATGAATAATTCAGTTTCTTCACTCATTTTACCAAACCGATCGCGCGACAAATCTGTAATTTTTTACAACTGTATCGCCCGGCAAAGACAGATCGCCTTTCGTGTAATACATGTAGATCGCCTGCCACCCTCAGTCAGATATCGTTGCCCGCCGCGATACAGATCGCGTCCTGTGTGTTATACAAGTAGATCGCCTGCCACCCTCAGTCAGATATCGTTGCCCGCCGGGATACAGATCGCGTCCTGTGTGTAATAGAAGTAGATCGCCTGCCACCCTCAGTCAGATATCGTTGCCCGCCGCGACACAGATCGCGTCCTGTGTGAAATGCAAGTAGATCGCCTGCCACCCTCAGTCAGATATCGTTGCCCGCCGCGATACAGATCGCGTCCTGTGTGCCCGAGCCTTTAAAATTTAGTGTTTGTTTCTTGTCAATCGGTTCATTAATAAAAACTTTATGCCAATGAAAAGAATCACTCCATGAAAAGAACATTTGATGAACTACCGTTAACACGATACACATCAGTATTTTTGTTTCTTCGTCACGATCCTTGGTACATATCATTCCCTTAGCAAAGGAATGAATGAGTTCGTTAACGACCCAAATCGGTCCATCTGGAGGGGGGTTTACTCCGTACCCAATGTAGTTATTTGCCCATAACGGCGGCCATTTTTGTTGTATTGCAATGAAACTCGGTATACCTAGTGGTCATCTTAACAGAAAAACGTATTGTAGAAATAAACTAAATCGGTTCATTAGGAGGGGGAGGGTTACTCTGGGCCTAAATTGTCAATTTTACACTAACAGCCGTAATTTTTGTTATCTGTTTCATGTCATAAATAAAGATGTTATGCCATTGTAATGAATTACGTTGACGTTTGTAGGTTGTAGCCGCGCCGCTGCCTACAGCATTCAATTATTCGTGAGCCTATGTTTCGCGATGACAATAAATAAAGCCCGAGATCAGACGCTAAAAGTTGTGGATGTAGGTCTAATATCGTGTATAGAGAAGCATTACTGTAAATTAGATTTTTTTTCAATACCCAAACAGCGGTGTTTATAATACAAAAGATATATCCAAAAAATGCTGCCCTAACAATTACACGCGGACGAAGTCGCAGGCACAGCTCGTATATAAATAAATAATTATTAATTAAACTGAATAATTAGTTAAATCAACTGGCAACTGGATGTCCTCAGTACAAAACAGAGACATCTGGCGGAAGACGCCACAGCTGTTGGAGGACGCCAAGACTCGACATCGGGCTGTAGCGTCATAGTAAGTAAGTCAATTGACAAAACATATTAACGCAGGAGCTGCATAACTAAGCACATTCCACAGAAGATGGTAGTGTATACTGCATTCATGAATAATTTGCTTAAGATAACCTTGATATAACCTATATATATTTGCAATGAGAAGCTAATTACATTATTAAATTTTTAATTAATTTTCTTTATGCTACTCACTACAATTCTTAATAAATGCGAAAAACAATTTTTGTTTATTGGTCTTGAATAATAATAAAGCGTCCACATGAATCAACATCCCAAAATCATAACATCGCAGAAACCCAGTGGTAGATGTGACGACCAATGCCCGATCCGGTTTGGCTGCCTATTTCAATTTTAACACAATTTAGAGTAAACCCCAACTTCTAATAAACCGAATTAATTTATTTTTCACACATCATTCTCTTTAGGTGCCATGGCTTTAATCGAGTTTCATTGCATTGTAACAGTACTTACGGCCGATATGGGAAAATTCTTACCCATTTCGGAGTTTAACGAACTTGTTTAACCGTACAAGGGAATGTTACCTGCAGGGCCGCCACATCTCAGAGCCGGGCCCGGGACCAGATCACGGGCCCCCACTTCTCACAGCAGGGCCACCACTTCTCAGAGCCTAAATGAAAATTCTAGTACTTTTTTATAGGACTTTGGGCATTTTAAAATTATTTTCATCTTGGGTTTTGAGCAAAATGAGAATAAAAGCCGACAATCGGTGCTGCAAAGGTCAATTTCGGTGCTTTTTTCCAATTAGCGAGGATCGGCCCGGACCTCACGTTGCCCGGGCCCGGGACAACTGTACCCGGTTGTCCCCCCCCATGTGGCGGCCCTGGTTACTTGCCAAGTTTCTTTGCTTAAAAAAAACAAACTCTCTGGCGCGTATCGTGTTGACGGACAGTATTGCCAGTAATGTCCGGCAAGTGGTTTTAGCAATTGAATTGAGTTGCCATCCCAAAATGCCATTAATCCATCCAATTACTATCCACGCCGGACGTGATTAACTTCAACAAACGGACGAGATCGGTGTATTGAACGAGGTATGGCCGTTAGAAAAAAATTTTAATGTACCAATTACAAACGTCTAAGCTAAAAACGTTTCCGCCCTGCCGGTAAATACATTATTGCAAATGAGACTTTAACCTGAAGCGAAATCCCCCCATAAACTTCAAAACCTCCCCTCCACTTAGGAGATAATGACCATAACAATATTTCACAACTTATTTTTCTCCTTTAAGTGGCGAAGAAGCCGCACCTGAAAATGAAGTTTGCCCTGAGATAAGTTGGTAATACTTTTTCCCGGCGTGAAGTTGGCAGAAGGGGAGGGGACTTCGATTGGTTAATCAAGGAGACGGTGCTTCAATCTCGGTTCTAACCCTTCTCTTAGCTAATTTCCAACATTAGATCCACTCTAATGGATTCGTTCTCTAATCAGTCGAGAAACAATGTCAAGTCCTGTACTAGGTTTACTCTTAGTGCCAATCCAATCCGGGGTCATATTGGTTGTTTGGCCACTATAATTCCACCAACACTTATGACCAAATGTGCTGCTCAATTACCTCGAACGTCGCAAACAAACAGTCACCCATAATAGTTTGCTTAGCGCAGTGTAGAGAACGTGTGTTCCAAAGCCGATTCTGAACAAGAATTCTGTATTGAACGGTTTGATTTGCATTGCGTCTACAGACCAAACAGTGGGTTTCAACGTGTCCTTTATGAATCCAGTTCAAATACGTGGGCTGTACGTACTGCCACAAACGTTAGCCAAGAAAGCTGCTCAGAAACGAGAATCCCGATTAGGTCCGGGTAGTTTTTATACAACCTTCAATAATCAGAGAAAAATGCATCAATGTTTCAACCACACAGACGACTGCTCCGCACTGATATATATATATATATATATATATATATATATATATATATATATATATAATGTTTGATGTTATTTTTCGTCGCTGGGATAGTATTTTTAGATGGAACGGCATTTTTCTCCAGGCGGTGGTACTCCTCCTCACTTCTTCCCGGAATATTTCGATGGATTCATCTCCATCTTCTTCAGCCAGGTACTTGTTTCTTCCTCGGTGGTAGCCAAGGGAATGGCTACCACCGAGGAAGAAACAAGTACCTGGCTGAAGAAGATGGAGATGAATCCATCGAAATATTCCGGGAAGAAGTGAGGAGGAGTACCACCGCTGGAGAAAAATGCCGTTCCATCTAAAAATATATATATATATATATATATATATATAATAACAAGAGCCCGGAAGTTAGGCACTTATTTTTGGATAAAATAGGTAGGCAAAAAGGCACTTGAAATACTGAAAATAGGCAGTACTGTAATTTAAATAGGCATTTATTAGGAGTGAAGCCAACGAGGAATCTCACTCATTATTAATGAAAATATGTATTTTAAATACTCATTCATGTCTTTATTACCAATGTATCACAGAATTAGTGTACTTACTCTTACTTTCCCTTGTTACAACCAACAACAAGATACTTTTTCAAAGTATCAAATGTCATAGACCTTCTAAGAAAAAAAAAAGCAACGAAAACCCCGATTAGGTCTGGGCAGTTTTCATACAACCTTCAATAATCAGAGAAAACTGCATCAACGTTTTAACCACACAGACGACTGCGCCGCACTGATATATGTATATATATATATATATATATATATATATATATATATATATATATATATATAATAACAAACTTGAATCATGAAACATGAATTGTTTTTGTTCTGAAACATAAAATGTTTTAGTCGCCACTTCCGGATTGAGTCATCGGGTCCACGTTATATAGGACGTCGGGGTTCCCTTTAAAAGGAGGGAGGAGGCAATTGCGGCAAAAAAAAAAAAAAAAAAAAAAAAAAAAAAAATGTATCCTTCTTAAAATATTTTAAATTATGAGCGACATTATTAAAAGGTCCAGAGGATCTGTGTTAAACAGTTCCAGTGTCATTTATTGATAAAGGTGAAATGGCAATAATACTAGAATACGCCAACGGCCATAGCCACGTTGAATGAACCGTTTCCCGTAGATCACCGAAGTTAAGCAACGTCGGGCGTGGCCAGTACCTGAAAGGCTGACCGACCACGTGCTTTTGGCATTATAGAAAAGGGTGGCAACCTGTAGACAGCCCGGCGTTAATAGCCCTAAAGTTGATACGCCATTAAACAAAACAAAAAAAAAGAAAAAAAGTCCGTCACGCAGGAGCTGCATAACTAAGCACTTTCCTCAGAATTTGGGTAGTGTAGACTGCTTTCCAAAACAATTTGCTTAAAATATCCTACATAAATAAAATAAAAACATGAATAGTTCTCTTTTAAATTTATAATGAGTAACTGATCAATTATTAATTTGCTTCCAGAGTTATGTTTACACATGGTACCTATTACACTACGTAATAAATACAAAAAACCTCATATTATCGTATTTTGATCTAACGCAGGAACCGGATACAGTCCCTCTAGCGCTCCTTGCGGCGCCTTTGTGAACCTATGTCTGGCTGCCTTTTCTATTGAAATATATTACAAAGTAAACCCCCCGATTCATCTCATTTTTACAACACTTCTTTCTCATGAGTTACCCACGACTTATACCGCGTTTCGTTACAATAAAGCAGAAATTACGACCAGTATGAGTATATTAGTAATTTGGGTCCGGAGTAAACCCCCCCTCCTAAAGAACCGATTTAGTTTATTTTTACAACACATATTTACCTGTAGATTACCACTACGAATAAAGAGTTTTGTCGAAATATACCAAAAATCACGGTTGGTAGTGGCGAATTGGTATTGTGGGTCTGGAGTAAACCCCCCCTCCTAATGAACCGATTTAGTTTATTTTTACAATACATATTTACCTGTAGATTACCACTATGAATACCGAGTTTCGTCGAAATATACCAAAAATCATGGCT
>OX328130.1:65562147-65639647 GCA_946811695.1 Gonocerus acuteangulatus
CCAGCCGAGTTTCTCACAGTTTCTGTAAGAAAAAAAAAACCATTAACATCAAGGCTATATCCAACAGATCATATAACTAATGAGCTACTAAACCCCTACATAAATATTCTAACTAGAGGATGTCCCTTGGCGTGTTGAAGAGCAAGCACTCCTTGTTATAGGTCATGAGTTCAATTCCCGCAAGGGTTAGTGGATTTAAAAAAAAAAAAATTAGATGCAGTTTGTGGGATATTATTAAGAAAGAAAAAAAAATTGGTTGTTCTGGTGAGCTCGGATAGAAGCAAAGGACAAAATATGATGATATATGGATATAACCCAAACATATTGTAAAAATAATAATAATCAGCCTTCAGGGCATCCACCTCAAGGTATACGGCATTGAAGGGTGAGAAGAAAGGAAACAGGGTTTAGGAAGAGAATTGAGGGAATTATGGATATATCTCACCCTTCGCCGGGTAGGTAGGCGTCCAGAAAGGTCCAATATAACAAACATGGGCCGGCTATAGGAATAATAATGCCAACAACAACTTATAACGCCCAGGGAAGCCGTCAACAAACCATTAAAAGCCACTGCATAATTATGCGATTCGTAAATATGTGTCGCGAAACATAAAAATATTTGAATGCCTCTCACAATTGATTGTAATTCTAACAGTAATTAAACTTAATAATAATAAATATTAATAATAATGAAACCTTACAATAATTAATCATAATTATCATTAAATACCATCAAAAATAACGCACACAGTTCATTAGCACCTGGATAGATATGGATGGTTATCTATGGACGACCCCTAACGAAGTATATGTGAAATTTAAAATTCAAATAAATAAATTCTAAATAGAATCCGCAAGTAAAAAAAAAAAGAAAAAAAAAAAAAAAAAAAAAAAAGAAGATATTTCGTTTAGAGCTTTCTGCTCAAATTCAGGAACATAAATGTGCTTTAGATCCACCTGACAAACCTATGTAATGTACTGTATAACATATAGTGTTCTTTTTCGCACAGGGCCTCTGCGCATGCGCGAAAGCCAGCGGATACATTTTTGTAACATTGTTTTGTAACGGTTAGGTCCACCCGACAAATCCATGTAATATACTTTATAACATACAGTCTTCTTCTTTGTACATGGCCACGCCACGTACAAGGAATGCCATGCGCGAACGCGAGCGGACACTTTTTTTGTGACACATACAGTCTTGTTTTTGGTATATGGCCACTGCGCATGAGCCGAACGCCACTGCGCATGCGCCAACGCCAATGCGCACGCGCGAACGCCACTGCGTAAACTCAAACGCAACTGCATAAGCAAGAACACCACAGCGCATGCGCGAACGCCACTCGCTTGCGCGAACTGTCACTGAGCATGCGCGAACGCCTAACTGGCAAATTTCATATTTTCTTGTATTTCCTGTAATTTTTGGAAGATGGTTGGGAAATCAGGATTTGTGAAATACTAACTAAATTCGTACATTTATTTACTAGCAGAATGGAAGTGCTTCGTCAAGGCAGATAAATAGTTTTTTTATTGCGTTAAATAATGGATCATCAAAATTAACGCTACTCTTTAATTTTGTGCTGTTTATTATAGCATGGTTCCCGTCATACTATAAGTTATTCATCAATTGATATTTAATCAAAGTATAATGTTTCTTGACTCTGGGGCGCTCCAGACCAGAGTCAAAAAACTAGATAATCTAGAGATAAGCCGTTATCTGCAGGTTACCAGTAATAGCAATTTAACCACATTACCGATAGAAATTCGTTGTCAATAATACATTTACGTTAAAATTTATGTTGCCAAGATGTCATTATATTTGCGAGCATTACCAAGAACTGTTCTTACTGGGGATGCTGATGGGTCAGGAGGCTTTACAAGGGTTCAGGATATTATTACCTCGGATGGACCATCACCAGGAAAACTATGGGGGAAAAGTTGAAATGAACCTCAATTAAAATGGTGATGTTGTCCCTCACAGCGTAAACTCTATGGAGGACACTTTTTCTCTAGTAATTCAAGGACTGCCATCATAGTCGAAATTAACCACAATTCAAAATAATACTATTATCGTCCTAGCAACGCATGCTGCCTAGGCTTGCCTGCTCTAACCAACTAAAAATTCAAACCCCTCAATATCAAAAAATCCTTTCTTAGCGAGTGTTTACCTTCTAAAGGGAGTGTCCATGCAAAATTTCAAACTTTTCTGTCTAGTGGTTTGGGCTGGGCGTTGAAAGGTCAGTCAATGTGTCAGTGGTATTTGACAAATATATATTAGACGTTTTAGCTGCAGAAGGCTGTCAAATAACATGCCTTAATGATCAAAATATTGAATTTTCCCCAAAATATGTTTTTTTAGCCGAAATCCAACCATTTATTGACTTCTTATCATCCACTCCACTGCTAACTATTTACATCTCATTATGATGAATTATCGTTTAATGGAAGAACTGTCTGAGTCAATGAAGGCTGTTAAAACTCCAGAAAGCTTCGATTTAGAATTAATGCTTCGCCATTCGTCACATTGACGTCTTCCTGTTTCCAGACAATGCACTCCTTAGGAAATCATTCTTCCTCCCATTGTCCCGAAGGATTGAAGAGTGAAGATGAATGCATTAGTGTCATGAACTTCAAGCCTCCATGTGAAACGAACACGGCAATTTGAATCTAATCACCATAGATAAATGGGCGTATGATTCATAGGTAAATTATGGAATCTTGATGAACAAAGGTTCGTCCCATACTTCTAATTCTCTGGATGGAGTCTGTTTTAAAAGCCAACCTCTGATAATCAATTTTACAACATGATCAACGAGCATATAGTATAATTTTACTCAGAGTGGTTTGAGGCATGCCTTGTGCTCATAGTTCCGCCTCGGGGTAGTTTTCTGCTGTCTCGGTCGTGTTTGTGTCCACAGCACTGAAGATGAAAATCGTTCGCATAGTGCTGTCTGGGTCGTGTTTGTGTCCACATCACTGAAGATGTAAATCGTTCGCTTAGTGCTGGTTGGGGCGTCTATGTGTCCAAAGCACTGAAGATGCTAATCGTTCGCTTAGTGCTGTCGGGGTCGTCTATGGGTTCAAAGCACTTAGGATGAAAATCGTTCGCATAGTGCTGTCTGGGTCGTGTTTGTGTCCACAACACTGAAGATGCAAATCGTTCGCATAGTGCTGTCTGGGTCGTGTTCGTGTCCACAGCACTGAAGAAGAAAATCGTTCGCATAGTGCTGTCTGGGTCGTGTTTGTGTCCACAACACTGAAGATGCAAATCGTTCGCATAGTGCTGTCTGGGTCGTGTTTGTGTCCACAGCACTGAAGATGAAAATCGTTCGCATAGTGCTCTCTGGTTGTTTTTCACTAATGATGAGCAATTAGAACACGTTTCGCGGTTCTGTCACTTATTAAGGACAATGTTATCATAGAGCTTCAGAACTCGGTACGTCCTTCAGCCATCAATCACGTACTTTGATCTTTCCAATAAATATTCTTTATTGCAAGAATAAAATTGACAACGGGTTTCTTACTAAAGTGGGTCAATATTTACAAAAACGTCTTTTTGTTTAAACTATAGTTAATTTAATGACTGATTATCAGATTCAACTATTTCCTTTATGTATGAGTGAGGGCAAAGTTCACAATCTTTAAAAACTTAACAGCTACATGGTATATAAATGTGGAAATACTGTGAACCCTTACACTATCGCTAGGCATCTTATCACAGCATTGGAAAAGTGTACAAAATACTGTAATATAGGAAAATAAGGTTGAATAGTGAAAAAAACTGAGGTTATACTGTTTACTCGGAGAAGACCTAAAGTATACCCTGAAGTAAAGATTTTCGGAAATTCAATCCCATGGTCTAAAAATGTTAAGTATCTTGGAGTAAATTTGGTCTCTAATCTGACTTACACGAACCATATTAACACTCAATGTAATAAGGCTATTGCTATATTACAATCCTTATTTCCTGTAATGAATAGAAACTCAGGATTAAGCATAATTAACAAAAGACTTATTTATTATTTATATATTAGGCCTGTGTTACTTCTTTCATGCCCTATTATGACATGTGAAACCAACAAGAGAAAATTACAGATGACTCAAAATAAATGCTTGACATTCATTGGCTCTTTTCCCCGATGGACTCCAATCATGCATATGGACGAAGTTCTTGACATTCCTACAATAAGTTAGTACATAATTAAAGTGACACAGCATTTCTTTGAAGCATGTCAAAATTGCAGCTATAAGCATATTGCTGATATAGTTAATTATAATTATGATAGCCTAAATTATAAGCGTTACAAGTATAAGAGGCTCAAGCATGTTACCTTTTGATTTTCAGTGTATAGGGTTTTTTTTTTTTTTTTTTCCCCTTATAATATTTTAGTAATCAAATTTAAATAGATATAGGTAATTTAGAATAGTTGTAAAAGCTTATAGCTTGAATACTTGTATTTAATTAATTGTAAAAGTTCATTATATTTGTTTATATTTCTTTGGACAATAAAATTCTTTTTTATCTCTTTTTATGCTGTGAACGTTCAATACAACGTGCTAATGTTCTGCTTGGTCGATTGAACTCCACCAAAGGAAATTTCCAATAAATTATAAACATTTATTTTGCAATATTTGCAACTTTCTAAAGTTAATACGGCTGATGTAGGACGATAATGGACATTCATATCAAATAATTGGTCCAATACATAAAAAATACTTTTTTTTATCCAGAAGATTTAAATGAGAGTTCCTGTTAAACAAGGGAAATAATGTCTCTAAGGCTCCAGTAACTTTGTTAACTTGACTATTGACAAATGTGGTAAAATTTAATTTAGCATCTAAGTTGACTTTATGATATTTTACAGATTTTTACCAGGAAAATGTTTTGTCAAACTAGACATTTATTCAGTAAATGGCTGCGCTTAAAAAACAAGATAACTTCTTCATTCGACTTTATTTCCTATTTATTAAAACACATTTTGAGTGCTCAAGAGAAGTGATTAGCAATACTATCAACTCTATAAGATTATAGAGGAGAGATCTCTGCAATAATTCAAGCAATAAGAGAAATAGCATTTTAATTTATCGTGCTTTCAGATAGAAAATTTTAAGCAGAAAATGTTAGAACATAATTCTATCTTAATTAAGAATAATTAACTGGAAGGAAAAGCGGTCTTCATTAAAAAGCCTAAGAGCGCAGCTGCTCCCCGGAAAATCTATTTATGCAGTACCGGGTCTTCATCATTAGAAAGGGTAGGCGCTTTTCTAAAGGGTAGTTTATATCTTTATCTGGAAAATATTTTAATGAATTCCCCCTACATTAATTATTTTTTTCTCCCGCAAGAGAGAGAGCCAGAAGTGATAAGGTAACGAGCCTAAGTCAAAATGAATTTAAAATTGATATCGAGCCTGAGGGGGTGGGGGTGGATTGTCCCATAACGAGACCCATGGTGGTGAAATTGCTAATCCCTCGTTATATCTAATGGCTTCGCTAAATTACAAGACCAAATACCCCCCTCCGGTGCAATTTCTCTACCCCTCATTCTGACACCTGTTCGTTTCTCCATTAGCAATAGTCCTTAAAATTATACTGATTTTGCACTTATTTTACTTTACCACTTATAAGATTCATTTCAGAAGAAAGTAGGTTTTTGCATCTTGAACCTCAATTATTAGGCAAAACTCACAAAAACGTTTCAGTTACATTATAGCCCTCTGAGAAAAATGGGGGAGTTTAATTGCGCATGCGGGAACTTCTGATTAAAATATAACCTTATCAATCTCTCGCCTGCTACCTGCTAATCCGTTAAATGGACTGTGTTTTACGCGGAACATTATAAAAACTGATTATGTCTCTTTTATGACCTGGGAAGGCTTTGAGAGGTTAGACAAGGGAGATAGTGTTTAATGAGTATAAATAATTCCTTCTTTCTTTATTAAACTTAATGATTTATTTAATAATGTTTTCGCGATATAGGCGATAAAACATATAGAGAACAATGACAGATTGGTATCTTTGTGGTAATACGTCCAGTAGAGTTGGTTACGTCAAGTTGGTTTTATTGTTGTATGTCAAATAGTCAGATGTCAAGTAGAGATAACTGTTATTTATTTGGATAGTCAGTTCATATAGTTGTTTGTCTAGTAGTTGTCATTCTTTTAATGTCATTTGGTCATTAAGTTTTTCTGTCCTAGTGTAAGCTACAAATATAAAGATATTAAATTGAACGTTCACTGAATGGTATACATATCGGTTTTTTTAAAGTCTTACAGTATTAAATTATGATTTGGGTTAATTTTAAGTTTTAATATTTATTTACATGTTGTCATAGAGTTTAATTTGTTTTAAGTATTGGAATATTCTTTCTATATATTGGCTCCCGTCACAGAGTAAGGTAGTCAAGCTGTCCGGTAGGTCAAAGTTTTGTCTAAGTCTGCATTCAGTTAGTAAGTGTTTTATAGTTAATGTCGTGTTGCAGTATAGGCACTTAGGTATGGTCTGTTTGGTCATGAGGTATGAATGAGTGAGACGTGAGTGGCCTATTCTTAAACGGCAAAGGACTACTTCGTCTCTTCTGTTGCCTCTTTTGCTTGAGGTCCATTCACTTACTGTGTTTTTGATTTCTTGTAGTTTGTTTTCTGTCGTGTTGTAACAAGACCGTTGCCATTGTTGCATGATATAAATTAATGATTTAAGGCTTATTAAAATTATTGAATTTCAATTTCGCCAAGATTAATTTTCAAAACTATTCACTCACATAAAAAACACATTACAATGTACTGGCGGCCAGGGCATGATGTTGGGACATGCACAACTACAGGACAACCTGGGCTCGACCTATCAATCACAAACAAAGACTTGACCAACGCAATCCAACAAAATATTTTGAATTATTGGGAAGACAGCTGGACACGACTAACCGACAATCAACTACGTACAATCAAAACAATTACTCAGGAATGGACATCCAGCTACCGAGACAACAGACGAGAAGAAATTGTACTTGCTCGACTCTGAATCGGCCACACATGACTAACACACGAATATCTCTTGACAGGACTTAACAAACCAACCTGTAATATATACAATACAGACTTTACCGTAAAACACCTACTTACGGAATGCAGAAGATGATACAAACTAAATATCCTACATGACATGAACGAATTGTTGAGGGGCAGCAGCCAGTACATAAACACAATATTCTCATACTTACACAACAATAAACTATAAAATCTCATTTGAAGAGGCTTCCAGGCATATAACAGACATTTCCAAACCTCTGGTTATGGAAATAATTGAATCAAATACAGTGGAACATGAATAATTCGAACTTCGAATATTCGAAATCGTCTTTAATTCGAATATTTCTCTCGGTCCCTAGAATTTAGGACATAAACAATGTAAAAAAATCATGGTTAATTCGAATCAAATTTTGGATAATTCGAATTTTTTACGAGCCTGTACCTCCAATGGGAAGTGGACAGAGAGGCGGTCGATCTCAAATCTTGTACAAATATTCTCCCCTCGAAGAAAAATACGGATGAAGGGGTTCCGGGACAAGAAGCGCGGCGGTCTCAGTCTAGTTCTTGGACTCTAGGAGTTCTGCAAAGTGGTGTGTCGCTCTTCCTCCCTTCCAGGGGTTGTAGTTACATACACCAGCCTGTCTTTTTATCCTAGAATTCCCTCCCATCTTCATTTCGTATTCAGTTATAAGTCAGTCAGGACCTAGCATGGGCGTATATAGGGGGGGGGGGGCTGAGGGGGCTGCATTTTATTGGTTCGAAGCCTAGAAGTTATAAAACTTTAACGTTGTCAGAGAAAATAGCCGCAATTAAAGAAGTTGAAAAAGGAATAAGTAAGAAATCTGAAATTGCGAAGGACTTTGGAATTCCTCCCAACATTTTATCAACTTCCTGAAAAATAAAGAAAACATTCTTGCCCATGAAAATGACTTTTATTCAAAACAATAGACTTTTATTTTTATCAACAACATCTTAGTTTTCAACTTAGGATCTATACATATTTTATTTTTACTTTTTTGATGAATTATTTATTACTTATGTACGTAATCATCAATTCATGAAATTTTTGTTTTCCTTTAAATAAAATGTATTTCTTTTAAATTAAAAAAGTTAAAAATGAAGTACGATTTCTTAGACCTTTATTTTCAAAAACTTTTGTAATTCGAATTTTGGATAATTCGAACATTTTTATCGGTCCCTGGGGGTTCGAATTATCCAAGTTACTGTACTCATATTAATGCTGGTTCATTAGATCATACAGGTCCAACCTTGAAAGGAGTGAAATCGCAGTAGTTGCGAATCTATATACAGGGTGTCCCGTAAATGTCTAGTCATATTGTGAGGGGTGATAGAGGACCCTTAGGGGGACATAAAATGTTCTATGACGATTTCCCAAATTCTCGCCCATAAGGGAGAAAACGTAGTTTTGTCGTTTTTTAGAATTTTGTCCGTTCTAGGAAATTTAGAATAGCTTTCTTTTGGTAAGATATACATACTTACATTCATTCATTTTTACGTTTACTTCCAACTATTCGTATAGTAAATTTACTCAGCTTTCGATTGGTTTCACTCCCTTTCTAGTAGTACCACTTGGGACGGAGCTACAACGATTATTCTCTTAAAAACCACGTTTGTCTCGAAAAATCGACAAAACGACGTTTTTTCCCTTATGGGCGAGAATTCGGGAAATCGTCATAGAACATTTTTTGTTCCCCTAAGGGTCCTCTATCACCCCTCACAATATGACTAGACATTTACGGGACTCCCTGCATATATAAATCATCTGTCTGTTTGTGGGTTTGTTGCTTATACAAATCCACACCGCTTGACTGATTTTGACCAAACTTGGCACACATGTAGATCCTGATTCAGGGAGAGTCATAGGCTAGATTAAAATCGTCTAAGACTCACAGTTCGGAGGTCACGGGTTCGAAACTATGAACCCAAATAGTTACAGATTTGCGTTATTAGATTATAATATTACTCATTTAGTTTCTAATTTATTTTTGCTTTTCAAGATGCATAAAGTAGGTGTAGCATTGCACGCCAGGTAACACCTAGTCACTTATAAATAAATAATAATGTTATATACATTTTTGTTACTAATACACATTTTTTTCCATCTAAATTCAATTATTCAGATTGTGCGATACATGTTGAAATGAAATAGCCTTTATTATACAAACAAAAATAAACAAATAAAAACATCTTTGATAAGTACCTACATAATTATACTCATAAATAATTATTTACATTTTTCTAAAAACTTTTTTAAATAACTGATTAATAATTTTTGCTTGTAAAAGCCTTCCTCTTTTGAAGAGTAATGGTCTACACTTCCCAGGGAGACCAGCCTTAACGGGAAGCGGGCTTCCTGAGTTCCTTCCATGTTTCCCACCAGAGCTTCTTGTCCCGTGCTTTTCTCCACCATGTCAAGCCTCCTGTCTTCTTGCAAGAATCACTCCATCTCTTGACCTGCCTGCCTCAACTCAGGGCGGCCACATCTCAGAGCCAGAATGAAAATTCTAGTACTTTGGGCATTTTAAAATTATTTCCATCTTCAGTTTTGCGCAAAATGAGAATAAAAGCCGACAATCGGTGCTGCAATGGTCACTTTCGTTACATTTTTTCCAATTAGCGAGGATCGGCCCGGGCCCGGGACAACTGTACCCGGTTGTCCCCCCCCCCCCATGTGGCGACCCTGCCTCAACTTCCAGTACAATCGTATGGAGTCCATTCAGTCACATAATATGACCATCGGTTATCCCTGCATCTCAAGAGGTGTCCTGTCCATTTCCATTTTGATTTTTTAATTAACTGAGTCCTTCAACCCAGTTCTCTCCGTAATGTCAGAACACTTCACTGTATCTTTTCTTCTGATTTTTGCCAAACCCTGATTTTGTTCTCCTGGTATTTTGTGAGGGACCATGTTTGGCTTCCATAGGAAATAATGTTGCGATAATGCGATACATGTTAATGTGTTTCAAATAGTTCAGTATAGAGTGTATGTATGGAATACTACCTGTAAAAAGCTCTTGTAGGTTGTGTGGAATGTTCAGTTTGTCATTTATTTTAAATTCAGTGAGTATATGCTTAATTGTCAAAGTTATGTTACAAAGTCTGCTGATTCGTTAGTCTTTTAGGGCGATTCGTCTGGTAAGAATTTTAAACCAGTAATCAGTAAACCGGAGTTTCTGATATTTCACCTAATCACAAAGTGTGCATTCAATCGAATAGGACATTACTGACCTACTTACTTATGCGATGATGTTTTAGGCAAAAATTCCCCATTCGAACATCAATATTTTTATTTATTTATTATATGATGAGCTTCGTAATGATAGCGATGAGCTCATGATAAAGTTGTTCACACGTTCCTTGTCCAGTCAAAAAAAAAGAAAAAAAAAAAAGAAGAACAAAAACTAAACAAAACAGTACCACAACATTAGGTATTAGATAAACAAACTATTTTAGTGATTTCCGCTGTGCAAGTATATTCAGAAATCGTATACATATATATATATGTATATAAAAAGGAATATATAAACATCGAACATCAATAAACATGAACATAAATTCTGAAAACTGTTATCGCAAAGCCGTAAGTTCCATGATTTTTTCACAATCTAAAAAGAAACATTACTTCGGAATGTGCCAAAAAATGATTGAGTCTTGTTTAGAACAAGCCCTCCAGTGATTTTATCTAGTAACAGTTACTTATTGATAAATAAAAAAATATGGGTTAAAGGAACATATGATTTATTTAATAAAAACTTTTTACACATAACCAAAAACATTATCATACTTTTAATCAGTTCCTCCAAGTACACTCTTGTGCCCATGAATAAAATGGCTTTACTTAACGGTAACTTGCTGTCACATAGCCACGTACCCTTATACACGCCACATTCAAACCGACATTCTCTTTTGTTCCATCTATATTTTTTCATTTCTTCGTAAAATATCATAATGTGGCCTTTTTTTACAATATCTTTCCTTGGGTAGAATTCCTCTTTCGACAAAGAAAATCCTGGCTCGTTGCTCTTCTTTGCATAAATCGTAAACATCAAAAATATTCATAGTTTAATACTTTTATAACCGCAAATACACAAACAATACTAAATTAAATAGTATTTAAACATGTGTTTTTATTTCTGTATCGATGGTATCAAATTACATAGTAACAGTTACTAAATATCATTGTAAAATCACTGGCGGGCCTGTTCTAAACAAGACCCAAATGATTACTGACTGAGTTTGAGTGAGTAATGTCATAGTTGTATTGTAGATAAACCTCAAGGTAATGTCCAGGCTTCTAGCTGACGTAGTTACAATACTGTCAACACTGGTATTGACAACATAGACGTTGTCAGCAGCAGATTAACATACATATGATCTAGTATGTTACTTCACCGACGTATTGCTACGGTACAACAATCACATATCCATAAACCTAGAAACACCAAATATCCTCTTTGAAAATGGCTGCATTCGTAATTCGTTAAAAAACGTTAGAATTGTTATAAGGACAATATTGTACATTACCCGTTATAAGAAATAATGAATATAGTTACACACGGATAACATAATAATAAATAAGTACAGATGGAATGGTTGGGATTCGGCTAAATAAACCTCAATATGATTTTGTTTTAAAAAAATCTATATTTCGGACGTTTCGGCTACTCATTGGTAGCCTTCGTCAGCTAAAATGACAAAAAAAAAAAGAAGGAAATTAATACAGAAACAATCAAGAAAAATTTATAATTGTGATAGGTAACAGAACTATAGATACAGTTTAACTTATAACAGAACATATCGTCTTAAAATTCTTAGAATGAGTAGAATGAAAAAGAAAATAGGTACAGTAATTGATTTTAATAGTAATTAGTAACATTAATTGATTTTACAAAGAAATAAGAGAACTATATACCAATGACAAATATAGTAGCTAATAGTAACATTAATTAATTTTACAAAGAAATAAGATACTACATACCAATGGAAATGCCGAGCGGCAGAGGAAGACCAAGGTTGGCAATTAAGTAACCATTGTGAAAGTGTCTAAGGAAAAAAGGAATCTGCAAGGGGTATATGTAACTGGAAACAGCAAGAGGTGGGGGAAAACGGGCGGTAGGATCAAACAGATGTTTATGACATTTTATGACAGGAAAGGAGAAAAAGGTGTTAATGGAAGGATACCCAAGGGGCAAGGTAAAAATCTAGGTAGGTGGTCGGGCGAGTATTTGGAAAATATTAGCGTACATTGTTGGTCAGTTTTGTAATTTATATTGTTTTTGTTTAAGTTTATGTGTACACATTCCGAGATCTGTAGTCTTTTTTTGTTACGTTGTGTAGAAAGAATTTTCGTGTCGTCGAAGTTAAAAGTGTGTTTTTGTGTAATGGCGTGTTTTGCAAGTGCAGATTTATCTATTTCTTTATTAGTGATGGTTCGTTTATGTTGCGTAAGACGTGAGTGAATGTTTATTTAGCCGAATCCCAACCATTCCATCTGTACTTATCACCTCGACGGCTAACTATCTAATCATCATCATAATAATAAATTTATTAAAAATAATTATTTTTTTATATTTCTTTCGGCCCTCTATATCTCATAATTTTCCGTTTTTTCCTCTTATATTAGGTTAATTGAAATATTTTTCAGGCGGAAGGTCAATAAAAGGAAATTAACAAAGTCAATTAATTTATTCTTGCTCTACACGTTTCACTCCTCAGGAGCCTCTTCAGGAGCCAAAAAACTCCTAAAATAATTTTATTATAATGGGCTTATCTTGTTCTGGAAGGTCGATTTTTAGAATCTATCGTTTTTACACAGCTGTAGGTATTAGTAACCTCATATTGGACGTGGCCATTGTACAGGAAGGTTCGCCTTAATACAATTAGGCTGTAAGTTTTTTGTTTATTGAGTTTTTTGGTTCCTGAAGAGGCACCTGAGGTGTGAAACATGTAGAGCAAGAATACATGAATTCTCTTTTATTGACCTTCCGCCTGAAAAAATTTGGATTTAAGAAGATTGGGTCACTATAAAATATAAATAAGGTCAATTGTAATTAGAAAACTTAGGTCATGATGAGAAATGCCTTAGAATACGCGGTTATTTAACAGTAACTGGTGTGGCTAAAGTAAAACAGACCTACCACTTGTATCAAAATTTAAATTCTATGCGGACTCCCGCAGATAGACAGACGCCCATTGTGGAGAAGTTTATTTTTTGTACGTTTATTTCGTAATATTACTGTAAAATAGAACCATTCATTTATTCATTGCTACTGAATTGACAGCTGAGGCTGTCAGTTTTTGTACTTAAAAAAATTTACTTAGCATATCCTATGTAGCTGATATATTTTTGTGGCATGTTTCATCGTATGAAGCTGATTGTAAGCCGACATCTGGCCTTTGAGACTACTGCTGTCTTGGCTGTGTCCAAAGCAGTTTTTGGCTTCTTGCCATAGAGAGGGAGGGATCCGTACCCTCACTGGTTCACTGACAAGTGACAAATACCCGATCACACGTTGGTTTGTTAAGCAGGATACACACGGTCAGGCAGGCTTGTCAGTTAGACCTGAACAGTCCGCCTGAAAGCCGGTCGCTGGAACGCGTATATTTGCCGGCCGGTCTGTCAATTAAGACTGTTCAGGCGGCCGGAATATATACACGTTCAGGCGGACTTGTGTAGCCTGCTTAAGTAAACTCTTCAGTACCAAAAAAAAAAAAACAAAAAAAAAAAAAACGGGAAAATGGAGCATCGTCCTCGTGCTGTGTTGATATTTGAAATAAAACATTCTGTAAAAAATACCCTATTACCAACACATAAGGCTCAATAGGTCTAGCTATATAAGCCCCGAAAAAACAACAATTTTATTCGGGAAAAAAATTAATTTCGTTTAGAGCCTACTGCTCAAAGTCAGGAACATGAATTTGCTTTAGGTCCATCCGACAAACCTATGTAATGTACTGTATTACATACAGTCTTCTTTTTCGTACATGGCCACCGCATTCGCGAAAGTGGCACATTTTTGTAACGCTTTTCTGTAACGTTTTTTTTTCAGTTTAGTCATCGCTGAAGCATATTTATCCTATAAAAAAGATATTTATCATGGTTCATCACTAGAGCTTCAATAGAGTAGCCAAAATACACACTAAAAATAAAACACAATTTAGTCAAAATTAATACAAAACTGTAGTCTAGTTATATTTCTGCCAACGTTTCGCTTCGTGAAATGTAGTCACCACGTTACGAAACTGTTTTTCCAATCCTGCATAGCTCTGTAAAAGGCTTGCATATCAAGCCGAAATGTTGGCAGAAATATAACTTATTTTAATTATAAAGGTAGGCCCGGTGGCCGTGATTACTAAGGCGTGAGCACTCAACACTCCGTGCCAAAGGTCTTGGGTTCGATTCCCACTACGGGGTGGTGGCTTTTCTTTAGAAAAAAGAAAAGGCATCAGCCCTATCCTGTCTAAAAAAGGGAGATAACCTATAGACAACATGTCCTAAAAGTTGTAGTTGATAATAATGGACTTTAAAATTCAAATAAATAAAAATGATAAAGTATAGTTTTATTTAACACATGACCGACTCCCGGTTATCTACAACTGCTTTATCTCAACTGTCGACTATCTCTGCACAAGAGTTAAATTAAAAAATAAGTAATTAAGTATACGGGCGTTGGCAATAAATATCCGTTAACTTTTCAGCGCCCCAGTTAAATTGTTCATAGAAAATTTAAACGCCATCTATACCCGTGATATCTCCAGCGTAATCCTTAAGGGATTAATGACTGTTCTTCAGAAATAGATGAGCATGTCACACTAATTGCGGTTCTGTTAAAAAAATAAAAAAATAATTATTTGAGCGATTTACGGTTTCCTTTCTAATTGGCAATGTGTAAAAACCAATACTAAACAAGAGTATGTTGATGTAGATACAAAGGTAGGGTCAGAGCAGTATACCCCTCTATGGTTTCTAGCACCCTCAAGCTAAGCTCTACACCCTCCCTCTAGGTAATTATGGGTGTGGATATACACTCTCCCTCAGCGGCTATCTTCTCAGCAAGCTACGAGATATACTCCTCTTCTAGAACAGCTAGAGAGAGAGCAAGCTTATTTTTGCGGGAATATTTTCCGAAAACCTCATATAACAATAATTGAGATATGTGTAAATCGAAAATATCCCGGAACAATTTTTTGTAAACGGAAAAAAAGAATCGAAAAAATCATATTTTCGTAGTACTTCTTACGCTCATAACTCCGAAAGTATAGCAAAGAACTTCCCAAGGCGTCAAAAGGTTCGTAATACAATTTTCAATAATGTTATATTATTTGGAAATAAATACTGGTATTTAAGAAATCCGGTTAATGTACTATGTTTGTATTTTTAAGTTTCTTGTGTGACGAAAAAATAAATTACATGTAAATAGTAGACAATAATATGTATATAGTAGTATGTAAGGTTGTGTATAAAATAGCATGTAAAAAAAAAATAAATAAATAAATTGCATGTAAATAGTAGACAATAATATGTATATAGTAGTATGTAAGGTTGTGTATGAAATAGCATGTAAAAAAAAATAAAAAAAAAAAAATAAAAAAAAAAATAAATAAATAAATTGCATGTAAATAGTAGACAATAATATGCATATAGTAGTATGTAAGGTTGTGTATAAAATAGCATGTAAAAAAAATTAAAAAAAAAAAATAAAAAAATAAATAAATAAATAAATTGCATGTAAATAGTAGACAATAATATGTATATAGTAGTATGTAAGGTTGTGTATAAAATAGCATGTAAAAAAAAAATAAAAAAAAAATAAATAAATATATTGCATGTAAATAGTAGACAATAATATGTATATAGTAGTATGTAAGGTTGTGTATAAAATAGCATGTAAAAAAAAAATAATAAAAAAAAATAAATAAATAAATTGCATGTAAATAGTAGACAATAATATGTATATAGTAGTATGTAAGGTTGTGTATGAAATAGCATGTAAGGAAAAAAAATATTAAATAAATAAATAAAAAAAATATAAATAAAATATATATAAAAAAATAAATTGCATGAAAATAGAAGATAATAATGTGTATATATTAGTATGTAAGGTTGTGTATAGAATAGCTTAAATGAAATTTAAAATTTAATTATAATGATATAATAATAGTTAAATAGTAAATAATAAATAAACGTAAAACAATCCATCATCACAACATTTTTTCTCATATTACAACACAAGTTATACTAAACACTAAACATAATCTAAAGAAAAAAAAAGAAGAAAAATCGGGCAATGAGAACCACAAAGTTGTTTGCCCTGAAACCCAAATCCAATCCAATCTTGTGTGACGAATGTATAACTTCCAAACGTGTTGGGAAATGAGAATGAACAAGAGGTTAAAACAAGGAGAGGTAAGGGAGGTGTTTTTTTAAATAATGATATTTTCAGTTTTGGTTTTGTAGTATTGTTTTTTAGTAGTATTGTCTTATTTTAAATATTTAACAAAACTTTATTTTAATCTGGCTGCTTTTAGCACTTTCCTCCGAAGGAAAGTAGCTATTGGGGTTGGACTCATGACGGAATTTTTGAAAAATTTCTTCAAATCTTTATCGATCCTACCTTGTAGACACCGAAAATGACCCCCGTTAAAATTTATATATATCTATATCTATATATATATATATATATATATATATATATATATATATATATATGCATATATATATATATATATATATGTGTCTGTTAACACGATAGCGGCCAGAGTTTTTGTTTTTTCGTCACGAAACTTGGTATATAGCATTCAATTAGCAAACGATTGAACGAGTTCGTTAACCACCAAAATCGGTCCACCGGAAGGGGGGGTTTACCCCGAACCCAAAACACTAATTTGACCATTTCAGCCGTAATATTTGTTATATTTCAACGAAACTTGGTATTCGTACTGGTAATATAGAGAGAAAAGTGAGATATAAAAAAAAACTAAATCGGTTCATACGGAGGGGGGGTTTACTCCGGACCGACAATACCAATTCGCCACTACCAGCCGTGATTATAGGTGTATTTCGACGAAACTCGGTATTCGTAGTGGTAATCCACAGGTAAATATGTGATGTAAAAATAAACTAAATCGGTTCATTAGGAGGGGGGGGGGGGGTTTACTCCAGACCCACAATACCAATTCGCCACTACCAACCGTGATTTTTGGTACATTTCGACGAAACTCGGTATTCGTAGTGGTAATCTACAGGTAAATATGTGTTGTAAAAATAAACTAAATCGGTTCATTAAAAGGGGGGGTTTACTCCGGACCCAAATTCCTAATATACTCATATCAGTCGTAATTTCTGCTGTATTATAACGAAACGCGGTATACGTCGTGCGTAACTCATGAGAAAAAAGTGTTGTAAAAATGAGCTGAATCGGTCAATCGGAAAGGGGGGTTTACTTTGTAATATACTTCAATAGAAAAGCCAGCCAGACATAGGTTCAGAAATGCGCCGCAAGGAGCGCTAGAGGGACTGTATCCGGTTCCTGCGTTAGATCAAAATACGATAATATGAGGATTTTGTATTTATTACGTAGTGTAGTAGGTACCATGCGTAAACATAACTCTGGAAGCAAATTAATAATTTATCAGTTACTCATTACAAAATTAAAAGAGAACTATTCATGTTTTTATTTTATTTATGTAGGATATTTTAAGCAAATTGTTCTGGAAAGCAGTCTACACTACCCAAATTCTGAGGAAAGTGCTTAGTTATACAGCTCCTGCGTGACGGACTTTTATTTTATGAAATAGTTTCATTTCATATTTTATTCTAACACTGGCTGAATACCCGTGCTTCGTCACGGCAGATAAGTAGTTATTTTATTGCGTTAAATAATGTATCATCAAAATTACCGCTACTATATGTTTTTGTGCAATTTATTATACCATGGTTCCCGCCATACTATATGTTTTACATCAATTGATAAGTAATCAAAGATCAGAGATAACCCGTAATCTATAGGTTACCAGTAACCGCAGTGTAACCAATACAGGTTAAATTTTGTTGTCAATAATAAATGTACGTTAATTAAATGAACTTGTATGGCCACCTTAAAGCTAAGTTTCTATCGCCTCTCCAGTGTGGTTTTAGGAAAGATCATAACCATGTAACATTTTGCGAGACTTTAAAACGACAAGCTCTACTAATTTTTATACAACTAACAACATTGTATTAGATATAGAGAAGGATTGGGAGATAGTTTGTCGGCGGTTTATCTTGAAGGAATTAGCCAAATGAAGAATTGCTTGTAAGGTAATCAGATTCATGAACAATCATCTTTGGAACAAAACGTTCAAAGTTAGGATAGGCAAAACACTATCTGATGGATTCATTTTATGATAACGGCGGTCCGCAAGGAGACAAGAGCTGTTTTTCTGCTCGAACTCCATGTAACAGACTAGAAAGTGTTTAAATATTCACATGCCACCTGATTTAGCGGTATCGTCGGTGGCTGGTGATTTCCCGCGGGAATTGCTATCCAATGCCGTTTACCGGTTATTCTGTTCCCGCCATTTTCAACCCCGCGCGCCTATCGCTCAGAATGAGGTTTTCCAGCCTTATCCCTTACGGCAGAATGCAAATCGAAAAGGGAACTATATCACGCCTGGAAGATTTTATATTTAGATTCGCATTTCTGTTAATCTTTGGATTGAAAAAGTTCAATTTATTTGATCAACAGAATTACTCAAAAATATAAAGTTTGTTTGTGAATTAAGTATTATAACGATTTTCTAAATTAACGTAAACAATATACTATATATTTGTCAGATACCACTCACTCACTCACTGACCTATCATCGCCCAGCCCAAACCACTCGACAGAAAAATTTAAAATTTTGCATGGACACTTTCTTCAGCATGTAACAATCGCTAAAAAAGGATTTTTTGCTATTGGTTTTACCATGCTACTTCGATGGACTGTACAGTTCAGCTCTGGCCTCAAGGCTGTCCCATAAACGGTTAGTAATATTCCAAGATTTGGACTGCGCAGTCCCGGCTTTGAGATATTCCTCACCGTGTATGGGCACCCTTACATATAAAATACATTCTTATTCTAATAAGCATTTTCCCTAATAAGTTAGCACATTTTGCAACTCGATTCGCCATTAAAAGAGGGGGAGTTAAGTATTGGGTTGGTGCAATAATAATTCAGATTTTTATATGACCAATTCGTTCCAAAAGGTGAGCAACTGTTGAGTGCTCAACACCAACTTCTCACGCAATTTCCCGAGTAGTTTTGCTAAGGGTTTCTTCTAACAAAGCCCTCAGTTGATCGTGATCAACAATAGAAGACCTTTCACGACCTTCCATGACTTCGAGATCAAAACCTCTGGGCGAAAAAATTGCATACATGACTGCACTTTGCATTCACTGATGCCTCATTTACCCCAAATCGCACTGATGTTACGCGCCGTTTGAGCCGCACTTTGACCACGCTTGTAAGGATTTTCTTCTACCAAAGCCAGTTGTTCGTGATTGCCCAATAGAAAGCCTACCGCGACCTTCCTTACAGGCCTAAATCTCCCAGCAAACTTTTTGGAAACATCGATGCACTGTAAATTTACAGATGCTTCCTTTACCCCAAACAACGCTAATGCTACGCGACGTTTGATCAGTACTTCTACCAAGTTTTCTGAGGGTTTTCTTTAACCAAAGCCCTCATTTGGTCGTGATCAACCAAATAACCTATCTCGAACATCCATGTCTTCAAGAACAAAATCCCCAAGACAAGACTTTTGGAACCATCGCTTGATGTTACGCACGGATGTTTGACTCACTTTTCGACCACGATGAAAATTTTGTTTTGACAGGGGCATTTTAGAGGTCCTTACTCATAGAGAATGTAATATAAACTAACCTAATCTTTGAAGAAAAACAACATTAATAACTGTTGTTTATAAACCACTAAAAATACTTTACATTACCATTGTTTACTTGGCAAGCACTTGCCTAAGTAAAATGAATATTTACAACCTTCATTATTTTTGCAACAACCTTATAGTAAATGGCCTTTCCTTGACCTCTTAGTCATCATAAAAATAATTAACTTCGTTGCCACATAAATCTTCATTTGGATTAAAGATTAAGAAAAAAGAACAAGAAGTCGAGGACATTTTCTCGTTGTAGGATTTAAAGGAAAGTAAGAAAGCACAAGACGGCAAATGCATAAGAGGTGCTGAAATCATTTTCGGAGTGATGTTTTATTTTAGAGATTTAACGAAAGGACTGGAGACTGGAGAGGGGTTCTGGAGAGCCACGGGGGAAACTGGAGAGCTCTCCAGACTTTCCTAAAACAAAAGGCTCGGCTACTCTAATCCAGTACGGGCCTCGGGACACACTTCACAGCAACGTCTTAACCTTACTTTTTATACACAATTTTTATTATAACTTTTTTATTTTTTTTTTCTCTACCCCAGACTTAATTATATACAAAAAACATATTTTCAATTTTTTATCGCAATTAAAAAAATGTCCTCAGGGGGCATGTTAAAATAATACTCTAATCAGTAAAACTTAGTTCAATTGTAATCCTTAAAAAAATCCGACTTGCTGGAAATTCGACTTATTAGCGCATTTATCATTACCGAAATCTTGGAATGGATGTCTACTATACCTTTGTCAAATACCACTCACTGACCTATCAACCCCCAGCCCAGACCACTAGCCAGAAAATTTTGCATGCACACTCCCTTTAGAACGTAAACAATCTCTAAGAATGATATTCAAATTTTTAAGTATTTTTAGAGGGGTTTGAAGTTTTAGTTGGTTAGAGCAGGCAAGCCTAGACAGCTTATGTTGCTAGGACGATAACAGAACAGCAGTTATTGTACTGTATATATTTCATAGTATTATTTTGAATTGCAGTTAATTTAAACTATGGTGGGAGACCTTGACTTACTAGAAATAGTCTGTGATTTTATCCCTCATAGAGTTTACGCTTTACCTGGTGATGGTCCATCCTAGGTAATCCCGAACCCTTGCACAGCCTCCTCACCCATCATCATCCCGGGTCAGAACACTTTTTGATAATGCTCGCAAATATAATGGGAAGTTTCCAAATGATTTCTTGGAAACATAAAGTTTTAAATTTTAACGTCCATTTATTATTGACAACGAATTTCTACCGGTACTGGTTAAACCGCTATTACTGGTAACCTATAGATAACGGGTTATCTCTAGGTTATCTGTTTATTGATACTGGTCCGGAGAACCCCAGTGCCAAGGAACATTATACTTTGATTACATATCTATTGATGAATAACTTATAGTATGACGGGAACCGTGCTATAATAAACTGCACAAAATTATGTAGCACCGTTAATTTTGATGATACATTATTTAACGCAATAAAATAACTACTTATCTGCAGCTAGTAGATAATAACTTGACTTCATATTTTTTAAAATCGTTAGTCTCTTACTCCAATGGCATCTTTTGATGCCAATAACAATTTTAGTTCATGAATACTACTAAAAATAAACACCAACAAACGAAAAACAAAATATTAATGAAATTAAAAGAAAAAACGTTGAATATTTTTGGAATACACTAACTGGACATAGCCTGCACTTAAAATGAGCACCGCAGATCCACTTCACATACACATATACACAAAAGTCCGTCACGCAGGAGCTGCATAACTAAGCACTTTCCTCAGAATTTGGGTAGTGTAGATTGCTTTCCAGAACAATTTGCTTAAAATATCCTACATAAATAAAATAAAAACATGAATAGTTCTCTTTTAAATTTGTAATGAGTAACTGATCAATTAATAATTTGCTTCCAGAGTTATGTTTACACATGGTACCTATTACACTACGTAATAAATACAAAAAACCTGATATTATCATATTTTGATCTAACGCAGGAACAGAATACAGTCACTCTAGTGGTAGAAAGCGCTCCTTGCGGCGGCTTTGTGAACCTACGTCTGGCGGGCTTTTCTATTGAAATAAATTACAAATTAAACCCCCGCTTTCCGATTGACCGATTCAGCTCATTTTTTCAAACACTTCTTTCTCATGAGTTACCCACGACGTATACCGCGTTTCGTTACAATACAGCAGAAATTACGACCGGTATGAGTATATTAAGAATTTGGGTCAAGAGTAAACCCCCCCTTCTAATGAACCGATTTAGTTTATTTTTACAACACATATTTACCTGTAGATTACCACTACGAATACCGAGTTTCGTCGAAATATACCAAAAATCAAGGCTGGTAGTGGCGAATTAGTATTGTGGGTCCGGAGTAAACCCCCCTCCTAATGAACCGATTTAGTTTATTTTTACAACAGTTATTTACCTGTGGATTACCACTACGAATACCCAGTTTCATCGAAATATACCAAAAATCACGGCTGGTAGTGGCGAATTGGTATTGTGGGTCCTGAGTAAACCCCCCCTTCTAATGAACCGATTTAGTTCATTTTTACATCTCGCTTTTCTCTTTATATAACCACTACGAATACCAAGTTTCGTTGAAATATAACAAACATTACGGCTGACATAGTCAAATTAGTGTTTTGGGTTCGGGGTAAACCCCCCCCCCCTTCCGGTGGACCGACTTTGGTGGTTAACGAACTCGTTCAATCGTTTGCTAATTGAATGCTATATACCAAGTTTCGTGACGAAAAAACAAAAACTCTGGCCGCTATCGTGTTAACAGACACATGTATATATATATATATATATATATATATATATATATATATATATATATATATATATATATATATATGAATTTTAACGGGGGTCATTTTCGGTGTCTACTAGGTAGGATCGATAAAGATTTGAAGAAATTTTTCAAAAATTCCGTCATGAGTCCAACCTCAATAGCTACTTTCCTTCGGAGGAAAGTGCTAAAAGGGGTAGTAGGGTTGGGTAGGCTATGCACTGCTGGCGATAATACATTTAACATGATGATTAGATAGTTAGCCGTCGAGGTGATAAGTAAAGATGGAATGGTTTGGAGTCGGCTAAAGAAACCTTAATATCCGATTTTTGTTTAAAAAAATCTATATTTAGGACGTTTCGGCTACTCATTGGTCGCCTTCGTCAGCTAAAATGACAAGAAAAACAGAAATTAATACAGAAGAAAGTTTATAATTGAGATAAGTAACAGAACTATAAATACACTTAACTTATTATAAAAGAACAATTTGGTCTTAAATTCTTAGAATGAGTAGAATGAAAATCAAAAGAAACATAACAAAAAAAGAAGAAAAATAAGAAAAAAGGCTATTATAATAAACTGCACAAAATTATGTAGCATCGTTAATTTTGACTTCATGTTAATTTTGACTTCATAATAGCCTTTTTTCTTCTTTTTTTGTTATGTTTCTTTTGATTTTCATTCTACTCATTCTAAGAATTTAAGACCAAATTGTTCTTTTATAATAAGTTAAGTGTATTTATAGTTCTGTTACTTATCTCAATTATAAACTTTCTTCTGTATTAATTTCTGTCTTTCTTGTCATTTTAGCTGACGAAGGCTACCAATGAGTAGCCGAAACGTCCTAAATATAGATTTTTTTAACAAAAATCGTATATTAAGGTTTCTTTAGTCGAATCCCAACCATTCCATCTTTACTTAAAACATATAACATTACACAATGTAGAAACACGAAGCTAGGTAAACTGTGTAGCAATAATCAGGTTGTATTAAAGGCAATCTCATACGTTCTTTAGTCGAATATACTTCCAAACGCAAACATACAAATTAACACTGATAGTAAAATACTCATAAAAAAAATAACACACTACAAAACTCATTACTTCCTTATAAATAGTATTACAAGCTCATTAAAACTTTTAAAAGAAAAATAAGTATATGCGTGCAAAATATGCAATGAAATGGCTGATCTGCAGGCTGAAAATCTAGAAATCAAGCTAAGGTTCAGATTAGATTTGGTTATAAAATGGGTGCCAGGATCTAACCAGAGAAGAAGCACGGAGGCCTATAAGACCTATTTTGCCATTCGATGTATTGTTCCGTTATAGTACCAAACCCGTATGAGCAATGAACTTCCTAAGGTTTGTAAGGTCCAGTTTTGGTATTCTTCTGGGATAGACAATCCAAAGTGCAGAAACCTTTTGAGTGCATACAATATGGCATGGGGTTTCATACCATCTTCAAAGCATAGTCGACAACATGTCATGTTGGTGAGTAAATATGGCATGGGGTTTCATACCATCTTCAAAGCATAGTCGACAACATGTCATGTTGGTGAGTAAATATGGCATGGGGTTTCATACAATCTTCAAAGCATAGTCAACAACATATCATGTTGGTGAGTAAATATGTCTGCGCGATCACTAGTGAGCAGAGAGCTTTAACAGTCATACCTTACTTCTGCAGAGATTAAGAAGGATCTCCGCTCTCTTCTTGTCAGCGAATAGCATACATTGCTTTGCCTGCCTGTGGGTGGTACTTTGACACTGGCGACTGACGGTGCAATTCCCCATAATGGCTCAGGTACGATAGGTACTGTTGATACCTTAATGTTTACTAAATCATCAGCTTTTTCTTTTCCATTTATGCTAGAGTGTACCGGAACCCAATCCAAATCCAAGGTACAACAAAATATCTAAATATAGTGTAAATAATTTGTTGAGGAAAGCGACCATAAAAAAGTTCAATTAAACAGATAAAGGATCACACCTAAAACTATTAATTTCATGCTTCAAAAATGAAAACAAAAACACAGTTAATTCAAAACATACAAACAAATAATAATAAACCATCATTTAACTCTCCCCGAAGAACAGAATAAATATTTAAGAAAGTTTAAAGGGACAATAAATAACAGTACTCCAAACAATATATATATATATATGGAGGAAAGGAAATATGTCTAAAGGGCTGTAGGAAAGGCTGGAAAACTGCCAATGTTTTTGTTTCCGCAGTTCTCGTCGGACAGGAATAAAAAAAAAAAAAACTCGGAGACATATTTCCTCAAACAGATATTCGGCGTTGAATAGAGACACATATTTCCGGGGAAAAACTGTTTCAGCTCCTAAGTGATCAAACTATCTGAAAACAGTGCAGTGCAGCATAAGTGATTTTATTTATTAATGAATCGGAAAGCATGTGCCCACTTTGTTAATTATTTTGTTTTAATAAAGTTCTTCATCCTGTTCTGTGCTAATCCTTGCCGTCTTCCAGAAAATTGTTGATCATACAATAAAAACGTGCCAACAAATTTGACTTTAACAATTTTAACATACAGGACAAAGAACACGACCAAACGGAAAATAGAAGAGAACAAATGGCACAGGTATTTCAAAAGTGACATAACTCAAAAACCGTTCCTTTTTTCATGTATGAGTATGAAAGGCATGGTAAATATCTGTTTATCAACCATCAAAACTGTATGTACCTAGCTTCAGAGGTTGTACACCAAAGGGCACTTGTGTCACTCTTCCTGTCTTAATGCTATTCCCCCTACATAGACAAGGGTGACATATTTTCAGTTGAGATTCTTTTTTTTTTTTTCTTTTTTTTTTTTGAGTTGTGTCACTTTAGAAATATTAGTGCGATATGTATTATAAAAAATAAGAAAAAAAGTGGTTAGTAAAAATACGGACATAAAACATTTGAATGATACTTGTTATTATGTTTGATGCGGATAAATAAAAACGTGAAATTAAATTTAAAAGAAAATTGACAAATGTTTATTTGCACAAATCGATTTTACATTTAGGGAAAAATCGATCCTTTTAATTATCCTGAAAGGAGACAGTATCGAATTTTACAAACGATAATATCATTTTAGCTGTAATATCTGCCCCACCATATTGGCCCGTTAATTATTGACTCAGCCTGGGAAGGTGGACGGTTTAGACACCTTGTGGGAATCTGTTTATATTAATTTGTAATAATGGAGCAAAAATAGGTGTAGTTTTAGTTCTAAAAGCTCCTAAGGAGGCAACAGTATGGTGTGAAACATGAAACACAGAAAATAAAATATGTGGAGCTGAATTAATGGTGTATTTTTTTTTATTATTATCATTCCGTCATGCATTTAGGTGAAATTAAAAAAAAAAATTACATACTGATCAATTTATGTATTTGTCTGTTTACGCTCTAAAAACAACCAAGTGGTCAGATTTTGAGCTACTATAACACCAAAGTATTATATATATATATATATATATATATATATATATATATATATATATATAATATATAAAATTCTCGTGTCACAGTTCCGAAACGGCTTGACCGATTTTGATGAAATTTTTTGTGCTTATCCGGTATCTATGAGAATCGGCCAACATCTATTTTTCATCCCCCTAAATGTTAGGGGTAGTCCACCCCTAAATTTATTTTTTTATTTTTTAGACAAAATTTTTAATTTCTATTTTTTTATGATACAACATACAAAAATACATACAATCCTCAATTTTCACCCTTCTACGATCAACCCTTATTTTTTAATAGCCATTTTAGTAATTTAATCATTTTTCCTCTCCGGTCGAAAACTGATCAATCGTCATTTAATTAGTTATCCCCGCCAGATGTCTACATCTTGATAGCTGACCCGGAGTCCTGAATAGCAGAATAAATATTTTAAAAAAATTATTGAATCGACTGTTAGGCGGTACGAAGTTCGCTGAATCGACTGTTTGGCGGTACGAAGTTCGCCGGGTCAGCTAGTATATATATATACAGGGTGTCCCGTAAATGTCTAGTCATATTGTGAGGGGTGATAGAGGACCTTTAGTGGAACAAAAAATGTTCTATGACGATTTCCCGAATTCTCGCCCATAAGGGAGAAAACGTCGTTTTATTGTTTTTTCGAGACAAACGTGGTTTTTAGAAGAATAATCGTTGTAGCTCCGTCCTAGGTGGTACTACTAGAAAGGGGGCGAAACCTATCGAAAGCTGAGTAAATTTGCTATAAGACTAGTTGAAAGTAAACGTAAAAATGAATGAATGTAAGTATGTATATCTTACCAAAAGAAAGCTATTCTAAATTTCGTGACATTTTATTGATATTTCTTTCCAGCGTTACTCCTCAATGGGCAGGATCTGTGATTTCCGGCTTTTAGAAAAACTTGCTCATTTAACCAGCTTTCCATTCATGTATCACAACCCTGTGTTATTGAAGTATTTGAACGGTTTAAGAACAAAAGTTTTTTAAAAAACATGGATCTGTGAAAATAAAATTATATTTTTTTCTTCAGTTTATTCAAAAAGCTGAAGAGAAATATTTATTTTTATAAATATTTACATAATAATAAATAAATATTTACTTAAAACAATAAAAAAAATTACTTCCACGAATATAAAAAAAAATTCCTAAAACAGTAAATAAATAAAATACACATTTATTTTGAATTTATTAATTCAGGTAACTAATACTGGGTCCAGGTGGCGGCCATTAAGGGACACCAACCATACATTAACCTCAAAAATTATTATTTTTACCTAGATCACGCATTTGAACACATTTTTACAGGACTATGTATGTCTTATTTATGAGGGATAGAATTTGTAATTACCAAAATCAATTCAAGGTAAAGCATTTGTTTTAAAAAATATAAATACCTGTAAAAATGTGTTCAAATGCGTGATCTAGGTAAAAATAGTAATTTTTGAGGTTAATGTATGGTTGGTGTTCCTTAATGGCCGCCACCTGGACCCAGTATTAGTTACCTGAATTAATAAATTCAAAATAAATGTGTATTTTATTTATTTAATGTTTTAGGATTTTTTTTTTATATTCGTGGAAGTAATTTTTTTTATTCTTATAAGTAAATATTTACTTAATATTTATGTAAACATTTATAAAAATAAATATTTCTCTTCAGATTTTTGAATAAACTGAAGAAAAAAATGTAATTTTCTTTTCACAGATCCATGTTTTTTTTAAAGCTTTTGTTCTTAAACCGTTCAAATACTTCAATAACACAGGGTTCTGATACATGAATGGAAAGCTGGTTAAATGAGAAAGTTTTTCTAAAACCCGGAAATCACAGACCCCGCCCATTGAGGAGTAACGCTGGAAAGAAATATCAATAAAATGTCAGGAAATTTAGAATAGCTTTCTTTTGGTAAGATATACATACTTACATTCATTCATTTTTACGTTTACTCCCAACTAGTCTTATAGTAAATTTACTCAGCTTTCGATAGGTTTCACTTCCTTTCTAGTAGAACCACCTGGGACGGAGCTACAACGATTATTCTTCTAAAAACCACGTTTGTCTCGAAAAAACAATAAAACGACGTTTTCTCCCTTAGGGGCGAGAATTCGGGAAATCGTCATAGAACATTTTTTGTTCCCCTAAGGGTCCTCTATCACCCCTTACAATATGACTAGACATTTACGGGACACCCTGTATATATATATATATATATATATATATATATATATATATATATATATATATATATATAAAATCAGTCCCGTAGCAGGCCACGAGGAGCCCTGAGGGGCAGATACTATAGAGGTATCAGATTCATGACCATACGGCACACTGGTATAGTCTGGTCAGTACTATGCTCCGGCCGCCTGATTTTCCCCTTGGCTGCTTCGACTCCTAGAGTCATTAGGACCAGCCAAGGTACCCATTATTAAATTAATTAAAGGCTGGGTTGGCTTAGGGACGGTCAGGGAGGCCGAATCCAACCCTTGAACGAACACACTAGAAGAGAAAATCTTTAGTGCTTGCTCGGGATATGAACTCAGGTCCTCCAGCATACTTGTCCAGTGCTCTACCCCTGAGCTAACCTCGCCCCATATATATATATATATATATATATATATATATATATACATGTATAGGTTATATTAAGAAAATTATTCAGTAATACAGTGTACACTACCCATCTTCTATGTAATTATTTTTTAGACGGCCTTATTTTTTTTTATTTATAAAAAAAGTGCTTTTTATAATTTGAGAACATATCTCAGGAAAACCCTATATATAACGGTCTGTTTCATTAGAACTCTTGCCAATAGCATGTTCTTTTAGGCGAAACACTTCCGCTTACGAGACATTGTGAGGAGATGATATCAACGGAGATAAGATCCGAAGACTTGAATGTGTTCCAAGCCATTCCGGAATGCAAGGTAACGAGATGGTACAAGGCAAAAACCACCAACCATCCCTCTTCCTTCCCTCATCCTCTCAGCTCTAATGAGACGTGCTTTTTGCCGGGGTTATGGAGCTCCTTAGAAGTAGAGGAGATTGTAAGCAAGGTATACATCACGGACTTTACTTCTTAAGGCCATTATTTCTAGAGGTAAATATAACAGGTTGTTAATCTTACACCGAGGATATTTCTGAGTAAAGTAAGACATGCCAGAAATGATGGCGTAAAAGACTGGAACTTCTTCAAAGTTTACTCTTAAGAAAAACACTCCCTGGGTAATTTATTTTGCTCGTTCATTATCATACAAGAGAGAGCTACATATTTTCGTACATTTTCTTAAATATTTTCTTATATGAAAGGTCAAGTTCATTAAACAAGTCGTTAAAAAGGTTGTCGCTAACCGGAAGTATTTATTAATTTCTACTTTTGAATTGATATTGCGGTTTGAATGAGATACTTGTGAACATTAAATGTCTTAACACATCGACTGCAGGAGTGGTAAATCCAAAACATCCAAAAAATTATTTTCATTTTATGATTTAATTTGTTTTGTTAATGTGAAAAAATAACTTACCAATCAGTAATTCTGGATAATTTCCTTTAGAAACATGTTTTTTACTATGACGCCCGGAACGATTCCAGAATAAGGCACTCGAAACACTCCCTGAGACGACGGTGGAACGAATAAACCAGCCTGGAGGTTTGTAGCCGATCCCCAAAACTTTTTAAATTTGTCTCCCAGCTTGTAGGGTAGCCCCCATGGCGCACATGCGGCGTCATGCCACCACAGCGAGTGGGTTTGTGATGACGCACATACGGCGTCATCGGCAGAGCCAAGGCGCTAAAGCAGATTTAATGCTGATTTCAAAAATGTATTGAAACTTTGAAAACAAATGTTCAAGCAGGGAAAATGTGAGTTGTACTTCAAAAACACGTTGTTGTTTTTTTCTAGAGAACCTCTAGAGCGGTATATGTCTGGAACGGAGTGAGATAAAAATGTGTGGTTGGTGGTATTGAACTACATTTTAGCGCGGTTCCTCCCTCCCCCATAGGGAGGAACCCCGCTTATAAGGTTGATACAATGAAACAATCCGGAAGTGCCGACTAGAAAATTACGCGTTTCAGAACCCCTAGAGACCGAAAATAACGGTGGTTCAAATTTGTATATATATATATATATATATATATATATATATATATATATATATATATATATATATATATTTGTCTGTTAGCTCATTTCTGGCTGCCCTAATGGTCCGATTGTGATGAAATTTGGTACAAAAATCCGTCGTCCAATTTAAAAGGTCAAGTTCGTTAACCAGCAGAATCCGCCCACTGGAAGATGGCGTTTGGGGCGAAATTCGCGCAAAAAAAAATCGTAACGCTTACGTTTTAGAGTTCATAAGCTTGTAAGTACTCGTTTTATAGGCTTCTTGGGCTAGGAAAACGAATGAAATCATTTTCAAGGCGATAGCTTTAACCGTTTTCGAGAAAATTGGAAAAATAATTTTTGAATACAGTTTTTGGTTTGGATACTTAGAATCATGGGATTCAGTTGAAACATTTTCTGCATGTTCTACTTTTATTAAAACTAATATGTTGAAATTTTTGTTACGTTTGGAGTTTAGGAAGGGTTAAAATAAAATATTTTATTAACAGACATAAACAGTTTTGGTAACTTTGTATACTTTCCTTAATATCTCGAAAATGGTTGAGAATCCTGGGAAACGGAAGATGACCATTAGAAAGCTCACTAAATGCTCTACAAATATGGTTCTGATGAAAGTTTTGATTAGGCGATGTAAATCGGAGAAATAAGTGCTTAAAACTTTAAAACAATTGATTTCGCTTATTCGAACTGTTCTTTTTGTCTTTGATTTTGGTACTTAGAATTATGGGATTCAGTTGAAACATTTTCTGCATGTTCGAATTTTATCAACACTAATATGTTGAAATTTTGGTTACGTTTGGAGTAAAGAAAGGTTAGAATAAAATATTTTATTAACAGACAAGAAATGTTTAGGTAACCTTTTATACTTTCGTTAGTATCTCGAAAACCGTTGACAATCTTGGGAAGCGAAAGGTTACCATTCGAAAGCTTACTAAATGGTCTACAGAAAGGGTTCTAAAGAAAGTTTTGAATAAGCGATGTCAATCGTTCACATTGACATCCATTTAACACTAAAATGGATATGTTAGTAATGCAAGTTAAGTCAATTAGAAACAAATTCGTAGTAGAGTCTTCGTAGAGAGAAACTTAGGACGGTGGAAAGAGTAATTTTCGCTTAGAATAGTTTCTTGTGCCTTGCCGACAATCTTGCTTTTCTTTGGAATATGTGTTTACATTAAGAATGACCTAAACAAAGTAATAACTGTTTCTATTCTAAGTATACAAAGTCCGTCACGCAGGAGCTGCATAACTAAGCACTTTCCTCAGAATTTGGGTAGTGTAGACTGCTTTCCAGAACAATTTGCTTAAAATATCCTACATAAATAAAATAAAAACATGAATAGTTCTCTTTTAAATTTGTAATGAGTAACTGATCAATTATTAATTTGCTTCCAGAGTTATGTTTACACATGGTACCTACTACACTACGTAATAAATACAAAAAACCTCATATTACCGTATTTTGATCTAACGCAGGAACAGGATACAGTCACTCTAGTGGTAGAAAGCCCCCCTTGCGGCGGCTTTGTGAACCTACGTTTGGCGGGCTTTTCTATTGAAATATATTACAAATTAAACCCCCGCTTTACGATTGACCGATTCAGCTCATTTTTACAACACTTCTTTCTCATGAGTTACCCACGACGTATACCGCGTTTCGTTACAATACAGCAGAAATTACGACCGGTATGAGTATATTAGGAATTTGGGTCCGGAGTAAACCCCCCCTTCTAATGAACCGATTTAATTTATTTTTACAACACATATTTAACTGTAGATTACCACTACGAATACCGAGTTTCGTCGAAATATACCAAAAATCACGGCTGGTAGTGGTGAATTGGTATTGTGGGTCTGGAGTAAACCCCCCCTCCTAATGAACCGATTTAGTTTATTTTTACAACACATATTTACCTGTGGATTACCACTACGAATACCGAGTTTCGTCGAAATATACCAAAAATCACGGCTGGTAGTGGCGAATTGGTATTGTGGGTCAGGAGTAACCCCCCCCCCCTTCTAATGAACCGATTTAGTTCATTTTTATATCTCACTTTTCTCTCTATATTGCCACTACGAATACCAAGTTTCGTTGAAATATAACAAATATTACGGCTGACATAGTCAAATTAGTGTTTTGGGTTCGGGGTAAACCCCCCCTTCCGGTGGACCGACTTTGGTGGTTAACGAACTCGTTCAATCGTTTGCTAATTGAATGCTATATACCAAGTTTCGTGACGAAAAAACAAAAACTCTGGCCGCTATCGTGTTAACAGACACATATATATATATATATATATATGCATATATATATATATATAGATATATATAAATTTTAACGGGGGTCATTTTCGGTTTCTACTAGGTAGGATCGATAAAGATTTGAAGAAATTTTTCAAAAATTCCGTCATGAGTCCAACCTCAATAGCTACTTTCCTTCGGAGGAAAGTGCTAAAATGTCACTAGGGATATGAATGGAACCGCGCTAAGATGATGCAGTTCCTGCGAGTCGGACTTTCTTGTCTTGTTTCACCCCCTGAAGAATTTTGTTTAACTTGCGCTACTCCCTGTATATTAATTGATAAACAAAAAATTGAATTTCGCATTAGGTACGCCATACAGCATAAATATGGCGTTCATAGTGTACGCACTCTCTTGCGTATTAGAAAATATCGGACCTTTTAACCCCGCCGTCTCCTATTTAACTCCGCATGCGTTTGTTAGACCTATTTTTTTTTTTTTTTTTTTTCAAGTTTCTTAGTGGTTATCTTCGTCTAAACTCCATACATTACAGCCGAATATATAGCATTTCCAAGTCTATTTGAACCTTTTCCAAGTCAACTGTAACCTTTTACAAATCAAATGTCACCCTTTCCAAGTCATCAGCAACCCTTCCCAATTCAAATGTAACCCTTTCCAAATCAGTTGAAACCCTTTCCAAAACCCTTTTTATTTCAATTGTAACCGTTTCCATTTCAATTGTCACCCTTGAAATTTTTGCAAATTTACCGTAATGGGGAATGGGCGTAATATAATAATATTTTATTTTTTTTATTTCCAAAACTATTATTGGGGCATAACATTAAACGAATGAAATGAACAATTTCCGAAAATCAATGAAAAAAAAAAAAAAAAAAACCCTATTTGAAAACAATTTTATAGATAGAATTCTGATTTAACTGTTAAAAAAGTTTCTTTTTTTTTTTTGTGCAAAATTGTGACTTTCGGTCCCTGAAATATTCAAGGGTGACAATGGAAATGGAAACGGTTACAATTTAAATAAAAAGGGTGACAATTGAGTTGTAAAGCGTTACATTTGTTTTGGAAAGGGTTTCAACTGATTTGGAAAGGGTTACATTTGATTTGTAAAAGATTACAGTTGACTTGGAAAAGGTTCAAATAGACTTGGAAATGCTTATTATATAGCATTTCCAAGTCTATTTGAACCTTTTCCAAGTCAACTGTAACCTTTTACAAATCAAATGTAACCCTTTCCAAGTCATCAGCAACCCTTTCTAATTCAAATGTAACCCTTTCCAAATCAGTTGAAACCCTTTCCAAAACAAATGTAACGCTTTACATATGAAGTAAATTCAAAAATCACACAAATAATAAAATTATGACATCAGTCTCGAATGAACGTTTCGCGTAAATATTCGCACGTGGGAAAAAATCCTTTGCCACTAAGATAAACGACTGAGCGATTTTTAGAAGACACATAACAAATCGGAGAGAGAATAGATACTGTTGAAGAAGGGATTTACAGAACAAATATCCCGGGAGAGAACTCCAGGCAGAAGCTTTTTGTCCTGAGGAAGGTTTTAAAAAGTTGCTTCCAACTTGGCCAATGCTGAGCCGAGAGAAGATAAAGGAGCAGAAACAAGGATGGGAACTTTTCAAAATGCCCGTCACTCCCTCTCTTTTTATCTATAACTCCCCTTTAAGCCCCTCAATGCGACTTGACGACACTCTTTCACAGGTAATCCTTTAGCAAAAACTTCTTCTATATGGATTAATCAAAGGCTATGCGGTTTTGGAGATTTTTAATACTTAAAAATATTTATATTATTTTTTTTAAATTTGTATAATTAATTATAAATATATTTATAATAAATATTCATTTATTTTATAAAACTGGTATTCATTTCCGTCCAATTAGCATAGTTATTTGGAGAATGAACTTATTTTTTATTTTATGTGTCGTATCCGACACCGCCCTGTGGTATGTGTACTGAAAAACACCTTGTGGATGGAGAGTTAACATCTTCCTGTCGTGCAAGGGCTGCAAAATATTGCATAAATCCGGAAATTTTAGCAAGGGATAAAAAAAAAAAAAAAAAAAAAAAAATTAGCTTCAACAAGTCAAGGTCGACGATGTCTATGATTATAAGTCACATTTCTTTATATTCAATGAATAAAGCCTAAATCTAATGTTGAAACCAATTTTTTAACCTTTGCTAATATTTCCGGTTTTAAGCATTTTTGGCAATATTTGGCAGCATTTGCGAGACCGGAAGATTTTAACTGACAATTCCCGTTTTTGCATATTAATTTCATAGTGTCTCGTAGATGACAATTTCAACTATTACATATTAAAATGATAAACTGAAAAATAATAAAAATTACTAATAAAATACGATTTTTGAAAAATTATGTCAAAATTTAAAACAAATGCGCGACTGGAAGATATCAATAGATATATTTAATATTTTTACCCCTTTTTAGTGTCCCAATTTCGCAACTTTTCCGCGGTATTAACACTCGATTTTTTTTTTTTTTTCTAGGACCCGCCCTACAATATATAACATTCCATGTAGAGCCATTTTAATAAACTGATGAGTCTTTCAATGTTTTGAACTTCTGCCTTCTCAAGAGAAATATTTATCCAATGAAGGTTTATTCAGCCTAAAACATTGGACTACACACTATAACTAGATATGCAGAGATAATCTAGAAGCTGTGGAAAATAGAGGATATTCTAGCTTTGATAGAGACTCCTATTTCCGATCGGATAGATTAATTATTCAAGCTAGTGGTTGCACCCCCCCCCCCCCCAAACCCTCAGAGGAACCTGTTGATTCAACCCCCCCCCCCTCTCTAGAGCTAGTAGTTTCTCTAGGATAAACCTAGGAAATATCTCTAGTCAAAGCAGGGAAAATTACAATAAAGTTTCACCTTGGAAATAAAATAATCACAGTGGCACTACAATTTAAATTTTATGAAATTCAAATTGATATGGTTGGGTCTCGGCTAAGATAAAACGTTAACTTTTTAGAAAAAATCTGTATTTCGTACGTTTCGTGTTAATTGTTAACACTAACTGAGGTTGCACTCATGAAAGAATTTTTAAGAAATTTATATATATATATATATATATATATATATATATATATATATATATATATATATATACCTCCTCTCCTACTTCTTCCTGCGATATTTCGATGGATTCCTCTCCATAAAATTTTTCTCGATCTTGGCTCACTATCTACTGCCTAGTCTCAGATTCCGCAGAACAACAGGTAACTTCAACACTATTGGTCCGTGACCAATGTGTATGCGTGTGTGTCTGTTAACACCATACCCGCCCGACTTTTGTTATTTCTCCCCGAAACTTGGTATATAGTATTCCCCTGGTAATCCATTGAACGATTTTGTTAACCAGTAAAATCGGCCAATCTGGAGGGGGGTTTACTCAGGAGCCATATTACGAATTTGCCAATACCGAGCTTATTATTTTTTATATTATTTGTTATATTTCAACAAAACTCGGTATTCGTTGAGTCCATCTAAAGGGGGGAAATGTATTGTAAAAATAAACGAAATCGGTTCTTTAGGAGGGGAAGGGTTACTCCGGATCCAAATCACTGATTTTCTCATTCGGCAGATTGCAAATTTTTTTTTTTTTCGAGTGAGTAGTGACACTCGAGAATTTGTCGCTACTTAGACATTTTTTTATTAATATTAACTTTTTGGACAGTTATTGCTGTTTGAAAAAGACAACTGTGAACACTGTAATTTAGCATTGGACTTAGAGAAAATTTAATACTGATTTATTAAAAGCAACTTAGCGTTTAAAATAATGTGAACAAGCAGAGAAAATTGGAGGGCTGTAAAAATAAACTTAATCGATTCATTAGGAGGTGACTCAAATTGGTAATTTCTGTTGTATTGTAAAGAAACTCAGCACACGTTGTGGGAATCTAAAGCGAAATATGTTTTGTAAAAATAAACTAAATCGATTCATTAGGAGGTGACTCAAATTGGTAATTTCTGTTGTATTGTAAAGAAACTCAGCACACGTTGTGGGAATCTAAAGCGAAATATGTTTTGTAAAAATAAACTAAATCGATTCATTAGGAGGTGACTCAAATTGGTAATTTCTGTTGTATTGTAAAGAAACTCAGCACACGTTGTGGGAATCTAAAGCGAAATATGTTTTGTAAAAATAAACTAAATCGATTCATTAGGAGGTGACTCAAATTGGTAATTTCTGTTGTATTGTAAAGAAACTCAGCACACGTTGTGGGAATCTAAAGCGATATATGTTTTGTAAAAATAAACTAAATCGATTCATTAGGAGGTGACTCAAATTGGTAATTTCTGTTGTATTGTAAAGAAACTCAGCACACGTTGTGGGAATCTAAAGCGATATATGTTTTGTAAAAATAAACTAAATCGATTCATTAGGAGGTGACTCAAATTGGTAATTTCGGTTGTATTGTAAAGAAACTCAGCACACGTTGTGGGAATCTAAAGCGAAATATGTTTTGTAAAAATAAACTAAATCGGTCAATCGGATAGAGCGGTTTATTTTGTACTATGTTTAAATTGAGCCAGGCCGCCAAACGTAGGTTGGCAAAGCTACCACTAGGCGCGCTGACCAGCTGTACCTTCTGTCTATTTCATTATGATTTTGTGTGGGTTGTTTTGTTCTAACTTCTACCATTAGGAGCGCTGTAAAAACGTTAAGTAGTTTTTTGTCTCTTATCCTGTACCTTACGTCGTACCAATGACTTAATCCGTTTCTGTGTGTCAGTGAATGCTTCTTTGTATGTTATGTCTGTGATGTGTATTGGTTTCGTCATGCGGATAATTTTGCTTGTGAATCTATAGATAATTGCCTAAATGCGGATGCGTTGTAAAAAAAGGAAGGAAAGAAAAAACAAACGTGAATGTTAAATAATGTTGGACTAAAACGTGAACCTTGCGGAACACCCCTTGAAACTCTCCAGATTTTTTTAAATTCTTCTGCATTTAATAGTATAATGATTATTTTTTTTTAAAAAAAGGTAAAAAAATAATATTTGCATTAGTGTTTTCCTAGAACAAACTTTGAGAATGATCTTTTTTGATTTTTTTTTTTCACTTTTTACAAAACATGTCTCTCATTACTTGAGTATATGTATGTCTACCGAGTTTCGTGGCAAGAAAGTAAAAATATATGCTTTGGTCAAATTGATTTATCTGGGACTTTGAGATTGTTCATTTGCACTTCAGGATTCATTAGCCAATTTTCTCCATTGAGTAAGGAGGAAACACGCCAATTACCTAGTAAATTTAGTGGATTATTACTCCTTCCCATATTTTTATTACTTTATTTAAATAAATGGTGGAGAGTTGGTAAAGTAGAGCGCTAACAGGGTACGTTCTGAATATTCCATGAAAGGTCTGCTTTTTCCTGACTCCCAAAGGAGCCTACAGTATCCAGGTGGATAACTAATGCAGAACACAGCTTACGGTCTAAGGGCGCGGGATTAGGAAATGTGTGAGAAGTTGGGAAGGGTTGAGAAGGGAAGGCCAACTTATTTCAGTTATGCTGAGAGCTGTGGGATGGCTGAGAGAGGTCGGGATGAAATACCACCCAGGCGGTCATCTGATACCCGCGCTTTTTCTGGGCGGGAAGAAAAATCTCTTTAAGACATCCGTGGAGTGATTGAAACCTTCCCTGCTACCAATTTTATCTGACCATAATACTAACAGGCAATTATTGGTCACCTTGTAGTAGAGATTAATTGGTCATTTCAGCCAAAAAAAATGGAGACATTTTTTTTTCATGTTGAATTGAAGGAAAATAACATTGGTCTCCAAAATTTAACTTTTTGTGTGCCTTTCAGTTAAATCCTTTTTTTGTTTATATTGCCTTGTGGTTACTGAATAAGAAAAAACGAATATATTTTTTTAATTGGCTCTTATTTTAATAAATATACCTCATATACAAAATTTGACTTCTAGTAACATGTTAAAGAACAAAAGAATTTATTTAAAAAAAAAAAACTTATTTATTTATTATTATTTTTTACATTTGATTTAAAATTTTGAATTTTAAATTATTTTCAAGGTATTTAAACCTGTTTAATTAAGAAAATTCTCTTATTTTTTGTTTGTCTGTTGTAATGGCTTTCAGGGATTTCTCTAACATCCGCTAACATTGAAGCATACCATCGACCCTTGTATTTCTTTTAAATACATCGAGATATCTTGGTGGAATCTTTCACAATTTTCGTCACTTACATCACCGCAGTCAGAATCAAAAATTATGATGAGAATGAAAAAAATGATTTTTTAGGGAAATATTGAAATCTAACTGCAATTTAACTGTTCATGAAACTGTAGATTTTCTTCTAAAAAAACTGGTAAACGAAACACAGTCAGCGTTAGTCCCAACAAAAAAATAAGAAATAATAAAATTTCTGCGGGTAATCCCTATCTATTTGGAAATATCATCATTAATGTGATAAATTTATCGTGCTTCCCGTATTATATTATTTCACTTTGTCTATCTGCGAAAAGTTTAATAATATGTAAAGCTCTTATCACCAAGGCTACGAAGAGTTTTAATAAAAATAACAAATAAAAAAAAATGACTTACATCAGCCATGTTATAAGTACTATAATTACTAGAGCCCGGAAGATAGGCATTTATTTTTGGTTAAAATAGGCAGGCAAAAGGCACTTGAAATACTGAAAATAGGCAGTACTGTAATTAAAATAGGCATTTATTAGGAGTGAAGGCAAAGAGGAATCTCACTCATTATTAATGAAAATATGTATTTTAAATACTTATTCATTTCTTTATTATCAATTTATCACAGAATTAGTGTTCTTACTCTTACTTTCCCTTGTTACAAGCAACAACATGATGCTTTTTCAAAGTATCAACTCTCATAGAATAGAATAGAATAGAATAAAATTTTATTTGTTAAAGATTTACAATCTTGTACAAATCATACATATATAAATAAAAAATAACATTTCACCCACATGAGTCCGGTTAATCATAACTCTTCAATTATTTGTAATAAAAAAACAAAAAACAAAAAGAACTAAATAATGATACTTCATTGCGTTTCAAATTATTTATCTTTACATTTTCAATAAACCACAAAAAATAAGAAGAATAACATAAAAGAAAAAGCAAAAAAAAAGAAAACAACCTTTATGAATAGTAGAAGAAAATAAATGAAAAAACAAAACAAAACAAAAACAAAAAAAAAACAAAAACAAAAAAAGCGATTAATTGAACTGGCCATAGTCATAGAACTGGATTGTTAAGTGGATCATCATTGTTTAAAGAATTGAGTGAATTGGATGCTGACATTATGAAGCAGTAGATCTTGTTGAGTTTGTCGGCGTTATCTATTTCAAGTATTTCTTGTATTTTGTGGATATCACTTGGAGCAGAGAGAAATGGTCTTAAATATTTGTGTCGGTTTTCTATTAGATTTTCACAGTACAGAAGGAAGTGGGACAGGCTGTTAGAGATAACTTGATTACAAAAAATGCAGGTTTCCTGAGCTTTTAAGAAGAAAGTTTTGTTTTTTGTGCAGAGCTTAATAAATTCGGAACTTGCCACTCTCAACTGACTTACTGCTCTTAGCTTATATATGTTTGTTCTATACATCAAATAGGACTCTGGGCTGGAAATATTGAAGCTGGAAATAGTTCTATAAAGTGGGTTGTATGTGGAGTTTATTGATAGATTGATGTCAGTTGATAAATTATGATTTTTTATTTTTTCTATTATTTCATCGCTATATTTTAATAGCCCGGTTGAGTATATTGTATCAAATTCTTCTTTACAGCCATAGTGAGCAGCTATTGTTCTGACTTGTGTGACCCAATTAAAGTTTAAATCAGAATTCATTGTATCCAGCGAAATTAGCTTGATCAACTCTCATAGACCTTCCAAGAAAAAAATGTTTTTCATTATGGAAAAACTTCCTCTGCATTATCTTATCATTTCTAAATCCGGAATACCAGGTAACTACACCATTGTCACAGCAAAAGGGGTGTGAGGAAGGAGACGTACTTCTCTCATCCTCTCTCTTTCCTCCTATTCATTATGCCTGTGCATTCCTTCTACCAAGGAAGGCTCTGTTATTTACAGAGGGTCAATCCACTGGTTGGGAAAATAAGCTTTCGAATTGATATTTGTGACGGCAAAATGTAATTTAATTTGTGAAACCTTTTTTGTTTTCGACGAACTGAAATTCGAAATGTGCTTTTTAAAATGTTTAAATCGCAGAAAAAAATTGCAAAACGAGCAAAAAAAGGCTTTAAATCTTAAAATAGCCAAAATAGGCAAAAAAGGCAAAATAAAAATTGTCTCTACACTTCCTAAATGCACGGAAACATATTTATTTCTATCTGATTCTTCAATATATCCATTCAGATAAAAAAGGCATTTTGCCTAACGTCCGGGCTCTAATAATTAGAATCAAAATATTCGTAACTTATTTATTTGTTTAAATTAATGATTTCATAGTTAATTTATTTAATGTTTAATTTAATTTGTTTTTATTTTCTTGGGATTGTTTTGGTTTGATTCTTATTACTTTTTCCCGTTTTCTTCGATTATTATTTTATATTAATCTATTATTTGTTTGTATTATATTGGCTTCATTTTTATTATTTCATTCTTATTATTAATATATTTATTTTGTGGGGTTGTCTTTAGCAGCACTCAGTGACAGAAGAGTAATTTGATTTCCTTCACCGAAAATGTGGAACTTCGTAAAATAAAATAACACCAATAATAACGAAGTACACTGATGCATAATTAAATTCTCAGTCCGTTGATTAGTTTAATTTCCGCTTTGTTATTAAAGCAATTCCTGATTTAAACAAGCAACTCCTAAACAGCAGTTTAGAATCTCTTCTAAAGTCACTTAGAATTGCTTTACTGCTTCATTAAAATATACTTGCTTAGTTTCTTGCTTAAGTTCCGTAATTACGCTATTTAAGTAACTAAAACTAAACTCGGATTAATAGTGCTTTGTGTCGAAAATTTGTATTTTAATCCTTTTTGTTAGCATATTCTTTTACCGAATGGATTCGAAATATTAAGTGCTTGAATGTCTATATTGTAGGGTTTAAAGAAAAACCTACAAGGTTATTTCTCACAACTTACCTTATTGTTCAGACTTAATTTTGCAGTACATACACTAATTAAATTATAAATTATTTATTATGTTATACATTTTACATGCTAGATGAAAATGCTCCAGGGGGTGAACCAAAAATGTAGTTACATGCTGCCAACCGCAAGTGTCTCTCTACTTTTGTTCCAGAAATATGCTGTTGTTGGTTGTTTAGAAAAAAAAACAACGTTGTTTTTCTACTAAACCACTAATTTTATCCGCTTGGACACATTATTTTTCAACTATACATTACTTTTTTTAAATCAGCATTAACTATTCTCTAAGGCTAAAGCACTTTCAATGCTCACAAGTGTCTGTTTCAAACCACAGTATCCATTCAAAAAGTTTGCATTAATAAAAAACTTTAATTAGCGACAAACTTTCAAGAATCGCTACTCTTCTAAAAGAAATTCTGGAAACTGCTGAACCTCACTAAAGTTATAAAATGTTTTAAAGATATACCCAAAAACGAGATTATCCCTCAATTTTATATTGTAATTGGAAATTTGGGGATTCATGATGAAATTGATATTGGCAGCATTTAATTACATTTTTGGTCCAGTCCCCCCCCCCGAGCATTGTCATCTACTTGCGATACAGCTTCTATATTGTGCTCTTGACCAAGTTTCCATATTTTCATAAATGTCTCGAAAACTGTTGGGAAATCGTGGTAAGTGGGCGGTAACCATTCCGAAGCGTACTAAAGTTTCTACAATACGGATCTGAGGACATTTTCGATGGGGCGATCTCAAGCGGACAAATAAGTGCTTCAAACCTCGAAAGCGTTGGTCTCTTTGCTTTGAACTGTTCTTGACGTTTTTCTCAGTGTTTTATAGCTTGTTGTTATTACAGTTGATTTTAGCAGTAAAACGAATTTTCTGGTAAAAAAAGATGGTTAAAATAAGAACGAATTTTAGGTTCCAAGGATGAAAAAAATGGTCGAAAAATTCCCACAAGTGTTTTATTGGCAAAACGTTTTCAGGGACTAAGCCCCATTTTCAATGCCCTGTGATACAATACAATAATTAAAACAGATTCAATTTAAAACAGATTAAAATAACAATCGTAAAACCCGAGACTACATATTCAAATAATATAAAACACCATTTTGTCCAATTATTTAAAAGTCAAGTCAATAAAAAGTTAAAACACACATTCAAACAATAAATAATAAATACTTTCATTCTATCACACAAACACACACGTGCAGGAATAAATAAGTCTAAAAAACAATAAATAAGTCTAAAAAACGATACAATGATATGAAAGGAAAAGACACAACCAGAGAGAAAGCTAAGTACCCACCATGCATTGGCTCTTATTCAGCCGAGCCTTGCTCCTAGACTGGCTTTGGAAAGCAGCGAGGGGCGATCCTTGGAACATCAATTTTCCACCATCCAGCATTCTCCAACAATTTTAGGTTATTTTTAATAGAGTTATTGCAGCAGAAGTCGAAAAGGGCGAATGAGAGTACCGTTCCGGTACTGGAACGTGTCACTACAAAATGGAGCCTAAATTTCACTTATCGCCAAGATTTCATGAAAATTGGCGTTCTTACAAAATATTAAATACACTTATTCCAAGCTCTCCAAATGACACGAGCAATAAGAAGTTATGGAAACGCGCTGGGATGACGGAGATCCTGAAACATCGTGAAAATATACACGTTACTTATGGTACTTAAGTGCACGTCACTTAAGGTACCTTAAGTGTTAACTTTGGTCTTTCTCTGCCCCCGGCACTTTATTGCTGACGAGGGCTACCAAACAGTAGCCGAAACGTCATTAATACAGAATTTTTACAAAAATCGTATTGATGTTTTCTTAGCCGAATCCCAACTAATCCCTGATCACCTCGACGGCTAACTGTCTACACCTCAAAATGGTATTTTGATCGATTCTCGTACATCGTTGTATGAGATCTGATTTTTTCTATATCTCCCAAGGAACATTTTTTTAACAAAATGAAAACAAACTACAAAAACAAACGAAATTATGTAGTGCTTCTCCATAGGAATACAACTTCCATTATTGGCACCTTACTTCGGGCGCCAATTCTTGCGGTAGAATCAGACCACCGAACTTCAGAACTCTCTAAACATCCGGAACCTGGAAACTACTATTGCAGTCTATTAAATAAATCAATGTAATGGAGTTTCCTGTCTAAATAATAAAGTTAAAACTATTGAGCCAAATTAGTTAAGAAATTAGTACTATTTCTAATAAAGCAGAGATTGTCGAATAAGCTTAAATGTTAACCGGCCGAATTGACTGTTCCCTGAATTCGACCATTGTATAAACCGAATTAACATTTAGTCCTGTTTATAGAAGTCCGACAAAGTTAAACTCGTCAGCTTCCATTGTTATGGCTTGACAACGCCGCGCCGTGGTTCCAAATTGCTTCATTTTGGTTCCATTGTTCAGGGCGAATGATTTATTCGATACCTCAACATTGATACTAAAATATCAAAATACTTTACTTTACTTTACATTACTTTACTTTATCCTACGCCCGCACGAGGCAATTCCGCCATCAAGCGCTTCGCAGACCAGTACAGAGAGGAAAGCAGCAAATTCATATCATCGTACTCTGGACAGGTTAGCGCACTGCAGGATGTAAGGTGTGCAGCGTCCATTCTGCCACCATTGCACAGTGGACAGATGTCTGTCTCAACTACGCCGATTCTGTGCAGGTGAGCCTGTAGGTAGTCATGTCCGGTGGTTGTTCTGTAGAGGCAGACAGCCAATTCTCTGGGCAGATCTCGGGGCACCGGTCCTTTTGTGACTAGCTTCTCCCAAATTTTACCAGTTGCTGCTTTGCGGTGTCCTTCAGCTACTGCTATGTTCACGATAGCCTTTAAATATCAAAATACATTTTATACATATTTTCAGCCACGTTATGATCATGAAAAATTGGTTTACGTATTATTTTTAAAGTAATAACAATCAAACAGAAAATAAATTCATTTAGAAAAAATGAAACAAGCCTGGAAGAAACAAAATAAAACTTTTCAAAACAGCGTTAATTGTATTTCGGGTGGTCCTATAGGGCAACTATTCAGGATTTTTCAATTTGTGCCTTTAACACCCTGACACCCTAATGTCTATCATCCTGCTAACTTTCAAGTCTGCAGCTTTTTGGGATGTGCCTAATCAATTTGATGAGTGAGTGAGTCGATTCAATTCCGATGTTCCATCGCCTATATATCAGAAATTATTTAACGTAGAATTCTGAAACTTACCAATTTTACTCACATCTACTACTATAATACCTGTGTAACGTTTCATATGTTTATCTTAAACTGGTTCAACGCAGTGTTGGACAATTAATCGAGTAATATAAATGAGTGAAAATTTAATCATTACTCATTAATCTCAAAAATGAGTGATTACTCTTAATCATTACTCATCAATCATATATCAAGAGTGACTTATAATTCCTTTGATTTTTGTTTAAATTTCATTTTATGGAAGTAATATATTTTTTTGCCTACCAACCCTAATTAATTAAAAATCAACCCACTTAGTTTTAGTCGTGGTTCATGATTAAATGAGTGATGATCGAATTACTCACGGCTAAGAAATTAAAGGGTGATCACTCATCACGCATGACCAAGGGAGTAATGAGTAATTTAATCATTACTCATCACTCATAGTCCATAAATAATTCACTATTTACTCTTTTTTATTTGCTTGAGTAACTGCCCAACACTGGTCCAAAGTTATGAGAGGTTAAAAATCGGCTCTAATATATCCTGTAATATCGTCGATACAAATGCAAAGTATCGAATGTGAAAATTTGTTGGTACCTTATAGATAACTTCATATATATATTTTATCCTGTGATACATTTTAATTAGACTTAATGCACATACGTTAGTTTGATTATATGTTATTGATAATTATTTTTCTTTAATTTTCGAGAGTTTGCCATAACGTACATCACTCCAAAAGCAACCAGAAAAATTGAAAATGAAAAATGCATTTTTTCACATTCGATACTTTGCATTTGTATCGACGATAAAGACTCAGTGTGCGTAGGCCGGAACTTGGCCTCGATTCAAATAGAATGTGTATACCATAAGTAAGATCAACCGCAACTTCTGTTCTTGTTGGATTATTCGATGGCCAGGCAATCACGTTTTGCTTTATTTACAAAAATTGTTTTTAGGCTTCTTGTGCTTAGGTATTTTTCCACTTGTTTTTAAATGAAAATGTCATATGGCTGGGATTCTCCTAATTTTGTGTCACAAGTGACGTCATCGGTCACGTGACCAGGAACTAATTTGGCAGGAAAGGTTGGGTCGCTGAGAATTACTGGTGAAAAAAGAATAATGTAAATTAATTTGCGTTATCTATAAATGTAATATGTATATATACATATTATTAATATTTAATATGTATACATACATAAAAACGATATATATATATATATATATATATATATATATATATATATATGTGTATATATATATAGGGTTGGCAAATAAGTCCTTTCGGTTTTTGTATTCATGTTTTGTTTACAATATGTCACATTTATCTGATGCAATTAATCCCAACAGAGGATTGTTTATCCTATTTGTAATATGTAAACAGTTATGTCTGTCGACACTTGTTAAGATTAGGTCAGTATTGCGTTTGTGATCCTGCTGAGAAGATGGACGATAATTTATTGCATTATAGGCATATTTTGCTGTATTATTTCAAAAAAGGAAAGCGAGCTGCAGAGGCTCATAAAAAAATATGCGGGGTCTATGGGGATAAAGGCTTAACAGAGCGCACGTGCCAAAATTGGTTTGCCAAGTTTAGGGCCGGGAATTTTGACATAAACGACGCACCACGACCTGGTCGTCCACAAGAAATTGAAAGCATTGATGTTAAGGCTATAGTCGATCAAAATCCTTCCCAATCAGTGCGAGACATTGCTGAGGCCCTAGATATATCACAGGCAAGCGTAGAAAATCATTTGCGGAAGCTCGGCAACGTTTCTAGGCTGGATGTTTGGGTCCCCCACTCTCTGACCGAAGCCAACTTGGCAAAACGCATTTCCATTTGCGATTCCCTGCGAAAACGTCAAGAAAACGATCCATTTCTTAAAAGACTTGTGACAGGGGATGAAAAGTGGATTGTCTACGATAATGTGGTGCGAAAAAAATCTTGGAGACCTAGCAACGAACCACCTGGAACCACATCTAAAGCGGGATTGCACCCAAAGAAGATAATGCTTTCTGTATGGTGGGATTTCAAGGGTGTGATTTTTTATGACCTGCTGCCACAAGGTAAATCAATCGATTCCACTCTATACTGCTCACAATTAACAAAATTGAATGAATCAATTCGACGAAAACGCCCAGAACTGGCAAATCGAAAGGGTGTCGTCTTCCATCATGATAATGCCAGGCCCCACACTTCGTTAGTCACCCGCAACAAATTGTAAGCCCTTGGATGGGATCTTTTGCCCCACCCTCCCTATTCACCGGACCTTGCTCCTAGTGACTACCACTTATTCCGGTCTCTACAAAATTCCTTAGGTGGAAAACGGTTTGAAAACGAACAGGGTTTCAGGGAGCACCTTGATCATTTTTTCGCTAATAAACCACAGACATTCTATGAGCATGGGATTATTCAGCTGATGGAGAGATGGGGTAAAGTAATAGAAAATAATGGACATTACATTGTAGATTAAAATAAAAATTATGTTCAAAATATACAATAGTTTTCTTTCAACTTAAAAAACCGAAAGGACTTATTTGCCAACCCTATATATATATATATATATATATATATATATATATATATATATATATATATATAGTTTTTATTTAATTCCAATATGACATTTTCATGATCAAGATGTTTTCCCTTTACAGAGAAGTGTTTAAAGTAGAGTTTCGGTACATATCGCACTAGTATTTCTAAATTGACACAACTCAAAATAAAACTCAACTGAAAAAGTGTCTCTGTAGAGGAAAGACATGAAGGGTGACACAGGTGCTCCCTGGTATACAAGCTCTGAAACTAGGTACAAACAGAGTTGATGGTAGATAAAGAGATATTTACTTAGATATTGGAGTTTTATCACTTTAGAAATACTGGTGGGATATCTGGGAAAAAATAATACGGATTCATAATATTTTCTACGTGAAGATTAGATAGTTACCCGTCGAGGTGATAAGCAAACATGGAATAGTTCGGCTAAAAAAACCTTAATACGATTTCTGTAAAAAATCTATAGTCAGGACGTTTCAGAACAACAAATTGTTCTTTTATAATAAGTTAAATTGTATTTATAGACCTGTCATTTATCTTACTGATAAACTTTTTTTCCTGTGTATTAATTTCTGTTTTTTTTCTTGGTTTCTTGTCATTTTTTCTTGAAGGCTACCAAAGAGTAGCCGAAACGTCCTGAATATAGATTTTTTTTTACAAAAATCGTATTGAGGTTTTATTTAGCCGAATTCCAACTATTCCATGTTTGCTTATCATAATACTTTCTGTTTCTTATAAAGGTAAAACAACCTAAATTACAAGAAAATGACTCTTGAAAACAGCATTAATATAGCTAGGAGGGAGATAGGTATGCCAAGGAAAGAGGACCCTGGAGTGTGTGTATTATGTAGGCTTCGAAGAGATTTGCCCAATCCGCTTAGTGTGTTGGGTGTAAAGGCTTGGAGGAATTTTGGTTTGAGGGGGGAGCCCCTTAGCCCTGCCAGGGGCTTATATTAAATTACTTAACGAGGGTAGCTCTCTTCCCCCCCCCCCCACTCAACCTTCCAGAAATTAGTTAACCTCAGCTACGGGACATCTCCGTATAAACAGCAATTATTCTAAGCAAAACACTAGGGGGATCTCCGAAGATCTCGCTTACTCAATGACGCCTTCACTTAGGGCTGTGTAAGTGATAAAGCACTGTCTCTGCAAGCGTGCAGTCTGTTTTAGGTCATTTTTAAGCAAAGTGGTTTTTGTGGATGTAATTATAAACGATTTTTGAAAAGCTGTCTTTTATATAACAATTAATGTGTATATAGGTAGTATTAGTGACGGATGCATGAATTCGGCCTTCCTGACCATCCCTAGGCAAACCCAGCCTTTAATAAATGGTGCTAATGACTCTAGCAGTCGAAGCAGCCAAGGGGAAAATCAGGCGGGGCAGTACTGACCACAGTTTTTTTTTTTTTTTTTTTTTTTTTTTTTTTTTTTTTTTTTTTTTTTTTTTATTTAGGGACGGATGCTGGAGATATAGATGGATTTTGTAGATCAGTATTGCAGTTCTAACCAGGGCACCGAAAATACTATTTCAAAACGCGGCTTTCTGGTGCGTACCTTGGGCGTATTTAAGGCGGGAGGGCCTGCAGCAACAAAAAAACTTCAAAAATAAATTAAATAAGATCACCTTCTTCAGAAAAACGTATGTGTGTTTTTGTTTTTTTTTTGTGAATAGAGTTTCAGTTTGGTACATTCTCAGTTCTAGGATGTTAGCTTTGAACGGCAATTCGATTGTTCGGATGGCTGCGAATGAGATGAAAAGTGCTTAGAGTATGTGTACATAGTAGAGGTATAGAGCTATTCAGTGTAATACAAATTCTGAATAACGATATTGCAAATCATGAAAATGGAACAAAAACGAAAAATTATTCAGTTCAAAAACGTTTATTCTGCCATTTTGGTAATATTTTGTGAAAAAGAAACATATAAAACCGAAAAATGTCCTCAACATTTACCCTGGTTTACTAGGTGACACGTGACCTCAAATCTCACCATTTTACAATGAAATAATTAAAATTGTTCCTGACTCCCCCTCCAACATATGGGTACACCATACCCCCCAGTGGTAACAGCCCCTCCCAAATTCTGTATGTATAAATGTATATGTTTACTATCTAAAAAATATATTAAATTTTGATGAAATTAGGCATGAAAATACACTGTCAAAAACAAAATTTCAAGGCTTTAATCAGATTTTACTAAAACAAATTTTTGGTGTTCAGGTTTGTACTTTTCATATATTTTTTCTAATATTTCGGAAACACTTGCGAAACCTCAGAGTAATTCAACGATAATAATAAATTTTGTGCAAAAAGTTCGAGAAATAAACCAGGGCGCATCTGTTCTGAGTGGATATTGAAAGGGGGAAAGCTAATTTTTGCGCAAATATCTTTCGGTACAGCTCAAGAAACAATAATTGGACGCCTTTAAACGGAAAGGAACGAAGCGACATTTTTAACGAAATTGAGTTTTTGGTGCTATCTTGTAGAGAATTAGAGAATTTATATAGTAATAAAAAACTGGTTAAAATATAATGTTGTCATTAAAGCAAGAAACAATACCAAAAAAATGTGAAATGGTGTAACCAGTATGCTGTAATAAACAGAAAGGAATCCAGCACCATTTTTATCAATAACTATAAAAATAAAACCCCATTACCATAACAACAGTTCATTTTAATGAGAGAAAATGAATCAAACATTTCAGGTAATAAAGGAACTTTAGACCCACAAAAAACTTTAAACTCAATTCTCTAAAGAATGAACAGATGGCACTTCGTTCCTTTCCGTTTAAAGGCGTCCAATTGATGTATGCTTAAATCGATAAATTAAACATATTTTTTTAAAAATATAAAATAAAATATTCCGTTTTGTTGAACTTCTTTTAGTCATAACTCCACAAGTATTCAAGCTACAGATTTTCACAAGGCGTCAAAAGGTTCGCAATGAGATGCCACGAAAAATTAATATTATATTTCTGCTTTACAAAACAACAATAAGTATGGAAAAAGGTTAAATATAGACATTTTTTATAACATTCTTAAGGAATGCTTAAAATGCATATTCCAGGAGGGAAATGATGATTGTATTGTAAAACAACCCACCAAATTTCGTTTAAATCGGTTTGATAGTTTTTGTATAATAAATTTTGTAATAGCGGTATTTGCGCAAAAATTAACATTTTTCAAATTGATTTAAAATCTAAACGACATGCTTTACATATTTGAAATATTTTAAAACAAAAAATAAAACATTTAGGGCATAAATAACATTTAACAGATTCAAAAACGATCGATTTAAACGGGGGAATTTGCGCGCTGGTCTAAAATGGGTGCATTGAATTTCGAAAGTTATCTGCGGTCTTTAGAATTGTTTGTCCTGGGCTCACTCAATTTGTTTATTGGTTAACACTTTTATAATAGTTTAGCAGAAAAATGAGTTAGGCAATAAAACTGAAAAGTTTAAATGAAAAAGAATATTCTGTAATATGCGATTTATTTAATAGAAATTTCTTTAGCGTCGATTGCGAAGTCCAGAAGGAGGTGAATTATTTTCGCCTGATATTTACCTGTGAATGTAGCAATTTAAGTTCCTAAAAAACACTTATTTCATTGTAATTGACAAATAAATTTATCCATGCAAATATCCTATAACAATTAAAGTTATCTGCGGTCTTTAGAACGTGTTTGTCCTGGGCTCACTCAATTTGTTTATTGGTTAACACTTTTATAATAGTTTAGCAGAAAAATGAGTTAGGCAATAAAACTGAAAAGTTTAAATGAAAAAGAATTTTCTGTAATTTGCGATTTATTTAATAGAAATTTCTTTAGCGTCGATTGCGAAGTCCAGAAGGAGGTGAATTATTTTCGCCTGATATTTACCTGTGAATGTAGCAATTTAAGTTCCTAAAAAACACTTATTTCATTGTAATTGACAAATAAATTTATCCATGCAAATATCCTATAACAATTAAAGTTATCTGCGGTCTTTAGAACGTGTTTGTCCTGGGCTCACTCAATTTGTTTATTGGTTAACACTTTTATAATAGTTTAGCAGAAAAATGAGTTAGGCAATAAAACTGAAAAGTTTAAATGAAAAACAATTTTCTGTAATTTGCGATTTTTTTAATAGAAATTTCGTTAGCGTCGATTGCGAAGTCCAGAAGGAGGTGAATTATTTTCGCCTGATATTTACCTGTGAATGTAGCAATTTAAGTTCCTAAAAAACACTTATTTCATTGTAATTGACAAATAAATTTATCCATGCAAATATCCTATAACAATTAAAGTTATCTGCGGTCTTTAGAACGTGTTTGTCCTGGGCTCACTCAATTTGTTTATTGGTTAACACTTTTATAATAGTTTAGCAGAAAAATGAGTTAGGCAATAAAACTGAAAAGTTTAAATGAAAAAGAATATTCTGTAATTTGCGATTTTTTTTTTTAAAGGAATTTCTTTAGCGTCGATTGCGAAGTCCAGAAGGAGGTGAATTATTTTCGTCTGATATTTACCTGTGAATGTAGCAATTTGAGTTCCTAAAAATCACGTATTTCATTATAATAGACAAATAAAATTATCCATGCAAACCTATAAAAATAGCAAGATGGTCTAAAAGAAAATATTGATATTTTTTAAAAAATTGAATGGTAAGGCATGCCACCTGAGTCTGACTTTTAATACTAAATATATAAGAAACACAGCGTTTGCATATTTACAACTTAATATTCTTAGCAATAACTATATTCTTATACCATAAATTCCGCCTCAGAGCTTTCTGTTGTAGGCAATAAAGGAACATAAGAAGACATGTTGAGTGTTGATTACGCCTTCGCCTAAACACGGACCAGTGTAAGGAACATGTTCTGCAGACTCGGGGCACTACGAAATTGGGTCGTAACTTGAGGGAAAAGTAGTGGGTCTGTTCTCCCGCGAATAACCCTTTCCTTATCTCCCCTTATTTTGGCGGGAAACTTCTTATCAGTAGTACATGTTTACGATAAGTAACATTACGCTTAACTCGTATTCCGAGAACAAATGGACGAATAACGCTTATTGAAGCCTTTTTTTGTGTGTGTAATAACTAGGGACTGGATTCTCAGGTTTTCACCTATTTTTTTCCTTTCTCCTAAACAAGGTAATGATCGTTTTTTTATATGATTCGCGTCTTGTAGTATCATTCATGCAAATTTGTAAGAACCTAAAAAAACCTATTCTGGATGATATCACCTAAAATCACCTAAATAGCGATGGAATGACCTAGACAGACCTAATCTTTAAAATCGAAAATACAATTAAATGAACTCATTTCCTCGATTAAACAAATTTTCTTAAAAGCATCTTCCCGGGTCCAGGCGTTCAGGGAAATTTTACTTGAAATGTTGCTTCCACCAGAACCCATTTTAACAAGTTGGGAAAAAATAAAAGCAGTTGTTGGCGCTTTGGATGTGAATGAAGCAACTGCCATTTCTAAGGCTTCAATGGTCTTCCAGAGCAACGAGATTCGTGGTGCACTTGCATTTCTAAGAGCACATTTCTCAGATCTTCCAAGTCTCATTGGAAAATTGGAAACGTCAACACGAACTAAAAGATGCGATGAAATACTCCCGTATGACGTCTTGTGACGGTAACGGGCGCATCTTTATCTTTCTCCGCTTTTAAGACAATTCTCAGAGACAACAGGGAGAATTTCACCGTCGAAAACCTGGTTTTCTTGGTTGGAAAAACCGTTAGCAGTTGGAACTCTTTAGCAGAGAAACTTAAAAATGTTTAAATTTAATTTTTTTTTTTTTTTTTTTTTTTTTTTTTTTTTTTTTTTTTTTTTACGGCGCATCGACGTCTAGGCCATTGGTGCCGAAAATTGTTCTTATTTTTTTTTTTTATTAATGTATGTTTTATTCAATAATTTAATTTATTTTTCTTTCTTCTATTTTAAACATTGCTTTATTTCTAAAATGTATTTAATTTAAATAAACTTCATTCACTTTGTTTTTTAAGTAAATATTTTGTTGAATATTTGGCCTACTTATTTTTTTTTAAAAATATTAACCCATATTTCCGTTTTATTTGCTCATTTTTTTTTCCCTTCTCAATGTACAATTCTATAAAATAATGTTATTTGTTGTTTATTTTTACATCACCATTTATATACATATTAATTTATCAATTATAAATGAATCAAAATTATTAATGATAAATTATAATAGGTTGAACCTATTGAAACATTTTTATCACCTAAAAAAACTAAAATGGATTTTTAGATAAAAGCCTAAAAAGACCTATTTTTTTAACCTATTCAAAAAATTTGTATCGCCTAAAATGGATTCTTAAATAAAAACCTAAAAAGACCTATTTTTTGAACCTATTCAAAACATTTTTATTGCCTAAAATTGATTCTTAAATAAAAACCTAAAAAGACCTATTTTTTTAACCTATTCAAAACATTTGTATCGCCTAAAATGGATTCTTAAATAAAAACCTAAAAAGACCTATTTTTTGAACCTATTCAAAACATTTTTATCACCTAAAAAACATAGAATGGATTTTTTAAAATAAAAAACATAAAAAGACCTATTACGCCTGTCGCAAAAACCTAATTGGGTGCTTATTTTATCCTAAAAATCCGGTCCCTAGTAATAACCATCCAAGGGTTTAAGGTGTGAAATAGTATGGTATTGTTTCAAATAATTACAAAAATAGGGGTCTCCCGTGGTCTAATGGCTAGCGCCTTGGATTCATAAGCGGGAGATGGTGGGTTCGATTCCCAACCTCCGGCAGGAATTTTATCATCCCACGGCTCGCTGGTAAAATTCCTCGCTGCACCCTGGATGTCGGCGCTAATGACCTAGATGTAGATGCGCCGTAAAAAAAAAAAAAAAAAAAAAAAAAAAAAAAAAAAAAAAAAAAAAAAAAAAAAAAAAAAAAAAAAAAAAAAAAAAATTCGTATATTATTAGACGTTGATAAATAACTTTAAAAATAATATATTCCTCATAAAAGAATTTGATAGAACAAAATAAAAATATAACGCTTCTTAGCGCGTTCCTGCTTCCCCCATACAGCACAAAAATAACTTTTGAAAATAAATTTTTGCAAAAATAATATATATATATATAAACGACAAAAGTATCAACCTTTCAGGAGGTGATAGAAGACCTAAGTGCAACAAAAACGTGAGTAAATTCAAATTTCGTATTTTTTTACGTCCTTCATGGTTTATTATGAATAAGTAGTTATTACAGAAAACCTGTTAATGGTAAATAAAATCCAATCAAATCGTCGTAAAGTAGATGAAATTTCGGGCGGTTCCATAAATCAAATTCAGGTTATTCTATAAAATCTTTGTTTTTCGGGAATCTTTCACTCCTCTGAAGGTTTCAAACTTCTTCACTTTCAGAAAAACTTATCAGTTTAATAACCTTTAATTACCTGATAGGGAAGTTAATGATATGGTTATTAAGGGTGAAATATTTCTCGATGATTGATGATTAAAATACGAAGAAAAATAATTTTTCTTCCAAAACAAGTAATTTTTTTTTTCTTTCGTTCGATAGTCAGAATCCGTCTATTTCCGCACGAACACATACACACAAACACACACTCATATATATATATATATATATATATATATATATATATATATATATAATGGTTTCAAGATTATCAATCGAAGTTGTATTATTTTTGGCCTACTGTAAGCCAATTCGTCATTTTCTTTTAATATGTGGAACAAAATGTTAAAAATTAAAGGCCAACCGCTGAAAAAACTTTAATAATTATTTATTAATTTTATAAAATAATTTTAAGAACAAAAACAAAAATCATACAAAAAAAAATAAATAAATGAACAATAATACAATAGGAGATTCTATCCAGCGATCTTTGGGTTATGAGAGTTCAACACTACCAACCGTGCTACCGGAGAACTTACTTTTGGTTTTTCTTTAGAACGTTAAAAGAACTCCGGGTAAATTTTCAATTTTTTTTTCTGGCAAACGCTTGAGAAGTGCGTTTTCTCACTTTAACAGGACCTTTTTCTAGTTAAGTACTACACATACAAAAACTTTCGTTTGAATCGGTGAGGTGCACGTAGTGCACTCCCATTGCTAGATGCGTCGGTGTTGAAAGGTGTGTCAAACACTTTAGGAAAATGTTTTTGAAAATAGTTTTCATCATATGAAGTGGTGGAATAATGTTTTGACCCATTCTATAAACGAAATAGAAAGTTTGTAGAGCCCCCCCCCCAAGGTTTGGATTGTCAGCTGATAGATAGCACCAGCAGGTGTGCCAACCTTAAAGTAATAAAGCCCGATATGAGGATATAAGCTAAAGCGAAGGTATACACACACCGTGGATCCATATCTCCGATGGAAATGAGCACCAAACCCAATATAGCGACTTTAACCCCACCCCCTCAATATATTAAATTCCCCGCGAGGTGTATCTCCTCAAATAATCTAGCTCGCACATTCGAGGCGTCTAGTTTCCATGCTACCTTCAAGTAACTGGCAGAAGTTGCTCCCCGAAATTATTTAAAACATTAACTTACCCGCGAATACCCGTGCTTCGTCACGGAAGATAAGTAGTTTTTTTGTTAAGTAGTTTTTATTGCGTTAAATAATGTATCATCAAAATTAACGCTACTACATAATTTTGTGCAGTTTATTAAAGCACGGTTCTCGTCATACTATAAGTTATTTATCAATTGATAAGTAATCAAAGTATTATGTTTCTTGACACTGGGGCACTCCGGACCAGTGTCAAGAAATATATAACGTAGAGAGAACCCGTTATCTATAGGTTTTGCAGTAACAGCAGTTTAACCAGCACAGGTTAAAATTCGTTGTCAATAATTAATTTACGTTAAAATTTAAAAATTTTCCAGATGTCATCACAGTTTATTTCTAGTAATTCAAGGTCTGCCATTATAGTTGAAACGAAGCGCAAATAATATTATGAAATAGACATAATATGGTAAAAGCTGACCTGATATCGTCCTAGCAACGCATGCTGCCTAGGCTTAGCTGCTCTAACCAACTAAAAATTAAACCCCTCTAAAAATACTTAAAAATTTGAATATAAAAAAATCCTTTATTAGCGAGTGTTTAAGTTTTAAAGGGCAAAATTTCAAAATTTTGTGTCAAGTGGTTTGGCCTGGGCGATGATAGGTCACTGAGTGAGTGAGTGGTATTTGACAAATATATAGTAGATAATTATAATAATAATATGTTTTATTGCTCAAGTTTTATAACTTATATGCGAGGGTTGCAGCCTTATTGCATTATTATAAAAATATAATTTGCACAAAACAAAACAAAAAAATTATCCATGTTATCTTTTCCATGTAATAACAAATAATCATAAAATGATGCTTCAACTAAATTCCAATTATGATAAATAAATACATTAATGCGTCTTAAGCTAAGTGTAAATTTACACACATAAAAAGACAACAAAAAATTAAATAATACAAATAAATATGATCGAGTTACAGGTGTTTATTCTGTAAGAGAGAAGACAGACAAATATATATATATATAAATATATGTATATATATATATATATATATATATATATATATATATATATAAAATTAAGCCACCATTATGTTTGTGATCGATAGGATGAGAATTGTGACATTCCGGATTGCCTCATGAGGTCAACCTCCCAACATCGACTGGTTTCCACCCAATGGATGGAGGGAGGAACCGCGCTAAAACGTCATGTTTATTGCACTCCTTGCCTTGATGAGAAATTCGCCAAATTGACTCAGCTCCTGCGTTAAGTACCTTCCTTTTCCTTCTTGTATACATCCGGATTTCCTTTATCCCCGTTAAATTAGTCCGTCTCTCTTCCTCCTCCCACCACCCATTCCTCGTCTCTGCCCCATTGTGTCCTACAAACGGCAGAGGGTTCGGTTAAAAGGAGAAAAAAAAATTAAGGGAAAGAAAGACTCGGGCCTCTAATTTTACTCAACAATGGGGTTAATTAAAGATCAAGTGAAATACTCCTGGGTTTTTAAGGATTTATCTTTTCCAGGTGGAAGCTCATGATAATCCTTCTGAATCCTTATTGTCCTTAAAATTCTTTGTTCTAATTGAAATTTTAAATTAATATTCTGTTTATTTAAAACTTTATGGTTACTCAAAGAATATTTTGTTCTTTTAGCGCGGTTCCTTCTTCCCTCCATAGGACGAAAACCCATTATAACGTTGAACTCATGTCGCGATCTGGAAATACCAACTACAAACGTTCTCGTTTTAGAATCAATAGATCACAAAAATAACGTTGGTTCGCACACACGCACACGCACACGCACACGCACACGCACACACACACACACACACACACACACACACACACACACACATATATATATGTATATATATATATATATATATATATATATATATATATATCGGTCGGGACCGGAGTACAGTCGGATTAGAGAAGACGCCGGATTAGAGAGTTCAAAAAAAGGGATGTATTTGAAAAACATTATTTGAGGGAGTTCGCGCTTAGCCGTCATATTGGATAGACGTGTGTTCTGTGAAGTGAAGTTTATCTGTGATTAAAGTGGTCCTGAAGAAGGTAGTTTCTAAGAAACTGTGTTCAGAGCGAAGAACAATCAGCGCTGGGAAAGAGGAGCAGTAAGAAGTGCTATTTAATAAATCGTATACTTAGGAAATCTAAAAATAAAAGTGAAAGCAGCACATTGTATAACCTCTGGGTAGGTTAATCATTACATCCAAAGAAGTATTACTTGCTTTGCTTGTAGTACAGTTGCTGATAAGGTGCGATTAGTTTAGATACTGGGCATAACCTTCTCGACACAAACATAACCTTTTATTGTCAATATATTTTCTTTTCGCTCTAAGGATCGTCTTGCTTACTGAAATGTCTACGCAAGAAGAAAAGATTGACAAAATCCTAGAGGCGCTAAATAAGCTAAATATTCTTGAGGAAAAAATTGATAAAATAAGCTCGCATGACAGTAGGATCACAAAAATTGAGAACAAACTAAATGCTGATAGGAAGAGAAATGTAATTATCCAGGGCATACGATCTAAAATATGGTTTGAGATAGAAAGAGAAGTGGAAGGAATTCTTAAATTCCTCATTAGGGATATGAGAAGGTATGATATGATGTCAATAAGAAAAATAAACAACAAGACTGAAAACCCCCTAATACTTGTTACTTTATCATCATACCTACTTCGTAACGAAATTTTAAGAGCAAGAAGAAACCTTCAAGGAAATTACAATCACATCAAGATAAAGGAAGATCTACCTTATGAAGTACGTTGTATAAGAAGAGAGCTCTTTAATTTCATGCTGGATCATCAAAATAGAGGACAGAGAGCCACCATGCGGTACGATAAGTTGCTGGTCGAGGGAAAACTCTATACTTTGGAAGAATTAAAGGAAGGAAAGAGTGAGACAGGAGAGAGGCAACGGAGTAATGGAGAATCTTCTCCCGGTACGGGAAAACCAAGCAAGAGGATAGGAAATAATGCAAGAAATCTCACCTTAAGACCAAGCAGTCTGGATCGTTTTTTCCAGAAAAAAGGTAAAGAGGAAGTAGACAGTCAACCAGGAACACTGGACATTGAAAAAAATAAGCAAGAAAGGGATGGGCATAAAGACCGACAGAAATCAACATAGCAAATAAACGAATACAAACAACAGACGGTATCAAATTGGAATCTTGAAATGGACAACAAAAAAAGCAAAAGTAGGAAGGCAAACCTATTTAGGGTATGTACTCTAAATGTAAGGACATTATTAGGAGAGGAAAGGAAAACGGAATTGGAGTGTGCAATACAACAAATAAAATGGGATGTGATTGGACTCTCAGAAATCAGAAGAAAGTGTTGCAAAATAATAGAAACTAAAAAACATAATCTCTTCACTCATACCCAAGCGCACAAAGGGATAGGAGGCGTTGGGTTTCTAGTAAAGGAGGAGTGGAAAAATAAAGTAATAGGTTTCCACGAAATTAGTTCCCGAATAGCTGTATTAAAAATAGATATAGGGAAGAAAAAAGTCCTTGTACTGGTCCAGATTTATGCACCAACTGCAAGCGCAAGTGAAGAAGAAAAGCTGAACTTCTACAATGATCTCCGGGAAACAGTAGATCCTCTATTGAAAGTGCCAAAAGACACTGTTATAATAATGGGCGACTGGAATGGTAGGATAGGACAGCGAGTCTATGGAGAAGAAATCATAATGGGAAAATCTTGGTTTAGCTCAAGAAATGAAGGAGGCGAAGCACTTGTTAACTTTGCACTTAATAAAAAACTGAGAATCCTCAACACCTATTTCCATAAGAAGAAGAAAAATAAGTGGACTTGGCGAGCACCCAATGGCAAAAAATACGAAATAGATTACGTGTTAACAAATAGATTGAAAATTGTGAAAAACAATGAAATAATTGCTAACTTGAACTTCAACACTGACCACCGGATGATTCGTACTACCCTAAGATTAGACAAGATGAAGCAAAACAGACTACTTCCACCAAAACAGTCCCAAGCAGAAAATATAAATGTCGAAGAGTGTTTTAAGAAAAAATAAAAGGAATTAAACATTCCTTGGAAAAAGACTTACAAGGAAAACCCCAAGAGCTATATTCTCTACTTATAAAACGGCTAAAACATGTAATAAAACAAAGCACAACCAATGAAAGGAAGAAAGGGCTAAAATCAAAACTCTCTAGTAATACTCTACAAAAGTTGGAAGAGAGAAGGAAGCAAATAAATCAGGAGATTTCACGACCACAATTGACAATGCTAAACAGGGAAATAAGGCAAAACATAAAAGAGGACTTACGGGTATACAATGAACAGAAAATAATAGAAATACTAGAATCGAGCAGATCAACTAAAAAAATAAAACAAGAAATGAGTGAAGGGCGTGTATGGCCTGCAAGTTATGAAGATAAGGAAGGAAATATAATAAGCAGCAGAAAAGACATGACCCAAATTGCTACAAATTTCTATAAAGAACTATACGATTCTGAAGACTCCAAAACAATAAAAAGAAGTAGTAATCTAAAAGAAACATCAGAACCTGTGCCCTTTATTTTGAATAGTGAAATAGAAAACTCTATAAAGCACCTGAAGAAGAACAAAAGCCCTGGTGAAGATGGGATAACAAACGAAATATTAAAGATAGGTGGGGATGACCTTGTGAGAATTCTAGGATTATTATTTAATAACATTCTTGAAACAGAGGAAATCCCAGAAGAATGGAAGATATCAAAAATCATTCTACTTCACAAAAAAGGGGATAGGAACAAACTGGCTAACTATAGACCCATCTCCCTAGGATCAACAATAGGTAAACTCTTTTCCAGAATAATCCAAACCAGATTAACTACAAAAATAGAAGAAAGCATTCCTAGTGACCAAGCAGGATTCAGGAGGGGAATGTCTGTCCTTGACCATTTACAAACTGTTAACCAACTTATTGAAAAAGCAAATGAATACTCTATCAACCTCTTCCTAGGTTTTGTAGATTTTTCAAAAGCCTTCGACAGCATATATCACTCCAATATCTCCATAGGCCTAGGTCGATTGGCGTTGAAAAGAAATATACTTCCCTGATTGAGAAATTATACACAGGAAACACAGGTTTCATTTCAGGTGAAATTAGAGGAGAAAAGTTCCCTATAAAAAGAGGTGTAAGACAGGGCGATGCACTATCTGCAACTATCTTCATAGTCGAGCTAGAAGAAGTCTTCAAGGAACTACAGTGGGATGGAATGGGAATAACAATAAATGGCATAAAATTAAATAAGCTTAAATTTGCAGATGATGTAGTTCTAATTGCACCAACAGAGGATGAACTAATCAAAATGATTTCCGACTTACAAGAGAGTAGCAGCAGACACGGCCTATACTTAAATACCAGTAAAACAAAAATAATAGCCAACAAAAATACTGAAAAGCTGAAATTACTCTTCCCAGACATTGAAACTGCAGAAGAGGTAATATACCTAGGACAAATAATCTCCTTCAAAGATAAGCAGTCAAAGGAAATATAAACCCGAATTGCAAAAGCTTGGAAGAAGTATTGGAGCCTGAAACCAATAATGAAGGGCAACATTAGTACTGATTTAAAAAGTATTGTATTTAGCTGCTGTATTGTCCCAGTACTGACTTATGGTTGCCAGACATGGTCTCTCACAAAAGCACTGGAAAACAAGATTGGAGTGTGCCAGAGGGCAATGGAGCGAAGTATGCTGGGCGTAAAGAGAAGTGACAGGGTAAGGCATACAGTACTTAAAAAGAGGATGACCACCGTAGACATGATTAACTATGCGCATAAAATGAAATGGATATGGGCAGGTCATATTCTAAGGAAGAATGACACAAGCTGGGCGAAGCGTGTTATCGAATGGGTTCCGCTTCACAATAAAAGGAGACGAGGGAGGCAGAAAAGAAGATGGGCCGACATATTTAGGAAGTTGGAAGGCTCGACCTGGAGCAGAAAAGCCAAGGGCAGGGACTACTGGAGGACAAGGGCTCGCGAACTCTACACAACTAGGTCCGGATAGTCTCCGTTAAAAGACTTTAAACTCCCTAGCGGGAAGGTCTATATTGTACATATATATAAGGTTTACATCTATTTTTATTTTATTTTCATTATAATTAATATTTGTACATATATAAATAAAGACTTATTATTATTATTATTTTTATTATTTGAGGATATAATAATATTTACCATTTCTAATATCGCATATTTAAATAAATTTAGGTACCGAATTATAAAGTAAATTAAAAAAAATTAAATCCTTGGTGGTGTAAATTAGGCGTTCTAGCCGCAGGTGTCTTTGTAGAAACATTTATTTTCTTTGTAGAAAATAAAATATTTTCTACAAAGAAAATACGATTAAAATTATTTACATTTTAATTACGATTAAAATTATTTACATTTTTAAGAAATATTTTTTTTTTTTTTTTTTAATTACTGATTGGCAAATTTTGCTTGTAATAGCCTTCCTCCTCTGAGGAGTCCACACTTCCCTGGGAGACAGCCCGAACGGGAAGCGAATTAAGTTAATTAACCTACATTTAAAAATAAAGCCCTATCTCCAATATAATCTTACCTCTTCTACCCCCACCCCCACTTTTTTTTTCTCCTCTTCACACTCTATTTAATATCTATTATATTACCGTATTGTTATTGAGAAATATATTATATAAAAAATGTTATTGTTATAATTAATTAGCTCACTAATGTACTAGCTATACTCATAAAATGTACTGACTTGTTATATACACAATATGCAAAAAGTATTTTGTAATATCTTGATATATGTCAAAGAGCAAGTCGCCAAAAGTTGCGAAACTCTTAATAAATAAATATCAATATCTTTGTAGAAAAACAAGTTCCTACCTCTAAAACGAAACATATATACCTTCTTTGGCCGCCATTTAATTAAATACCCCGTAAAAAATGTATGGCTAGCTAGGAAGGGAAGGTTTTCTAGAAACACACATTCCTTTCGGAGACCACCGGATGAGAGAGAGCAAATAATAAGATAACGCCGGATAAATATAGAATATAGGACCTACCTACTCCTATTGTATAGGATAGGATAGACAAATTCCTATTTATCACATAAACCAAGCCTTGTACGTAAAAACACATGAGAAATTGTAGAGTTAAAATCAAGGGGCTTATGTGCAAAAAACAATTCGTTTTTATTCCGCTTTAACAAGTTTTCCCGAAGGATTCCAATTAATGCGATGCGTTTTTTTGGTTCCGACAATGGTCGCAGCTTTTACTGATTCAGGAAGCTCGCCACTTTTTATTTCTTGTTCACAACTGCTCCTTTTCGAGCCTTAATCTAATGCTAAAGCTATTGGAATGAAGTTAATATTTTTCGTTTACAGCATTATTCAGAGTTTTTTTTTTTTTTTTTTAAGCGTCGTCTCTTTTTTTGTTGCTACAACATTAACAGATATTGAAAATTAATTATTTAATAAATTTACAAAATATCTTTGGAATAAAGTGACAAACATAATTGACAATTTGTACCTAATTATTTTAAAATTACTAAAATATGGCGGGCTTCCGCCTTATTTGGGTAATTTTAGTGATATAAAAGACCAAAGTATACACATGTTGATTATATAAGTTATTTATTCGAATGAAACAATTTTTGGAATGAAATTGATTTATTTGTCTGAAATTTTTCCTTAAATACGAGAGATTTCTTTTAACAATCTTTTCTAATAAAAATTACTTAGTTCATTAAACTAGAATGATAATTACTTATTTAAGTGATATTGTTTACTGAACTTAATGAATCTGAGTTTGTTGTTCCATGAACCACAGTATTTTAAATGTATAAAAATAATGAATGAACAATGAACTATTGATTAAATTAAAAAATAATCAGTCAATGAATAAATGAATAAATTTGTATTCAATCAAATTTATTTAGTGAATAATTAGTCAACCCTGTTATTCATAGAATAAAAAATAAATCAGTGGATGATTAACTTATTCAATGAATAAATTATTATTAAATAAAAATTGATTTAAATGATTCTTGAATAAACAATTTATTGAATAATGCCCAAATCAGCCTACAAAAGTACAACATTTATTTTATTTCGCTCATCGTGTTGAAGAAACAATTTGATCATGAAAGTGTCAGCTGGGAAGTAAATAATAACCAGTTAGAATTCATTTCTTGTGGTAAATTGTGCATTTATTGCATAAACCCATTAAATTTATAAAGACGCCCGTTATTATTAACTAAGAATTTTCGGAGGGGTTATCTGTAGGTTGCCACCCTTTTCTAGCCAGGATAGGGCTGATGTCTTTCCTTTTAGCGCGGTTACTCCCTATCTCCATAGGGAGAACCCGCTTATGAGGTTGACCTCATGACGCAATCCGGAAGTGCCGACTTGAAACTTTTACGTTTCAGACCCTATAGATCACGAAAATGTAGGTGGCTAAAAAAATTTGTATATATATATATATATATATATATATATATATATATATATATATATATATATATATATATATGTATAAATTTATATATATGCTTGTCTGTTCGCTCTCTAGCAAGCTCAAAAATGGTCCGATTTTGACGAAACTTGGTACAAAAATCTGTCGTCTAATTTGAAAGGTCAAGTTCGTTAACCAGCAGAATCCGCCCACTAGAAGATAGTGTTTGGGGTGAAATTACCGCAAAAATATGCTTGCAGGTACTTTTTTTTATAGGTTTCTTAACATACGAAAACGAATGAAACCATTTTGAAGGTGATATCTTTAACCGTTTCTGAGAAAAGTGGAATCAATGTTTTTGTAAGTCATTATTTTTTTGAGTACTTAGAATCGCGGGATTCAATTGAAATATTTCCTACATCTTGGAAATTAATCCCAACTAAGATGTTTAAATTTTAGTTATATTTGGAGTTAAGGAAGTATGCGAAAAAAATTATTTTATTGATAGACATGAAAAGTTTTCGGATCTCCATACATTTTTCGTAAATATCTCGATAACGGTTGGGAAATCGTGGTAAGTGGAAAGTGACCATTCGAATGCTTACTAAATTCTCTAAAAAAAATTTTCTGAAGGAATATTCGATAGAGCAACGTCAATCAGAGATATAAGCGCTTAAAACTTAAAAAGTGTTTGTTTTGTTGTTTTAAAATGGTTTTTCTCTTTCTTTAACTCACTTTTTAATTGGTTGTTTCTAGTTTTAAATTGCATTTATCTGTAAAATTAGTATTGTAGTAAAATAAGCTAAGAAACGGTGAAAGGTATTGGTAATAAGTTTGGGGTGGCTGTGGTAATCATGATGGCAGTGGCTAATCATGATGACGTAAGTTGTTTTGAATTCTTCTATCTATATAACCTTCCTCATAGCCTCCAACTGAAGTTACCGTTATTTCTTATTTTATAGAAGGATTTATCACACGACAGAATGGAATTTAATTCGCCATGAAGCACATATTTACAGTTGATTATAACACTAAAACGAATTTGCTAGTAAAACAAGATATTTAAAATGACAACGAATTTTTGGTTGTTTAGAATAGAGCCTTCTGAGCAGTAGTCGAAGAGTAAGTACGTTTTCAGTACATAATAGTATTGACTTATACAGATTAAGAATTATCCGCTTCTGTCAGTTTCCTGTGATTTGTGATGCTAATCTATTCCATCTCTTCGATGTGTAACCGCGCTAAGATGACGCAGTTCCTGCGAGTCGGACTTTTTTCATTAGTATGAATGTATTAATTACATAGGCACACAAAATAAAAAAAATTGATCTTTTCCAGACATCATACATATATTCTTATTTGTTTTTCGACACGCTGAACCCGAATCCTTAGTCCTTTTTACCCCATCTCGTCAGGTTTAAGGGCATTTGAAGGTCAAATTTCGTATGAAGTCGTATAAGAAGAAATAACTAGAACTTCCAAGGTTTTGAGGGTTGCTGAATTCGAATCCGTGGTCTGTTTCACCTCATCAGCGCAAAATCAAGGTCTTTTAAGGACAAATATGCCTATTTCGCAAAAATGTATTTTTAACTTCAGATTCATTTTTGCAAAATAAACGAATTTGTCCTTGAAATGACCTTGACTTCGAATTGAGCGACCCTTAAAACCATGGAAGCTCTAGTTTTCTTCTTTAACGACTTCATACGAAATGTGACCTTCAAATGCTCTTAAACCTGACGTCCTGGGGTGAAACGGACTCCGCATTTTGATTCAGTGTGTAGAAATACATGAGCATATATGTATGGTGCCTGGAGAATACCACTTTTTTATTTTGTGTGCCTGTGTTATAGTTGTTTAATTGTATTTTTTTTTTATACAGTATCATAATTTTTTTTAATATATTTTTGCTTGTGACCTACACGTTTATAGAGCAAATAGCCCAGTTGCGTTCTTAAAACTAAATAAATATACTGATCCAAAGTATTATCCATCCATCTTACTGGTTCCCAACGCCAATAAGCCTGAGAAAGTGATGCAGAAAAGCTATGTACCTGGTTAGTTCCCCAGGCCCTGGAAGGGTTAAGGATCTTCGAAGGAATAGATTGATTCCGTGCCCACTTTAAGGGTTCTCGTTATTTTTAATATGGCCCTTTACCCAGCCCTAACTAACCATTCTAGACTTTCTTCCAGATTTTATTCCATATTTCTGGACTTTTACCTCCTTTTAATGATTTTTTTTATTATATACATATATATAATTATTGTCTAGATCCTAAGTTAAAGTCTAAGATTTTGTAGGTAGTTGGTAACAGCTTTATTCCAGTCCTCATTAAAATTTATTTTCTAGTGTCATTGGGTGCGGTATGTAGTGTTTTTTTTTTTTTAAATTTTCTTTTAACAATTTTAACAACCTAGTGTCTGACATGCCACACCCTAAATATATACACTACCAACTACATAATGTCTTTTGCAATCTCGAGGAAGTTCATCAAACTTTTCTTCTAGAATAAATCTTTTGTGTATATATTATTTACCAGAATTTCCTGAATAAGGACGCTTCCTCAGCAAAAATGAGGTTTCATCTTCGGATGTTACCTGGAACAAAACAAAATAATTTATTAAACGCTCAACCAAAATAAAATTCAATATGAAATTTATTATTTTTAATGTGTTGAAATACCAGTTTGCAATCTTATGGCGAAAGAAGATAGAGCAATATGCCATACATGTAACACACAAAAAACTATCAAGCAGTTAAAAATACAATGCGAAACACGAAGCTACTTAGCTGTTCAACATGTCTCTCGTCCACTGGAACCGAAAAGCTGCGAAACACGAAGCTACTTAGCTATTCAACATGTCTCTCGCCCACTGGAACCGAAAAGCTGCGAAACACGAAGCTACTTAGCTATTCAACATGTCTCTCGTCCACTGGAACCGAAAAGCTGCGAAACACGAAGCTACTTAGCTATTCAACATGTCTCTCGCCCACTGGAACCGAAAAGCTGCGAAACACGAAGCTACTTAGCTATTCAACATGTCTCTCGTCCACTGGAACCGAAAAGCTGCGAAACACGAAGCTACTTAGCTATTCAACATGTCTCTCGTCCACTGGAACCGAAAAGCTGCGAAACACGAAGCTACTTAGCTATTCAACATGTCTCTCGTCCACTGGAACCGAAAAGCTGCGAAACACGAAGCTACTTAGCTATTCAACATGTCTCTCGTCCACTGGAACCGAAAAGCTGCGAAACACGAAGCTACTTAGCTATTCAACATGTCTCTCGTCCACTGGAACCGAAAAGCTGCGAAACACGAAGCTACTTAGCTATTCAACATGTCTCTCGTCCACTGGAACCGAAAAGCTGCGAAACCCGAAGCTACTTAGCTATTCAACATGTCTCTCGTCCACTGGAACCGAAAAGCTGCGAAACACGAAGCTACTTAGCTATTCAACATGTCTCTCGTCCACTGGAACCGAAAAGCTGCGAAACACGAAGCTACTTAGCTATTCAACATGTCTCTCATCCACTGGAAACGAAAAGCTGTGAAATGAATTCGTTAGAATTCGCACGAAAACGCACGAACAATCCAAACACTAGGCTCCATCATGGACCGCGTCCACTGGGCCCTTATCGTTCGTCCATTTTCGTCCGAACTTGTGCGAACCGACCCTTTTCTGCTCGGGTTTAATTGCGAACGAGTGCGAAAAGTCAGAGTTAAAAACATTGTTCATTTGAATCATGAGAAAAACCTTTTCGACGAGCCTTCACGTCCACTGCGAATTCGGACGAATCCCGAGGCAATGGACGAGAGGCATTCGCACGATTTCGTACGATCGGCGTTCGCCTGAATTCGTTGCTTCGCAGTTCGCAGCTTTCCAGTCCCAGTGGACCGAAAAATTTTAAATTTTTATTTTTAATTCTTTTCTATTTAATAAAATTAGGCACTACAATTTCTGCTTATAAGTTATTGCTTGTAAGTAACAGGATTATTCATTACAATCATTAGAAATTGTATTGAAAAAACTCTGTCCTGCAAATATAAAGCGAAAAAAATAGATTTAAATGAAAAGACTATTATACTACTCTTAAAAATAGAAATTTTATAAAACAAGACCCTCAAAGCATAAAAATATTACATCTGTATTTATTATGTTACAATACAATATAAAGGGACCTGGGCCCTTCGCCCTTGTTCAGTGCGACCCTATTGGATCTATTGTGATATTTATTATGTTAACAATAATTGTGATTATTTCAAAAATGTTCTTTTTTCATCGTTCACCCTGTCCAAAGTGTCCCCTAATCCTTAATCAGAGCAAAAAGTGTGTGTACCTAATGTTGGAAGGATGGGACATCACCATATTCGCGTGAAATTAAGTAAAGTGTACAGATTGGCTTCTTAACACTTAAGCAAATGTATTGGTTTTGACTTAGAAATCAGGAAAAAATAGACTTAAATAATTTTTGTTTTTAAAACAACAGGGTACCATTTTAAAGCTTATTAAGGCAACTTTTGAGTCGGAGGCGAACCGCTAAGTCTACAAATAGCTGATTAAGAAAATATTGAATGAGTTAAGAAAACCCTAATAACAATAGTTCACATCTATATGGCTCTTAGTGTAGCTCCTAATTTACATGACAACATTTCAATAACTGGTGTTTCTTATTGGAAATTTAATGTAGATTCTGAAAATGTGGTCGTCATTTACGATACATAGACCATAAATCTGGAAAACACAGTTTTTCATTAGAAAACCCAATAGTTTTGAAAATAGACAAAAGTTTAAATAGCTCTACTACATTTTGAGATAGGATGCTCATTTCTGCGTCCCTGGACTACAAATTAGGTGCAGTATAAACCCTTAAAGTTATGAAATCTCAATGTGGGACACCCTCACATAGGGGGGTATAGTTAAGCTTCACTTAACATTTAGTGTTTGTTTCATGTCATTCGGTTTATAAATAAAAACGTTATGCCAATGTAAAGAATCAAGTCGAACATTTCATGAACTATCGTTAACACGATGAACACAAAGGTTCTTGTTTTCTCGCCACAAAACTTGGTATATAGTATTGAACGAGTTTGTTAACCAGCAAAATTGCTTTATTTAGAGGAGTGGTTTACTCCGGACCCAATGTAGTTTATTCCCACATACCGACAGAAATTATTGTTGTATTGCAACGAAACTCGGTATTCGTTGCGGAAATATTAATAGAAAAATATGTTGCAAGAATACACTAAATCGGTTCATTAGGAGAAGGGGAGGGGGTTGCCACTACCAGCCGTAATGTAACTATGCATATAATAAAATTCTAACGGATCGCTGTCTGTACATGGAAGATATATGGGGGAAAATAAAATTGGGGGCCTTTATCAACAATGATATTTAGATTTTTTGTTCTGTTTGTCTGTATGTCTGCTGTCTGTCAGACATTCTATACACAATAGGGTTTAACAATCCCTAAGGGATCAGCTTAGTGGTGCTGTCACGCTTAACAATCCTAGCAGCCAGTATGCTTGATCCCCGATGGCTATAAGCCTAATATAGTGTATAGAGAAGCATTACTGTAAAGTAGATTTTCTTAAAATACCCATACTATGGTGTTTATAATCAAAAAGAGATATCCAAATGCTAACCTAAGTCACTATCCACGCGGACGAAGTCGCGGGCACAGCTAGTAAAAAGTCCGTCACGCAGGAGCTGCATAACTAAGCACTTTCCTCAGAATTTGGGTAATGTAGACTGCTTTCCAGAACAATTTGCTTAAAATATCCTACATAAATAAAATAAAAACGTGAATAGTTCTCATTTTGTAATGAGTAACTGATCAATTATTAATTTGCTTCCAGAGTTATGTTTACACATGGTACCTATTACACTACGTAATAAATACAAAAAACCTCATATTATCGTATTTTGATCTAACGCAGGAACAGGATACAGTCACTCTAGTGGTAGAAAGCGCTCCTTGCGGCGGCTTTGTGAACCTACGTCTGCCGGCTTTTCTATTCAAATATATTACAAATTAAACCCCCGCTTTCCGATTGACCGATTCAGCTCATTTTTACAACTCTTCTTTCTCATGAGTTACCCACGACGTATACCGCGTTTCGTTACAATACAGCAGAAATTACGACCGGTATGAGTATATTAGGAATTTGGGTCCGGAGTAAACCCCCCCTTCTAATGAACCGATTTAGTTTATTTTTACAACAAATATTTACCTGTGGATTAGCACTACGAATACCGAGTTTCGTCGAAATATACCAAAAATCACGGCTGGTAGTGGCGAATTGGTATTGTGGGTCCGGAGTAAACCCCCCCTTCTAATGAACCGATTTAGTTCATTTTTATATCTCACTTTTCTCTCTATATTACCACTATGAATACCAAGTTTCGTTGAAATATAACAAATATTACGGCTGACATAGTCAAATAAGTGTTTTGGGTTCGGGGTAAACCCCCCCCTTCCGGTGGACCGACTTTAGTGGTTAACGAACTCGTTCAATCGTTTGCTAATTGAATTCTATATACCAAGTTTCGTGACGAAAAAACAAAAACTCTGGCCGCTATCGTGTTAACAGACACATATATATATATATATATATATATATATATATATATATATATATATATATATATATATAAATTTTAACGGGGGTCATTTTCGGTGTCTACTAGGTAGGATCGATAAAGATTTGAAGACATTTTTCAAAAATTCCGTCATGAGTCCAACCTCAATAGCTACTTTCCTTCGGAGGAAAGTGCTAAAAGTAAATTCCTTACATTATATTTCTTTAATTATGTGAAATTGTCGAAATTATATTACAAAGTTAAAGTAATTATACAAGAAAATGCGGTAAAGGTAGAATGATGTTTTGAGTAGTGAATCAATTTATAAATTTCATCCAAACTGCTCCACTGGTTTAAGGATATTTTTGTCCCATGACCTTTTGTAAAAAAGTTTTTAGATTAAAAAAAAAAATATTCCCACAAGAATTAGCTTGCCTCCTCTCAATATTCAAGTTTATAAGACTTAAACCAACAGATAATTAGTGACCATACAGCACACTCCTGTATTCTGCCGATTTATCCAACAAGTACCTATTTAAATCGCTCTTTAGTTCCTATATATAAAAGCTTGCTAAAGACCGGTAAAATAGGGGAGAAGGGGTTTAAGAGCAGTAAATCGTAGGAAATATATTCCAGGCATATTGCAGCTGATAGAAGGAACCTTCCTACTTTTAAAATTTATTACCCTTTGTCCTCATTCTGCAAGATATTCTCCCCTATTTGCAGAATACCAATGTCGTCCCGGCCCTTTGCAGCGTTTATTTCCCCGCGGAGGGAATGAAATAACACTAAGCTGAAGGCAATAAGGGAATCCTCGGAGCTTTTCCATTTGTCAGCGGTCTGTGGGCTTGGGAAACTCATTTTCCGGCAGGTACAAGGGGAATATGATTTTCCGCGGGGAAAGAAAGGCGGTGTCGTATTATGTCTTCGCTTATTTCCAGAGAACATTCCATTAAGGGAGAATTGAGGTAGTTAATAGGAATATTTCTGACAACATGTTTCTGTAGTATTTATTTTCAGGTATTTCCAAACTTTTAATCCCCGAGAATAACGCCATTTTTAGCGAGTTTCCCCACATGGTGAGAATCACGCTTATGAAATCAACCCCATGGTGAAATCACGTTAACTAAAATAAATAAAAAAAATCGTTTAGAGCCTGCTGCTCTAATTCGGGAATATAAATATGCTTTAGGTCCACCCGACAAACATATGTAATCATACAGGCGCATGCACGAACGCCAGCGGACACTATTTTGTAACGGTTTTTATCAGTTTAGTCCTCGCTAAAGCATATTTATGCTAAAAAAAAAAAATAGTCCCGAAACAGGCCACGAGGGCCCTGAGGGGCAGATGGTATAGAGGTATCTGATGCATGAAAATACGCCACACTTGGGAGATAATGTGGTCAGTAATATGCTCCGACCACCTGATTTTCCCGTTGCTGCATCGACTCCTAGGGTAATTATTTAATTAGCTAATTAATTCGGCGGTCATGGAGGCCGAATCCAACCCATGAACAAATACACCAGAAGACAAAAATCTTTAGTGCTTGCTCGGGATTTGAACTCAGGTCCTCCAGCGTATTAGTCCAGTGATCTACCACTGAGCTTACTATCTGTCTTGTATATATTACTAGCTGTTGCCCGGCGTGCCATGCTACACCAATGTGGATTTGTAAAGAAACAAACATACAGACAGACAGCTGCCAGACAATTTTGACTTAGCCTATGGCACTCCTCGTATCAAGATCTAACCGTATAACCGGCGTTATGCCAAAATCGGTCAAACGGTGTGAATTTGGATATTGAACAAATATACAAACAGACACCTGGTAGACGTTTTTGATCTAGCCTAAGACACTCCCTTTATTAAGACCTACATCTGTGGCAAGTATGATAAAAATCGGTCAAACGGTGTGGATTTGTGTAAGGAACAAACATACAGACAGACAGCTGGTAGATGTTTTTGGCGTAGCCTATAACAATCCCAGTATCAAGACCTACCCGTGTGCCAAGATTGTTCAAAATCGGTCAAACGGTGTGGATTTGAATAAGGAACAAACAGACAGACAAACAGATAAAGAGACAAACTGACACGTGATTTATATATATATATATATATATATATATATATATATATATATATATATATATATAGAGAGAGAGAGAGAGAGAGAGAGAGAGAGAGAGAGATAAACAAGTTTGAACCACTGTTACTTTCATGATATATGGGTTCTGTATCTTGACATTTTCTAGTCGGCACTTCTGGATTGCGTCATGAGGTCAACAAGATACGCCGCTTTCCTCCCTTTGGAGGAAGGAACCTCTCTAAAATTGTACATTGAAGTACATTATGCTGATTTTGAAATATTAAGTTCAAGTTTAGCAATTTAGAGAGTTTATTTTTTGTTCTACCGTTTATAAAGTTGCAGATCTATTTATGTCGTACTGGAACCAACGTGTAACTGCGTTGTTAAATTTGTTTTTCAAAAGGGATATGTAAGTAATTTCCTTTGGACGCACACACACATACATACATATACAAGTTTTTCATCATAAAAACCACAGACCTATTTAGTCCAGTAAGGAAAAGTTTTTCCGCAGAAAAAAATATGGAAGTTCTTTTTTCAACGGTTCATAATGTTTTTTGGGGCGCTGAATCCGATTTTTAAGTTTGCCCCCTGATCCGAGTGTTGCTTATGGTCGAAATATCACAGCTTTGTTTATTCAAATAACAGTTTACTTCTTCAGCCTTACTTCCCCTATAGTGCTAGCAAGACTAAAGTGGTTAATACAAAGGCTCAATTCGGAGTGGTCTCTCACTGATCATTATATGCGACCTCAGTGTGGTATACATATGACGAATTATGAGTTTTAAGCTCAGAAAGTTGTTACGTGGGCGCAACCGCACTTATATATGAAGGGCTCAGTGCCAAAGGTGACTAACCCACAATTAGAAATAGCTGAGAAAATTGGAGTTATAGTTAAGAAGAATCTGAAAAAATGAGTGTTGGTGACAGAAACGATTTTAATTGGTCCAATTGCAATAATTTTTGTCACCAAAACTTAATTTTCGCAGATTCTTCCCAACTTTAAATCCGACTTTCTCAGTTATTTCTAATTGTGGGTTAGTCATCTTTGGCACTGAGCCCTTCAAATGTCACTTTTCAGACATTTCTCCGGAGAGCGAAAAAATAACGTTTTTCAAAATGATGAAGCGTCCATTGTAATGGTCGAAACTTAAAAGTGGAGCATTTTGTAGAACAATTTGTCTTAGTTTTGTAAAGAATGTTTTTGTCGAAAAAACGCATAGCTTCCGATATGTAAGCAAAAAACTGAAAAAAGTCCGAAATTTTTTTTGTAGAGATTTTGGACCATAAGCCACACTCGAATGAGAGGGAAAACTTAAAATTCGGATTCAGTGCCTCAAAATACATAAGAACCGTTGCAAAGAAAACTTCTATATTTTTCCCCTGAAAACGGCCTTTTTAGAACTTTACTTACTGGACTAATTGTAGGACCCGGTATTTTGGTTGACGCGTCAACCATTTCACCACATCATTAAAACCATCTCACCAATCATTAAAAAAAAACATCTTTCATTTAAACGTCATGACGTTTAAATGAAAGATGTTTTTTTACAAAGTGACACTTAGACAACTAACCCCTGGAAAAACATGTTGATTCCAGATTCCCCGAGGGAAAGCGTGTTTTGAAATCGTGAGGATGTTGTATTGAGTTGTGAGGAGCATTGATACGTTATCAGCTACGGATCTAGGCCGGCTGTCCACAGCTGTTTCTAGTCACGCATCCAACCTACAGGATTGTGCGTATTCAACATGTCACGCCTACGCTCAAACAGTTCCGGCCTGATTTCGGAGATTCAACTCCCTCAATAGGATCACAAAACCCGTTTACGAAAGCACGAATCATTCTGGCAAGCGTGAGGGGATCAAATCATAAAATATTCCTCTGGAGAACGGAAAATAGTTTATTTGGAAAATACATATCTTTGCAATTCACATGTCTACGTTTCTTTTACATGAATATGTCATTTGTTGAGGGGTCAAAGTGTAACATCTGTGAAGTCATCGGTCACATGATAGGGAATTGATTTTGGTAGAAAATTATGGGGGGAAATTTGATTCGTAATTTGGCGGGAATGGATTTTAAATTATTACTGAGAATTAGGAGGCCCGGTGGCCGTGAGTGTTAAGGCTTGAAGGCTTAAAACTCTGTGCCAAGGGTCGTGGGTTCGATTCCCACTATGGGTTGGTGGCTTTTCTTTAGAAAAAAGTCCGACTCGCAGGAACTGCGTCATCTTAGCGCGGTTACGTACATCTCGAAGAAATGGAATAGATTAGCATCACAAATCAGAGGAAACTGACAGTAGTCAACTTACAGAGAAGCGGATAATTCTTAATCTGTATAAGTCAATACAATTATGTACTGAAAACGTACTTACTCTTTGGCTACTGCTGAGAAGGCTCTATTCTAGACAACCAAAAATTCGTTGTCATTTTAAGTATCTTGTTTTACTAGCAAATTCGTTTTAGTGGTATAATCAACTGTATATATGTGCTTCATGGCGAATTAAATTCCATTCTGTCGTGGGTTAAATCCTTCTGTAAAATAAGAAATAACGGTAACTTCAGTTAGAGGCTATGAGGAAGGTTATATAGACCGGAGAATTCAAAACAACTTAAGTCATCATGATTAGCCACTGCCATCATGATTACCACAGCCACTCTTAGCTTATTTTACTACAATACTAATTTTACAGATAAGTGCAATTTAAAACTAGAAACAACCAATTAAAAAGTGAGATAAAGAAAGAGAAAAACCATTTTAAAACAACAAAACAAACACTTTTTAAGTTTTAAGCGCTTATATCTCTGATTGAGGTTGCCCTATCGAATACTGCTTCAGAACCTTCTTTGTAGAGAATTTAGTAAGCATTCGAATGGTTGCTTTCCACTTACCACGATTTCCCAACCGTTATCGAGATATTTACGAAAAATGTATGGAGATCCGAAAACTTTTCATGTCTATCAATAAGATAATTTTTTTCGCGTACTTCCTTAACTCCAAATATAACAAAAATTTAAACATCTTAGTTGGGATTAATTTCCAAGATGTAGAAAATATTTCAATTGAATCCCGCGATTCTAAGTACTCAAAAAAATAATGACTTACAAAAACATTGATTCCACTTTTCTCAGAAACGGTTAAAGATATCACCTTCAAAATGGTTTCATTCGTTTTCGATATGTTAAGAAACCTATAAAAAAAGTACCTGCAAGCATATTTTTGCGGGAATTTCACCCCAAACACTATCTTCTAGTGGGCGGATTCTGCTGGTTAACGAACTTGATCTTTCAAATTAGACGACAGATTTTTGTACCAAATTACGTGAAAATCGGACCATTTTTGAGCTTGCTAGAGAGCGAACAGACAAGCATATATATAAATTTATTCATATATATATATATATATATATATATATATATATATATATATATATAAATTTTAGCCACCTACATTTTCGTGATCTATAGGGTCTGAAACGTGAAAGTTTCATGTCGGCACTTCCGGATTGCGTCATGAGGTCAACCTCATAAGCGGGTTCTCCCTATGGAGATAGGGAGTAACCCGCGCATTAAAATAATGTGGTTCATGGAACAACAAACTCAGATTCATTAAGTTCAGTAAACAATATCACTTAAATAAGTAATTGTCATTCTAGTTTAATTAACTTAGTAATTTTTATTAGAAAAGATTGTTAAAATAAATCTCTCGTATTTAAGGAAAAATTTCAGTCAAATAAATCAATTCTATTCAAAAAATTGTTTCATTCGAATAAATAACTTATATAATCAACATGTGTATACTTTGGTCTTTATATCACTAAAGTTACCCATGTAAGGCGGAAGCCCGCCATATTTTAGTAATTTTAAAATAATTAGTTACAAATTGTCAATTATGTTTGTCACTTTATTCCAAAGATATTTTGTAAATTTATTAAATAATTAATTTTCAATATCTGCGAACGTTGTAGCAACAAAAAAAGAGACGACGCTTAAAAAAAAAAAAAAAAAAACTCTGAATAATGCTGTAAACGAAAAATATTAACTTCATTCCAATAGCTTTAGCATTAGATTAAGGCTCGAAAAGGAGCAGTTGTGAACAAGAAATAAAAAGTGGCGAGCTTCCTGAATCAGTAAAAGCTGCGATCATTGTCGGAAGCAAAAAAACGCATCGCATTAATTGAAATCCTTCGGGAAAACTTGTTAAAGCGGAATAAAAACGAATTGTTTTTTTCACATAAGCCCCTTGATTTTAACTCTACAATTTCTCATGTGTTTTTACGTGCAAGGCTTGGTTTCAGTAC
>OX328130.1:65642147-65670123 GCA_946811695.1 Gonocerus acuteangulatus
AGCTACTTGTTGCAGCAGGGCTGAGTATTGTCACACTTAGGATTGCATTTTCTCTGCTCTTTAACACACATTTACACTCTGTACTCTTGACACTTATTCACTCCTAGAAGCTATATATTCTGTCTTTCATACTTTGCCTAAAGCGCAGTAGGCATTCTATATAATGCCTAGGGAAAGTAAGAAATACGCTTTATTTCATACATTGCGGGCTCGATTTAGGCATTCTATACATTGCCTGATTGAATGAATGAATGAATGAAAAGTTTTATTCTTATTCCGGGACAGAAGTCCCATAGGAATAATTTTGAAATTACAAAATAATTTTGAATTTTACGTATAAACTTAAAAACTTATAAATGCTATCAGTATCAGTATATAGTGTACAGCTTCAATATAGACTAGGGGTTGGGTAAAACTTGGAGGGATAGAAGGTGGTGGAAGAGACGGGATTTAAAGGTTTCAAGGTTGGTAGAATGGCGGACAGACAGAGGTAAGGAATTCCATAGCGAGGTGGCACGGGTGACGAATGATTTTTCGAATATTGCTGTTCGGTGGGAAGGAATATAAAGATCCGAAGGACGAGATCGGGTGTTACGGGAGTGAACCGAGGATTTAAATTTAAGAAGTTGAAAAATATAAGAAGGTCTACGGGATTGAATTACTTGGTAAAGGACTGAGCCGAGGAAGTACTGACGACGATAAAGAGGGAATAGCCAATTTAGCTCCTGGTAGAAATGTGATATGTGGGAGTCTCTGGGGATCCCGAGGATAAAACGAATGAAACCGTTCATTATATATACTTTGCCGGTTAAATATATATAATATTCGGGTTTCATAGGAAGGAAACCCTCTAGTCGAATATGATTCTAAATAAACTTTCATTATAAAAACTCTAGGAAACAATGGCGACATCGGAATTCCTGTTTTAACATATTTAAATATATATATATATATATATATATATATATATATATATATAAATTTTAAATATTAGGTAATTATTTTCATTAATGACAAGAGAATCCTTCAGGACTTCAGGATAATCGCGCAGGCCACCCACGTGCCGTGTCGTTGAACTGGCCTTTTCACCTCGTGACCTCAGGATCTGCAGCGTGACATCCAGGAATTCTCGCCAAGTCGACAACTATTTGACCTGGAGTCGCCTCCTGCGATCCTGGAACCCTCGCCAAGTCGACAACAAGTTAAAGAGAGATACCTTTTTCATTCGTGAAGGGGGGGGGGGGAGGGTCTATTTTAGCTCGCACGTGAACACCCCTCAAACCTTCAAAAGGGGGCACTCCCCACGTGTTGGGAAATATAGCCACGCGTGGTTAAAGCAACTTCTGCACTAACTCACCAATTGGTTTCTGGTTTAATTTTCGTTCCCCGAGTTAATTGTCTGAGTTGACCCAATTACGAGATTTAACTTCCCCAATGGATTATGGGCGAGCAAATGTAACGGCCCTTACAACTTTGTTTTGCACGATAACAAGCAACGAGGGTGTCCCTTTGACAGGATGGCTAGAGTGTCGGATTTTATATTGCGCATGCGCAGTTTTTGTTGGTTATGTATAAATATAAATAGCCTATATAGAATATATTTACTTATTTCTAATGTGGATAATAAACAATATTTATTAAAATCGATACAAATAAGTTATTTTTTGGAAATTATAAGTTGTAATTTATTATTGTACTATTAATGTTTGATATCGTTGTACGTAAGATAGCAATTAGATTAACGTATGCCTCTTATAATACTTACATTAACTATACTAATATCATTATATAAGGCCTACTCCTCGCTATGGGGAAACATTGTAAGCGATAAACAAAAATAAAAGTTATTGTTGGTTGAGTTTTTTCAGCGATAAAATTCCCTCCTCCACCAAGCATGTTTTAAAACAGAGACGATCTGTAGCCTGGCGCAGTATATTCAAAAAAATAAATAAAATAAAAAGTATTATTGCCGAAAACTCATTAGGTACTCCCTTAACCACCAATTGTTCTTCGGCTACAATTAGTGAAGACTGAGATTAGTAAATATGGCGTAAATCAATCGTGCAAAGTCAGCTGTTTACAATTGAAAGAGTCCAATTGAAAATAAAAATTGATTATCTACAAAAATCGTTTATATTAAATAACTAGCTGTTACCCGGCGAGCCATGCTACACCTACTTTCTGCATATAGAAAAGTCTAAATAAATTAGAAACCAAATAAGTATTATTAAAATCAAATAACACGAATCTGTAACTGTTTCGAACCCGTGACCTCCCAACTGGGAGTCCTAGACGACTTTGAACTAACCTATAACCCCCCCCCCCCCCCCCCCCCGTATCAAGACATACATGTATGCCAAGTTTGGTAAAAATCGGTCTAACAGTGTGGATTTTTATTTAAAAAAAAAAAAAAAAAAACACATACAGACAGCAGCTGGTAGACGTTTTTGACCTGGCCTATGACACTACCCTGATCAAGACCAACCTGTGTGCCCAGTTTGATCAACATCTGTCAAACAGTGTGCGTTTGTATAAAGAACAAACATGCAGACAGACAGATGGTAACCGTTTTGACCTAGCCTATGGCAATCGCCGTATCAAGACCTACCATCATTCCAAGTTTGGTCAAAATCGGACGAACGGTGTGGATTTGTATAAGGGACAAACATACAGACAGACAGCTGGTAGACGTTTTTGACTTAGCCTACGGCACTCCCCAGATTAAGATCCACATGTGTACCAAGTTTAGTCAAAATCGGTCAAACAGTGTGGATTTGTATAAGGGACAAACATACAGATAGACAGCTGGTAGACGTTTTTGACTTAGCCTACGACACTCCCCAGATTAAGATCCACAATTGTACCGAGTTTAGTCAAAATCGGACGAACGGTGTGGATTTGTGTAAGGGACGAACATACAGACAGACAGCTGTTAGATTTTTTTGACCTAGCCTAGGAGATTTCTCGTATCAAGACCTACCATTATTCCAAGTTTGGTCAAAATCGGTCAAACGGTGTGGATTTGTATAAGGAACAAACAAACAGACACGTGATTTTTATGTATATAGATATAAAATTTTTAGATTTAATTCTTATAATGACATGACATTACAATCTAAAAACCTACGTACCATTGTCAATGCTCCTTATTATGTTTCTAATCGCACCCTCCATAATGACCTAAATATCCCTTTTGTCCAAGATATAATCCCTAGCCGCTTCTCATCCTTCCATAGTAATTAATCAATCATCCTAATCCTATAGCCCAATCCTTATCCTGCACCAATCATCCTTCCTCTCCACTAAGACGTCTTAATAGGAAGTGGCCCCGGGATCTACTAAGGCAGTGTAGTGTAGTGGAGTGAAAAATTCAGTGAAATTATAATAAGCGAGAGTGATATCGATGGATATTTTCTCTCCTCATGAAATCACAGGCCACGTCTCATTCGCCTCCAATCCTCCCTGCTAGTCGCAAGGTGTGGTTGGATGGAGTAAGGTAACTCCAGGTCATTCTAGAATCCTTCCTAACAAGGAAGATATTCGGCTGACAACTCGAGACACCTGAGTGTACAAGTAACTAATATCAAATTGCAAAATACAGATGAATTGTAGATTGTAATATACTGTAAATAAAATATACATATGTAATGACATGATTAATACTGTCTGATCGCTCTCTTGCAGGCTCAAAAATGGGCCGATTTTAATGAAATTTGGCGCAAAAATAGTTTGGGCGATTTGAAAGGTCATGTTTATTATACAGCAGAATCCGTCCACTGGCACGCAATTTTTGCGGCGAAATACGTGCGAAAAAATCTAAAAGCTTACGTTTTTCCTTTCATAGGCTTCAATCTACACTTTTTGTAGTTTTTTGAACATGAAACCATTCCTTAGACGATACCTGAATATCTGTAACAGTTTTTAAGAAATGTGAATAGAACTATTTTTACTATATAATTTATTATTAAAAACGATGGATTCAGGTGAAAATGTTTCAAGATGTTTAAAATTTACCGAAATTAAGATATTTAAAATTTGGTTACTTCTTGAGTTAAGGAAGCATTAGAAAATAAATTTTATCGACAGACTTGAGCAGTTTTGTATATTTTCCTAAATATCTCAAAACCGGTTGGGTAATCGTGGCACGTGGACGGCACCCCAAAAAAAACAACAACAAAAAAATGAAATTTTTGACTGGGACGATCTTGTTCGGAGAGATCGGTACTTAAAATTCGAAAGTGACATTTGTTCTTTTCAACGTTTTATTTTGTCTTTGTTTGCCCCAGTTCTTCGGAATTGTGAACGTTCTTCGATATATCGTCCCTACCATGTCAAACTATCGAATATGAAAAATCTCGTTTTTCAGAGTCGATACTTTGCTCTTGGATTGTGGACGATACTGCTTGTCGTTCTCAAGTTCTTTCCGGTTTTCATATTCGATAGTTTGACATGGTAGGGACAATACAACTTATTATTCTGCAATGTATTTTATGTACATATATTATCCGGTGATGTTTTGTGATATTTCATTGTACTATATCTGCTATTTGCGTTGTTATTATAAACTATTTGGATTCTTTATTATTATTATGTTCTCTTTACCAATAACTTGATTACCAATATTCCAGGGCAGAGAGGTTTATAAATAAATTCCCTTAGGGGATTGAGGGCTGAGTCCTTCCGGCAGAATCGTGCCCTATCTTCGGGCAATTGGCCCTTAAGGTCCTTCTTCTTCCAATTAGATAAAAAAATATTGGTTTTATTGGCTACAACCACATTTCGTCATTCATTCACGATTTTCATGCTTATTCAGAGCATTTTCCACAAAATGTAACCCTCCATATTTGTTACAGCCAGTTTATTATTACTTTATATATATATATATATATATATATATATATATATATATATATATATATATATATAAAACCTTTTAGATACCTAGCGATTTCCATTGGTCAAATTTTGCTGAATTACGGAATCCAATTTCCTTGTTACGAAGATGGAAGAATATTGGGGGGTTTATAAAACTACATTTTGTAAATAAAAAAATTCTTATGTCCGCCGATGTTCCGGATTGAGATTAAAGCCTTCATAAAGACAGTAAAGGATGGATAGAGTTGATAATAATAACAATTTTATATATAGAAGAAAAAATAAAGAATATATCATCGATACAAATTTATTTAAATTTTACCGTACATTTATTATTAACTACGAATTTTAAGACGGGTTATCTATAGGTTACCACCCTTTTCTAGCCAGGATAGGGGCGATGCCTTTTCTTTTTTCGAAAGAAAAGCCACCACCCCTAGTGGGAATCGAACCCACGACCTTTGGCACGGAGTGTTCACCTTAACCCTCACGGCCATCGGGTCTCCGTCGATACAAATGCAAAGTGTCGAATGTGAAAAAACCTCTTTTTCATTTTCAATTTTTCTGATTGCTGTTAAAGTGATGTACGTTGTGGCAAATTCTCGAAAATTAAAGATAAATAATTATCAATTACAGAAAAACAAACTATCGGATGTGTATTAAGTCTAATTAAAATATATCATGGGATAATATGTATATAAAGTCATCTAGAAGGTACCAACAAATTTTCACATTCAATACTTTGCATTTGTGTCGACGATATTAAACATTAAGAAAGAATAATACTGACAGTTGGTAAATATATATTACAATTAGTGATTAAATTATAGTAAAATGAATACAGATTTAAACATAGAGTATGGTTAACCTAGAAATAGGTACTCTGAGAATAATGAAAAAATATGCGGTAGAATGAAATATTTTATTTAAATTTTTAACGTCCTTTATTATCAACTACGATTTTTGGGACAGGTTATCTATAGGTTACCACCCTTTTCTAGCAAGGATAGTGCTGATGTCTTTTCTTTTTTCTAATGAAAAGCCACAACCCCATAGTGGGAATCTAACCCACGACCTTTGGCAAGGAGTGTTAAGTGCTCACGCCTTAATACTCACGGCCACCGGGCCTCTCAGAATGAAATATGTGTTATGAAACTCCGATATTCTCTTCGTCTCTTTCAGATTACTTCAAGCCTTTAGGGAAGGAAGAAGCCAACCAACGAACTTCGGTACATAAATGCTTCATGCCGAAGGAGTATTCCAGGTTGGGTACAATTTATCCATTACAACATTATAAAGAGTAAACCAACCAGAAAAACAGTAGGACATGATACATAAGGCGAATGTAGTTTCTGACAGTGATTTGTGCAGGAGGTTTTTGGTTCTCATGAAATCACAAATCGTCCCGGGAGAAATATCATGAATGATTCAGAGAATGGAAGAGCAATCTGAGAAGCAGAGGTGCGCAGACTCCACAAAGAGCCGGCTTTGTCAGATGGCGCTGTCGGAAGTACCTGTTGCTGATTGGCTTCAGGAATCCGGTAGAGTGCTGGTGAATATTTCAGCAGGTCAATGGGGTTTGAGAAAATATCAAAGTTCACAGAAATTCCACAAAACTCTCACTGTTATCAATAAAATTGGTCAAACTTTTCAGTCAGAATTTAACAAAAATAAATAAATACCTTTCACATTATTTCAACTTAACAGATATTGGTTTAAGCAATAAAATAATTTAAGCAACAAAACTACAATCAGCTAAGTTGTACACAATGCAATTATTCGTAAAACATTGTAAGGATATCGTTGACCGTTAGTGTCGCGAAGTTAGAATATGTCAGGGTTCAGTCGTGTTATCTTAACCCATTAGCGCCGTGCGTTACCATATGGTAACGCTAAAATCTAATCGGCGATAAAAAAATTATATAATATACTATGCTCGTAAAATTGATTTATTTCTATTAAGAACTTTAGAAAAAAAGAAACTCCGGCGCTAATGGGTTTATAAAGCTACATTTGTTTTTAGAAAATGTGTTTTATTTTTTTGTCGAGGTTTCGAAAAATAATAAAACTCATTTTTAAAACAATGTATTATTAAAAGAATTTTATTATTTGTAAAGACAATTACTTTCACACTGCAGAAAACTTGAACATAAAACATGACAACTAGGAACTGTTGACGGATGGTAGACACGAGTCCACTTATATTTTTTACAAAAGATAACCATATATGGTAGTAATCGTCAACAAAAATATCAATAGTTTTACCCATTTCACGCATTTTTACTGATTTGTTAGATTTATTCCATTTTAGGTTTTAATTGTATAGTTGCCCTTTTAGGTTTCATCTTAATTTTTCAAGGTTGATAGTATTCGTTCATTACTAATAGATATTTTAATTGTACTTCTACTTGTTTTATTTCATTGAATTTATAGGAATATTATTTTTGATTGCAAACTTCAAGCATGGACCATTCAAGCTAATGGTCCAGATAAGGGTTCTTAACATCAAATTATTATTATAATTTAATATATATATATATATATATATATATATATATATATATATATATATATATATATATATATATACATATATGCCTTTTCGCGATCCAATATCTACAAAAGTAGTACGATTTCAAAGTTGGCACAAAAAAAATTGTCTAAAACAGGGCGAAGATTTTTTTTTGTATCATGATTATGATTTTGGGGCCTCCCATGTGGAATGAAATGTTTTTACTTTTGTTCAACGTTTATGCAAACTACGACAGAGAATTTTGTTTACATTCGCAATAGAGGAAGAATAAAAAATAATTTGGCTTTTAATTGATTTTTAATTAATCAACCAAAATTTAATAATCTCTCCGATTTTTTGGTACATCATCTATAGGCCCTTCAAATTATGCTAAATTGGTGCACACCAAGCGTGAAAAAACTAAATAGTAAATGTAAAGAACTTTAACAATAAAAATGTATTAGGATACCAAAATATGTGTAGCAACAACCAGGTTTGATTCTCATTAAGTCGGTTTTTAAGCCACTCAAAACAAAACGTGAAAATTATCAATCCCCAACTTCACACCTGGTGAGACACCAAAAGTATAGGAAGAATCCTCAAGTACTCTCCAATTTCCACAAGCCCGTAAAGTTCTTTTGAATAAAAAGGGATAGTAATTAACTAATTTTGTAATTAGTGAAGACCTTTGATGTCGGTGAAGTTGCCGACACCCTGAAATATAGGCTTGAAAGCTCAAACACCTAGCTCATTAAATTAATTTAGTTCAATATATTTTTTTAGGTATGCTAAAATTCGACTGAGATATATTTTTTAATTCTATTATAATCGATTATTAATAGAAATAGAGTTTTTGTAATTGGAAACTTTTTAAAGATATTTATATGGATATATACGAATTGAGACGTTTCTGCCAACTGTGAATTCCTCAAGACGTTTTAATAATAATATATTAAAAATAAGCACGTAAGAGCTAATTTAAGCTAAGCAATATCGTGTTTTCACTCTCCTGTTGAGTGCTTACCAGAGATATTATATTTTAAATTTTTATTAAAGGTTGTTTTCAAGCAGAATGAATTCTCGGATATTTTTATCAAAAGGTTTAAGTTAACCTTTTTAGAAATATAATCATTCCAGGCCGGAGTACTTGAACCAAGATCCTTTTAGCGATTAGGTATATATATATATATATATATATATATATATATATATATTTGTCTTGCCGCTCTCTAGTAGGCCCAAAAATGGCCCGATTTCGATGAAATTTGGTCCAAAAATACTTTTTTCTAAATTTGAGAGTTAAAGTTCGTTAACCAGCAAAAAAAATGTTTGTAACAGACATAAAACATTTTGGCATATTTTGCTAAATATATCCAAAACTGTATTTAAATCGTGGCAAGTGGAAAGTAACGATTCTAAGCTTACTAATTTATTTACAAAAAAGGTTCTAAAGCTGTTTTCCGTGGGAGGATGTCAATTGGAGGAATAAGTGCATAAAACTTCGAAAATTGCATTTAAAATTTAAAAAAAAAAAAAACAAGGTAAGAAAATAAGAAACGTATTGGTAATAGTATTTTCCTTGGGCGAACGTTGAGAAAGAGGATGGAGTAATTTCCGCTTAGGATACTATTTGTTAATTGTTGTCCTACCAATAACTGCTTTTATTCCTGTATTAATGGCATTAGGTATTTTTAAAGAAACGGGCTAAGAAGACGCAGTTCCTCCTTCCCTCCATAGGGAGGAACCCCGCTTATAAGATTGACCTCATGACGCAATCCGGAAGTGCCGACTAGAAAATTTTGCGTTTCAGAACCCCTAGAGAACGAAAATAGCTAAGGAAGGGTTAGAAAAAAATATTTTATTAACAGACATGAAACGTTTTGGTAACTTTGTACACTTTCGTTAATATCTCGAAAACGGTTGAGAGTCTTGGGAAGCGGAAGGTTACCATTCAAAAGCTTACTAAATGCTCTACAAAAAACGTTCTAAAGAAAGTTTTGATTAGGCGATGTCATTCGGAGAAATAAGTGCTTAAAACTTTAAAGTAATTGATTTCGTTTATTCGAACGGTTCTTTTTGTCTGTTTTTATTCCTTATTATTTTTTAATTGCTTATAGTTGGATAATGTATTTGGCAATAAAACTGGTTAAGTAAAATAAGAAAAACAATGTATTGTTAGAAAAATAGCTTTCCAAGAGAGAGAGATTGGAAGACCTTGTAACTAGCGAGGGCCTTTGTGGGGTTGGCCGACCTATCCAGGTAAGATCATAAATCAAGACCTTTCAAGAAAAGTGGAAAAGAACTAATAACTGTTTCTATTTTAATCCTTCCAAATTAGACTAGGGATAAGAAATGAAACGCGCTAAGATGACGCAGTTCCTCTGAGTCAGCCTTTTTGGAAATCTGTAGTGCCTGCTTTACTGGGCTAACAGCTCAATTGCGGGTTATTCATCCAATGGAGAGAAATCCCGATTGACGCATATTTTCTGACAATTTTATTGTTATCTATCTAAAGCATTGACTCCAGTAGATGTGATTAAATAGTGATTAAATTCAATTTAATCACATTATAAAAATAAAAATGTCCGGTTTGAGATAAATACGAAACTTGCTACGCCAACATGGTGAAATAAAACACAATATCCTAATTGATAAGGTTTTATGCGCGGTTTAAAAAGGACGGGGGGGATCTAACCGAGTTTAACTTTCTACAAAATAAATATTTGAAAAGTATTCTTAAGACGTTTACATTTTTTTTATTTCTATTTAAGTAAAATAAAAAATGTAAAGGCTAAGTATTAGAGGGATTAACACGAACCCTTGAGGGACCCCTTCACGCTGAAGAACTGTTAACCCCAACACAAAGAGAGCCTGAAAGAAAGGACTGTATTTCAATGGAAGTAGATTTCGCGGGGCCTGAAATAAAGCTGGAAAAACGAGAAGGGGTGAGGGGGGTTAAAAAAAAGAAAGACCCCCCTTCTCACTGCTATGAATAATCCTTAAAATAAAGGTAATAAGGCAGAGATGGTGAATAATGATGCTGTCCGGAATTTGCCAGGATTAAATAGTCCCGCGCTCTTTTAAGATTTTATTCTCCATTCTTCAAATACCAAATTCATAAAAAAATAAATTTACAAATGAAAAGTATTGTAATTTTATGCCTGTTGGCCATAATATATATACATATATTTATAGATTATGCTGAATGAATATCTTACATTTATAAATTAATTATCAGTGTGTAATGAATAAAATTATAAAGTTAGTTTTCTTTTATATTATGAATATAACACAAGAAGCAAACTGATACTAGGTTAGAAGTATATTAACATTTCATGGCGAATTATATGTGTATATATATATATATATATATATATATATATATATATATATATATAATTCTCCTTGAAATGATAATATACTTCTAACCTAGTATCAGTTTCTACTTCAACACCAACAACCACAAATTTCTGTCTCACTCCGTTCCAGACATATGCCGTTCTAAATGCTCTTTAAAAAAAAAAAGAAAAAAAAAACAAAAAAAAAAAAGTATTCTTTTTATAGCAAAACTCCAATTTTCTCTGCTTGTGCACATTTGTTTTCAACGTATCATTACATTTTTGAAATCAGCATTAAATTTTCTTTTAGGCGAATGCACATTCAAAAGTTGTCAAATTTAATCAGCTTTCCCACAGTATACTGAAAACTGATATTATCTCTGAATTTCATACTGTAATTGGAATTCTAGAGTGAAAAAACATCAAATTATTAAAAGTAATATTATGTATACTGGCGTGATATTATCAGAAATAAAAGGAAATTTATATTAAATGATATAAAGTATCATTAAAAATAAATATCTAATAAAATATGTACTAGTTGTATTGATATTGCTTTTTAAATGATATACTTGTGAGCATGGGATGTGAATTCGCCTCTAAGAAGGTAGTCCTCAGGGTTTGGACTGTACGGGTCTAACAGCACACACACGATAAGTTAATAAACCTCAAGGCAACAGTCCAGTTATAGCAGACCCACTGAATGTGAAGCAAATATCCTCTTGTCCAAACACGTCAGGCCTCGGCCTCATTGGACTGTACAGATAATCTATTTGGGTTTAATTCTACTTTGATGGACTGTACAGTTCTCTGGCCTCCAGGGTTTCCCATTATCTGTGAGGAATATCTTAAGATTTGGACTGCTTAGTCCAAATCTTGAGATTTTTCTCCCGTGTATGGGCACCCGTAAACATTTCATCTCCTCTATTCCTCCAAATAGTGAAAATCATTATGTCGTCATTATAAGTCAGATTTCTCCTTTTAGGTAGGGCGTAAACACGGTAAAATCTATGATGCGCTATTACACCTCTTGAGCACTAGTCTTTGGATAGCGTGAATTTTCGTGCTAGGATAGTCTTTTGGATATTCGTGCTAGATGGAGATAAGAAGTTAGATCGAGGTTTTAGAGTGAAGTCTATCGTTGGATGATCTTCTAGAAAGACTGGGAAACGGTTAATGGAACGTAATGACTTCAGATCTTGCCTGAGATATCAATAATTCCAGCTCACGGGACAGGCTGTCACGCTAAGTGTCGGTACATATTGTACATTTAAAAACAGAAAACCAGTCCCTCAACTAGCCACATGGGCCCAGAATTATGTACTGTAGAAGTGACCTTAAGGCTCACTATGGATAGTACTTTAACGACCCTTTTTACGCAGGATAGAAGTTATGCCTTTTCCTTAAAGAAAGAAAAGCCCTACCTTCCATGAGTATATGCCTTAACTACCGCGGCGATCGGGCCTCCAACAGTTTTTTTAGCAACTTTCAAAAATGGAATTATTGACGAAGAAACTAACGAACCGAAGAGATGCTTACAAATCAAGTGGTACAAATCATGCTTCCATTGGTCAAATTTCAATTGTTACACTTTTAGAAAAAGGTTTTGGCGTTTGATGTTGTCTCTTTAACTACAGCTTGTTCAATAGTTTATTTCAATTGCGCATGCACTAATCTCTGAAAGAGAAATATCTTCAACAGTTCCGCCTTTTGAAAATTAACATTTTAATGAAAAACAGGCTATAGAGTGAGAGATATAACTCGTCATTTGGGGAAAGCGTAGAGTGGGCTTGTCTTTGCCAATTCAACAACCCTCCCAGCCTCTCCGCCTAGGCACGGGACTAAGAAAGGAAGGAGTGGCAAGGCTGTTATTGGCTAGGGACACTCGCACCTTAAGTGAACACTGTAAGTGAACACTTCAGGATCAGGGAAGGCTGTGGCCGATCAGGCAAGGTATATTAGTCTTTATTTGTTATCAATAACTAGGCAAAGCTTAGGGTGAAAACAAGCAATAGGGGGAATTATTCCCAGCGATAAGGTTATGAAAGAGGGGATTTTTTACACGGAGTTGATCCATTGAAATGTAGTGCAGGCCTATTCTTCTTTCAGACTGCATCATTTATCTGAACCTTGGAAGGAGTAGAACGGACTCTTGGGAAGCCAAATGCCAGCTGTTCGATGCATTTAGTGAGAGTGTGCTTCTTTATGTGGCAGAAGTCTGGGGTCCAGCTTATTCGCATGTATTAGAGAGAAGTCAAGTAAGGTTCTTTAAATGGATTCTTGGTTTACCAAAAAAACAACCCTAATGCATTTATCAGAGTTGAAACTAATAGGTGTCATGCTCAACTGAAAATTTTTAAACGTATGTAAAATTGGTGGAAAAATATCTTAGAATTACCAGAGAACGACCTCACAAAAATTTGTTTCCTGAGGTTAAATGACCTACGAACTTGTAACAACCTGCCTTTTAATTGGCGTAGGGAGCTTCAAAATTATTTAAGAAAAATAGGGGCTGGGAAAATGATTGACATCGACAGTGCGGACTCTGTGTCTCAGAAGTGTAAACACCTACTCGAGGCGTACCGGAACATGCTCCTGTCTGAAGACATTGAGTCGATCCTCAACAGTAGATATAACCCAATCTACAGGCTAGTCAGTACTCTAGGACTAGGCGAGGACTACCTCTGAAGGATCTCAGAGTTATAGCTCAGATCCGTTTCATGAGTGACAAGAAGCACAGGCTACTTATCGATGGACAATTCTGCCGTTTCGATCCTTCAATTCCCTGTAGGCTGTGTGGAGAAGCGGAAAAGGACAGTCTCATACAAATCCTTATTGAACGTACAAGCCTCAGAAGAGAAAGGGAAGAACTTCAGGAGAATCATTTAAACGCATATAGCGAAACAGCTCATAAAATAGAGAGTCTATTGTCTAACCTTTCTCATAATAAAATTAAAATTATATGTGCATTTTTAAAACAATTTAAACAAGTCAACATATGAGATAAAAAGAACAGAGTTTATTTTTACCACTAAATAGGATTAATAATTTTTTTAGTATTATTAGATAGGTATATGTATGTAAATTGCTGGAAGTTGTGCGTATGATTGGATACATTTACAAGTATACATTTTATTTATCTTTGTTATTTTTTTTTTTTTATTTATTATTATGGTGCGTCGACTGCTATGGCCAATGGCACCATATCTTTGTTATTATTTTAAGTTTTGCTTCCTTATCTTATTTTATTTATTACATACTTGTTCAATTATTTATTTATTTATTTATTTTCTTTACAAGTAGTAAGATTATTATACTATATATTTTTTTTTCTTTTGTTTTCTCTCTCTTCATATAAGGATGCTCAGTGTATATAGTGTAAATATTTAGTATTTTGCTTAGTTTAATTTTATAATGCTTCTATAGTTATTTCTTATAAGTAATAATCTTAATTAAATGTGGTAGACTCCTTGCTGTAAAATTGTAAATTTTTAAGAGCAATAAATATTCATTCATTCATTCATTTATCTGAACCTGGTTATTTTATAGTCTGGACCCGCTACTCCAAATGTTCAATTTTTTGTTATTTTTTCGTTTCGTATAACGGCGTATCAACAATTAGGCTATTAACGCCAAGCTATCTACACCCTTTTGTTGTCACCCTTTTATAATGCCAATAGCACGTGGTCGGTCACCCAGTAATTTTTTCGTTTCGTATAACGGCGTATCAACAATTAGGCTATTAACGCCAAGCTACCTACACCCTTTTGTTGCTACCCTTTTATAATGCCAATAGCACGTGGTCGGTCACCCAGTAAGTTTTTCGTTTCGTATAACGGCGTATCAACAATTAGGCTATTAACGCCAAGCTATCTACACCCTTTTGTTGCCACCCTTTTATAATGCCAATAGCACGTGGTCGGTCACCCAGTAAGTTTTTCGTTTCGTATAACGGCGTATCAACAATTAGGCTATTAACGCCAAGCTATCTACACCCTTTTGTTGTCACCCTTTTATAATGCCAATAGCACGTGGTCGGTCACCCAGTAAGTTTTTCGTTTCGTATAACGGCGTATCAACAATTAGGCTATTAACGCCAAGCTATCTACACCCTTTTGTTGCCACCCTTTTATAATGCCAATAGCACGTGGTCGGTCACCCAGTAAGTTTTTCGTTTCGTATAACGGCGTATCAACAATTAGGCTATTAACGCCAAGCTATCTACACCCTTTTGTTGTCACCCTTTTATAATGCCAATAGCACGTGGTCGGTCACCCAGTAAGTTTTTCGTTTCGTATAACGGCGTATCAACAATTAGGCTATTAACGCCAAGCTATCTACACCCTTTTGTTGCCACCCTTTTATAATGCCAATAGCACGTGGTCGGTCACCCAGTAAGTTTTTCGTTTCGTATAACGGCGTATCAACAATTAGGCTATTAACGCCAAGCTATCTACACCCTTTTGTTGCCACCCTTTTATAATGCCAATAGCACGTGGTCGGTCACCCAGTAAGTTTTTCGTTTCGTATAACGGCGTATCAACAATTAGGCTATTAACGCCAAGCTATCTACACCCTTTTGTTGCTACCCTTTTATAATGCCAATAGCTCGTGGTCGGTCACCCAGTAAGTTTTTCGTTTCGTATAACGGCGTATCAACAATTAGGCTATTAACGCCAAGCTATCTACACCCTTTTGTTGCTACCCTTTTATAATGCCAATAGCACGTGGTCGGTCACCCAGTAAGTTTTTCGTTTCGTATAACGGCGTATCAACAATTAGGCTATTAACGCCAAGCTACCTACACCCTTTTGTTGCCACCCTTTTATAATGCCAATAGCACGTGGTCGGTCACCCAGTAAGTTTTTCGTTTCGTATAACGGCGTATCAACAATTAGGCTATTAACGCCAAGCTATCTACACCCTTTTGTTGCTACCCTTTTATAATGCCAATAGCACGTGGTCGGTCACCCAGTAAGTTTTTCGTTTCGTATAACGGCGTATCAACAATTAGGCTATTAACGCCAAGCTATCTACACCCTTTTGTTGCTACCCTTTTATAATGCCAATAGCACGTGGTCGGTCACCCAGTAAGTTTTTCGTTTCGTATAACGGCGTATCAACAATTAGGCTATTAACGCCAAGCTATCTACACCCTTTTGTTGCCACTCTTTTATAATGCCAATAGCACGTGGTCGGTCACCCAGTAAGTTTTTGGCCACGCCCGACGTTGCTTAACTTCGATTCACTAAACTAAAATTCAATAATAAATGGACGTTTAAATTTAACTAGATAAAGTCAAGTGTCGTGACAGAAAGTTAGTAGAAGTAGAAAATGTTGTTTAGTAGTAGAAGTGGAGAAAAAATCATTTTGGCGGAGAAAAAAAAACGAGTTGGCGATTTAGGATCTTGGATATTAAGTTTTCAAATAAAAAGACACAATTTTACAAATAATAATTTTGAATGATTCTTTATGCATAGAAGTGCAGTGAAATATAACTTTCTTGCCAAGAAATTTTTAAAAGATTAACCTTTTTTCCTGAAAATTTAGTTTAACCTTACACAAACAATTTTTGACCTCTCGGCGAAATTTCATTTAGTCTTAATGAATAGAAAGTCAGTTCGATCTTTGATGGTATAAATTGGTTCAAAGGCGTTGGATATTGTTGGCTTATCTGCCACATTGGACTATAATGGATCCATTGATCAGATGATAGTCAGTTACAAGCAAGATAATCTGTAAGCTAGGTTGGATCTATCTCACACGCCTAGACTACCACATCAAATACATCCCCTATAATCAAGTGCAGATACCTTGGAGGTGTATACACGCAAACATAGCATAATCTAGTGATGAGTGATTCTCGAATATAAATTATTCTTTTGAATCGATTCGAAAAGATCAACCCACAGAAAAGAGCGGTGAGCTCAGATTGTTTCAAAAGATCTATATACATCTTGAACGTTATAGGCCGATCTTCAATATGGAACGATTTTACGATTAATTACAATCACCAACGAAATTTAATTTTATTCGAATTGATTCACATTCCAGAATCGCATATCACCACTACTAATTAACCTAAATAAGACGATTTGAATTCTTGATAATATAAAAAATATATCTGTAATATCTGTTTGGTTGTTTTTTCGCCCCGAATCTCGATATAAAGTATTCTCCATAACGAACGATAGGGCGAGTAACTTAGTCTGCTAAATCGGTACATCTCCAGGGTAGACAACCGCATTAAGACATTTCTGTCAATTGTAAAATAGGAGAAGGACTTTTTTCTTTCTCATGACTCGTAGATTCGAAATATACAATAAAAAAAGGTTGACCTTGAATAACTTTGCCAGGTCAATTTTGCGGGGGTCAATATGGGGGTTAATTCTTCCGATCTCGCATTGGAGAATCTGGCCAACGGATGGCCATTATTTTTGAGACACCTTGTACTTTATGTTACATTGTCATGAAACTCTGTATGCGTTGTATGTATCTAAAGAGAAACATGTCTTAATATATATATTAGTTCATTAGGAAGACGACTTTACTCCGTATCATGTTCAGATTCAATTAAGCCACCAAATAATTTGTTGGCACCGTAATCTCAATCTGTTAATGATTGTTATCAGATAACTCACGCCTTTTATCATGCGCCGGCACGGGAAGACTAAAATTTTGCATTCAGTATTTCTTCGGCCACTGCAGTATTTGAAACAAGTCGTCTTTGTAAGTCATTTTATATTAGAAGAAGAAACTTTTGTGAATTTTGTTGCTTTTTTTCGATTTTGGTTTTTATGTGCGTTTTTGATTGTTATGTCGCGTGGAAAAAGCACATAACAACCTAAATCATACATTTTTAATTAAATCTATATTATTTTGCACTTTTGAAACGTTCCTGTAAAGGGTGATGGATCATGAGAGGCCAATAAGGTTCTCGTGAGCTGAGCCGTGGTGCCTAAATCAAACAACAAGCCAATATCGGTAGGTTGGCAGTACTGCCCTCATTCCGGGAAGCCTATTTTCTCATAAACCTGGGAATGTGTGCCCAGCCTGCCGACAAAGTGTGGCTCATTTCAACCAATCTCGTCTCTTCGATCTAATAACCTCAGCTAGTGTCGCTATCTCCTATTCTAAAGCTCTTTACGAACCCTCTAGCACCGGGAACACTCTCTCTAGTGCCGTTCGCACTCTCTTAATATAACGATAGTAGGACTCGCACTCCCTTACTCTTCCACCAGTAGCATACTAAGCAATATGATCTCCTTGATGAAATAACCTTGGCGATGCGCATTTTCTCTAGTGCCGTTCGCACTCTCCTAATATCACGATAGTAGGACTCGCACTTCCTTACACTTCCACCACTAGCATACTAAGCAATATGATCTCCTTGATGAAATAACCTTGGCGATGCGCACTCTCTCTAGTGCCGCTCGCACTCTCTTACTATCACGATAATAGGACTCGCACTTCCTTACTCTTCCACCAGTAACATACTAACCATTGTGATCTCCTTGATGAAATAACCTTGGCGATGCGCACTCTCTCTAGTGCCATTCGCACTCTCTTACTATCACGATAGTAGATTCGCTCTTCCTTTACTCTTCCACTAGTAGCATACTAACCAATGTGATCTCCTTGATGAAATAACCTTGGCGTTGCGCACTCTCTCTAGTGCCGTTCGCACTCTCTTGATATCACGATAGTAGGATTCGCATTCTCGTACTCTTCCACCAGTATTATACCAACTAATATGATATCCTAGATGAAATAACCTTGGCGGTGCGCACTCTCTTACTATGACGATAGTAGGACTCACACTCCATTACTCTTCCCCTAGTAGCATACTAAACAATCCCCTCTCTTTGATCTAATAGCCTTAGCTAGAGTCGCAATAGCTCTTTACGACCATGCTAGCTCCAAGACCACTCTCTTACTCTCACGATAGTAGAATTTGCACGCCCTTAATCTTCCTCTGGTAGCATCCCCTCTCTGTTTAATGCGATAACCTCAGCTAGTGTCGCAATCTTCTTTTCTTTAGCTCTTTACGAACCCTTCAGCACCGGGCCTCTGATCTTCCCTCTCTTAATGGTCGTGATGGTCTTCTACTCCTTATGGTGGTGTCTGTCTGCACGCCACTTACGGTGGTTGGATATTTTTACGCCTTATGGTGTTCGGGCTCGACAAAATCCTTATGTCGGCTGGATCCTCCTTGTGAAGGGGTATACGGAGTTCTTGCTGCAGTGGTGGTCTGTTAACTCCTTACGGTGGTCGAGTTCTTCCCATTTCTAATGGTGGTGAACAAACCCTGTCTTCTTATGGTATTGAGGTTTAGAAATTATAAACCGCTTCGATCATGGCTGGTTGGGACGGTCCCTAATCGTTAACTTGGGATCTTTCTAAATCCGTTGGTCCACACTCATTATGTTGAATATATGATCACTACTTTAGTTCAGTCGTTTTGACATGGATATGTCTTAGCTATGGCCTAGTAAGACGCGAAAACTGTTACGGTTTGGCTACTGGTGGCGATAACAGTTTGGTTGCTACTCTAACTGTTACTCGAGGTACTCGAGGGTTCCGTTGCAATGGCCACTAACCGACGTGGTTACCGTACTATTGAAACCGTCTTTTCATAGGTTATGACGTAAAATCATTGGAGATTAAATCAGTGGAGTTAGTTACAGCGTTTTATAGAGGAACTAGTCAGTCGGGATCTCGTGTTTCAGGATGTAGTCCGTAGACAAATCCCACAGGGCAATTTTTCCAAGCCAAATCCCAACCATCCCTTGATTTACATTTTATCCCGTATTTTCCCAAGTTCCCAAGTTCAAAAGTTTTCATTTTAAGTACTTGATGTATTTATAATGATTCGCCAAGATAATACTCTTGCAGATGTATAAATCAATTAGGTAGGCTCAGTGGCCGTAAGAGATAAGGCGTTAGAAATTCATGTTTGAGGACATAGGTTCAGTTCCCAGTATGCTTTGTGAATTTTTTTTTTTTTTTTTTACAAGAGAAGTGTGGTTATCTCTAGAAAACCCGTCCCAAATGTACAAGTGGGCGTTAAAGTTAAAATACATAATTAATAAGTTAATAAGCATGAAAACCTAAGTTATATCACCCTGTTTTGCCAGTAAATGGTACAGTAACGTCTTTATTGAGTTTTCACTTCTAATTTCGACATTTTTCTCAACCGTGAACCCTCCGTTTAGCCGACAATAAATTTCTTCTGTTCTTCCAACATGTCAAGTGTCAATCCGAGCTTCAAATGGTATCAAAGGGTGCCGACGAACGAGGCCAAAGACCAACCTTACAAAGGACCAGACTCCCTTGATCAGTCAGGTGAAAAGATAGCTTCTCCACAATATCGCTTCTCTCTTTCCACAACAATCCACAATTCCTTCCGGGATTTTTTCCAGATTGGATATCCCTCATATCGGAAATACCTTTAAGGTCTAGAACTATTTTCTTCAAGGTAGAAAATAAATCTATTGATCCCATTAAATTAATATTTATTGAAATATGACCCCATTAAATCCACTTATTCACTTATCAGATCAAAGGTCATTAGGAGCGTAAATTAATAAAAAATGACTGACTCAGAAGAACTGCTTCATCTTAGCGCGTTCCGGTTCTTGTTCCTAGGAAACTGAGAATAGAAAATGCTATTTATTTATTATTTCTATGCACCGCTTTATAGGCACATTCCATTTTTTCCGGCGCTTTTCAATAGAGGACGATATAAAACTGGTTTAATCCATTATTTTCTTGGAAGAATGGATATACTTAGATATAGGTTTAATCATTTTAACCCATCAGGTGGCAGCGTCCTATTTATAGGACAGTCACTGTTTATGACCTGACAGGATTAGGAGGTGCAGGGAAATTTTCCTCTACCCTCAAATCACATCAGGACATGTCAGTCTAAGAGTTCCAAGTGTTTAAACCCTTACTCTTTCAGTATCCTCCAAGCTGTGGGATAATAAAGCAGTGTTTTACAACTGCTCCCTAACTCCTTATTTTCATTGTCTCTTATTCCTACTAAAAAAAAATGGCAAATAACTTTTTCTTTCATTTTCTGAATTAGAACTGATGAAAATATTATTCTAAGTAATAGTTTATTGAAAATATATTTTCATCTAATTTTTTTTTTTTTTTTTTTTGCAATTGAATCGACTGTCCTATAAATAGGACGCTGCCACTATGAGTATATTTTTCCTAAGTGTAGAATACATCCATTCCTTCAGTTTTCAATAATATTGAGGATACTGTGGCCTATTTATTCTCGGAAGAAATAAAAGCTGACATATTAGCTTTACTACCAGATGTCTTGGAAGACACGGACTAACAGGAAATAGACGATGAAGAACTGGGACCACCATTTGTCCGTGATATTCCTGGCAATATTGAACTAAATCTTCTGAATGACCAACCACAAGGTAACATGGATGATATAAGTATCAGCTCATCAAGCTCCGAAGAAGAAAAACGTAAAATTAATCGCCCCACTAAAAAAAATAAGGTATTCAATAAAAAAATTAAAAGTTTTCCCCAATACAAAACATTGGAAGGAAAATAATCTCGGAAGAAATATGATGTTATCTATAATTTTAGTGAAATAGGAGACAAGGCCAAAAGAAAAGAAAAGCCTAAAGGACGTTCGCAGGATGATTGCGGTGACACATTTGATGCTCGGAGCAAATGCAGGTGAGAGTGTGGTAAGACCACCAGCTTCAAGAAGTTCCAGAGGCAAAGTGTTGGAGAGTTTGAGGCTAGACGGAAAGTACCAACTCATTCGGAAGAGAGAAAAGCAACAGAGATGTCAAGTTCCTGATTGTAAAGGAAAACTTTTGACATTTTGCACAAAATGCAATATAACACAAAATGTTTTCCAAAATTTCAATCATAAAAAAATGTTTACAAACCTAGAAAATATGTATTTTATTTGAATATATGTATTATTATGTTCAGCCATTCTATTTTATGTAAAAATATGTTAAAATAAATAACATATTTGTTATGTATTATATTTCAGTAATGGTACCATAACTTATCCCAAAGGGAGCAGCGTCCTATATATAGGACAGCTAATATTTCAGAAAGTAATTGTTGGAATTGATTTAAATTTTGTGCAGATGCTATTCTAAGGTATATAAACGCCCTGTTAAAATTTGATTAAAAAATTCCAAAAAATAAAAATAGGCTACTTAATGGGTTAACCAAACACTTTGGAGTGAATATACTTAAATAGGAGTTTTAATCATTTTAACCAAAAAATGTGGCTTTGTATTTACCTAATATTTTGTTTCAGATGTTAATGCCTATGTTTTTTAAATGTTTGAATATTGTGTCTATGTGGAGGCTGCAATCTCCAAGGAGTTCTGTCAAGTCAATACAAGGTACATCAAGGTTCTGTCTTAAATGACACGTCAGTCAGTATATGCTTTATTACGAGTTCTGAGTTACACGTTAGGCACGTAGGTTTGTCCTTGTTTTTCAAGAGTCTCTAGACTGTGGCCGATACGTAGTCTGGCTAATGTAGCTTCTTCGAGTCGTGAGCTTCTGTATAACGTAGGCCAGTCTTTAACAGAAAAAGTTATAGAAACAGTTAACAGAGGTCAGCTTTATGTGGTCTGCCACATGTTAGCAATCCTAGCAGCCTGTATGCTTGAATCCCCAATGGCTATACATCTAATATCGTTTATAGAGAACTATTACTGTAAAGTAGATCCCCCCAAAAAAACTGACGTTAAACAAGTTCCAGGCCCCTTCCAAAAATAGTTTCCCCATGAAAGTTATGATATCATAGTATTTATTTTATCAATGTTTTCGTACCATAGGCGTTAAAACATAAAGAAATCAATGAAAACAATTATTTCGTTTAGAGCCTTCTGCTCAAATTCAGGAACATAAACATGCTATAGATCCACCCGACAAACCTATGTAATGTACTCTATAACATAAATATGCTATAGATCCACCCGACAAACCTATGTAATGTACTCTATAACATAAATATGCTATAGATCCACCCGACAAACCTATGTAATGTACTCTATAACATAAATATGCTATAGATCCACCCGACAAACCTATGTAATGTACTCTATAACATAAATATGCTATAGATCCACCCGACAAACCTATGTAATGTACTCACAGTACAACTTACAGTCTTCTTTTCCGTATTTGGCCACTACGCATGCGTGAACACCAGCGGACAATTTTTTGTAACGGATTTTTCCATTTTAGTCACCACTAAAGCATATTTATGCTAATATGTATGTGTAGATAGATAAATAGTCTTTATTAAGCAACAAAAGAAACATAACACACAACAAAACAAATTGTAGACAAAACAATTGCTATAATACTACATACATATAACTCTCAAGACTAATACTCTTGGCTAACCGCCATCAGAGGGAGGTAACACCAACCATAATAATAACATTATTATGTGATAAAAACCAAAATCAAAAAAGGTAAAGACAACATACATTTTACAAACCTACATCACAGCTACTTGCTTACAACTAAACAATTTCTAACAACCAAATTTTAATATTTTAAAATAATTATACCACCTAAAATTATTTATTAAATATCTGCTACATAACAATATATTATGGTACCTAATAATTAACATATAATTTATATTTCCAAAATATAAACATAAAAACGAAAACTACTAAAATACACACATACATACTATTGTCTTGTATTACGATTTGACTTGACAGATTCTGAACTTTGGCAATATTTTTTTTTTTTAACTAGCCTACTTTTTACGCGAAAAGACATCCTCCACTAGCTCTTCCAAATTTAGCAGCTTTCACCGTTGGAATCCAATTCAATACGTAATTACCAAATTTTACAGCATATTGTTCAAAATCATTCACAACCTGGGTTTATAGTATGTGTATATATACATATATATATATATATATATATATATATATATATATATATATATATATATCATAGTATTGGGCCAAGGTTTAGGCTCTTAATACCCCGTTGGCCACTATAACGATCGGATTTATTATAATATGCCTGGAATTTAATGATTCAGGCCTTTAGGGTAACGAATCAGGATTTTTAGCACTTTCCTCCGAAGGAAAGTAGCTATTGAGGTTGGACTCATGACGGAATTTTTGAAAAATGTCTTCAAATCTTTATCGATCCTACCTAGTAGACACCGAAAATGACCCCCGTTAAAATTTATATATATATATATATATATATATGCATATATATATATATATATATATATATATATATATATATATATATATATATATATATATATGTGTGTCTGTTAACACGATAGCGGCCAGAGTTTTTGTTTTTTCGTCACGAAACTTGGTATATAGCATTCAATTAGCAAACGATTGAACGAGTTCGTTAACCACCAAAGTCGGTCCACCGGAAGGGGGGTTTACCCCGAACCCAAAACACTAATTTGACTATGTCAGCCGTAATATTTGTTATATTTCAACGCAACTTGGTATTCGTAGTGGTAATATAGAGAGAAAAGTGAGATATAAAAATGAACTAAATCGGTTCATTAGAAGGGGGGGTTTACTCCGGACCCACAATACCTATTCGCCACTACCAGCCGTGATTTTTGGTATATTTCGACGAAACTCGGTATTCGTAGTGGTAATCTACAGTTAAATATGTGTTGTAAAAATAAACTAAATCGGTTCATTAGAAGGGGGGTTTACTCCGGACCCAAATTCCTAATATACTCATACCGGTCGTAATTTCTGCTGTATTGTAACGAAACGCGGTATACGTCGTGGGTAACTCATGAGAAAGAAGTGATGTAAAAATGAGCAGATTCGGTCAATCGTAAAGCGGGGGTTTAATTTGTAATATATTTCAATAGAAAAGCCCGCCAAACGTAGGTTCACAAAGCCGCCGCAAGGAGCGCTTTCTACCACTAGAGTGACTGTATCCTGTTCCTGCATTAGATCAAAATACGATAATATGAGTTTTTTTTTGTATTTATTACGTAGTGTAGTAGGTACCATGTGTAAACATAACTCTGGAAGCAAATTAATAATTGATCAGTTACTCATTATAAATTTAAAAGAGAACTATTCATGTTTTTATTTTATTTATGTAGGATATTTTAAGCAAATATTTCTGGAAAGCAGTCTACACTACCCAAATTCTGAGGAAAGTGCTTAATTATGCAGCTCCTGCGTGACGGACTTTTATAAGCTCTTAGATGATTTGAACGACGATGTATGAACTCTATGTTGAAGCGGTCACGGCCGTATGTAAGTTAACAAATACCGACCAAGTTGGAATTGCATAAACAAGCGAGAGAGTATTATTAGGTTCTTGACAAGGTGTTAAGAGCCTAAAACTTGGCCCAATACTATGATATCATAACTTTCATAGGCAAACTGTTTTTGGGAGGGGCCCGGATCTTGGCCTTTTTTTTCAACGTAAGTGTTTTGGGTGAGATCAATACTTTTAGTAAGTATATATGTGTGTATGTATATATATACATAAGGGTATTATCGTTTATATCGTGACCTATGGGTTCTGAAACGTGAAATCTTCTAGCCGTCACTACCGGATTGTGTCATGAGATCAAACTCATAAGCGTAAATCCATCTTATAGTAGGAAGGAGAAAACACGCTACAATGATTTATTAATCTCCACTAAAATATTTAAAAATGAAAAATAACTTCCGACTTTCTTAAAAACTTTCCTTGCAATTTTTTATGCTTATACCTAATTTTTTTTTTTTTTTTTTTTTTTTTTTTTTTTTTTTTTTTTTTTTTTTTTTTTACGGCGCATCTACTTCTAGGTCATTAGCGCCGACACCCAGGGTGCAGCGAGGAATTTTCCCAGCGAGCCTTGAGATGAGAAAATTCCTCCCGGAGGTGGGAATCGAACCCACCATCTCCCGCTTATGAATCCAGCGCGCTAGCCACTAGACTACGGGAGACCCCGCTTATACCTAATTATTTTTATTATTTCATTTATTTATTTTTTCTTCTTTTTTCATAAATAATGATATATGTTTTTTGCTAATATAGTAACTTTTTTTTCAATTTGATTACCTAGTTTATAGATTCCAGTATACCTAAGAAATATTCAGCTTTGTTCGCACATAGACTTTAAGAGTAAATAACCTTGTTGTGTACTCTCAACCAATAAAAAATAATAGTCTCCGTTCTATTGATTTCACACCATTAGTGCGTCATCAGGAGGAGGACTTTTCACTCATTTTTTCCCGCCCTGAAACGTTTCTAAGGAAAAACTCTCAGTAGAAAAGATTGTTGTTAGCGCATCCCCCCTCCCTCCCGGAAAATTAGTGTTTTCCAGGTATAAAGACAATTTTCCTCGTTCCTCTGAAAAATGAAAAACAACCATCACTAAATAAAAGCTCATTGTATTAATATAATAGCACACCTATGTGCTTTTATTTTTTTACTCTATACTTATTTCAAAAATAATTAGGGTAAGGGAGGGTAAGAGTAGGTCCAATTCACGTCAAATCACCCAATTTTAATATATGTCCGTGCCATCATATCTCAGATATTTTTCAAAATTTTTTCATGAATAGAGATGTACGAGATAATCTCAAATTAATATTTTTAGATTTTTTCATCAAAAATTGAACCAGGGGGGATTTTTTGGAATTCTTGTTTTTTGCATGATTTTGGTTACTGCCTTTCTGATAACAGTTTTGAAAAACACTTGTGTTTTACTTTTTTTTCAACAAATCCGGCTGTTCTTGGTATCAAATTAAATCTATTGCTTTTCTCTATCAAAATAAGCTATAATAGTGATACTATAGGATATAGTGTCATGCCCCTAATCGCGCAAAGTTATTTTGTATACTTTTTCATTAGGTAGATTCAGTAAGTCATACCTCAGAAATCACAATTACCACATGCATCATAATTTTTTTCTAGAATAAGCAAACAATGTACAACTGGATCACAGCATATAACTGTGAATATATATATATATATATATATATATATATATATATATATATATTTATATATTGGAATTCAGCGACCCTTAAAACCATGGAAGCTCTAGTTATTTCTTCTTTAACGACTTCCTACGAAATTTGACCTTCAAATGGTCTTAAACCTGACGTGATGGGGTGAAACAGACTCCGGATTCGGATTCAGCGTGTCGAAATACATAAAAATATATTAATGGTGTCTTTGTAAAATGCCACTTTTCTTAATTTGTTTGCCTGCGTTATTATAGAAGCTGTGGGTAGGAATTTTCCTTAATTACATAATTGTTATTTTATCGCTTGCATGATTCAGGTTAAAATAGGTTATCCTTTATTCAGAAAGTCAATGCCAGATATCAAAGGGCGAATAGGATCCGTATCTAAAATGAAACGGAGTGCAAGGGAAGACGGCTGGTTGGATCTGGAAGAAGGAAGATTGACGTCGGGAAGACAGATGTGCTCTGCCTCAGGGGACAAGGATTGGGTACAGGATGGATTCGTCTGAGGGGTGGGAGGGAATTGGACCCACCCTTTTCACGGCTTGCCAACCTCGGCACACCCCTTCGATACCTCAGCATTCTCAGGGTGTTCCTTCTAAGGGAAATTATACCACCATTCTTGGAAAAAGGAAGGGGAGTAAAAAGGTTTTCAATGTTGAAAGGTAACAACATATTTAGGAAAGCTCATTAGTTCCTTGTGGTTGCAACAATAACGTTCAGCAGCAAATCATCAACTGAAGGAATACTGAATTTTAAAATAATCATCTCACTGATCCCCGTGAGATTTATGGCTCACAGCCTGTTCATTTCAGAAGACTTTCTGGGGGAGGGTATCTTCGATCGCATAATTCGTTTGCCGGAAGTGATTGAAAAAAGTGCATACATAATTTCTAATAAATTCAGGTTTGCACATAAAAAAAACTTGATAATAAAATAATTCAAGCACGGAATTTCTTACCGGCCCTAAATTAAGTGGGCCCAAGCACACAGCGAACGTCAAGAAAATGCATTAGCTGACGAACAAGACAAAGTGGCAGTAACGGACGAACTATTACCAAGTACATTTACCTGCCCGCCAACGGCCATAGCCACGTTGAATGCACCGGTTCCCGTAGATCACCGAAGTTAAGCAACGTCGGGCGTGGTCAGAACTTGAATGGGTGACCGACTACGTGCTGTTGGCATTAGAAAAGGGTGGCAACCTGTAGATAGCCCGGCGCTAATGGCCAAGTTCTAGATGCGCCC